>CAWUFW010000060.1:6080000-6460000 GCA_963921515.1 Calotriton arnoldi
AATGTAACAGCAGTTAAAAAACCGCCAGGGTCGTAATTGGGCCCTAAGTTTATACAGGTGTGTTCTTTGATTAGGGTGCATTCTACTGAGACTTCCATCATTCCAGTCCCGAGAGGCCCTGGAAGTCAGCCTCTGAGGAGGGACAATTATCTGAACACAATTCACGGCTCCACTCTAAAATTCACCCAAGAATAGGCCATTGCCGCCACAGACCAGCTCACGGCGAGTTTGACATTGGAGTGTGTCTCTGGGCAAAATGGTGCACTGAGGGCAAGCAAATTGCCACTGACTGACCTGTGCAGACATGGGGAACAAGTCTCTGGTGAGTGGGTTGGGGGTGGGTGGGGGAGTTGCTAAGTGGGAGTATTTACCCAATGACTGGCACACATGGCGGACAGATATGTCTTACTAACCCTACTAAACCAGCGCCAAGGATGTACTTGGCAATGATCATGATGGTGCTGCAGGGAGTATACAAAGAGATGCCAAGCAACCCTAAAATGGTCTGTGAAGTGGCCCAAAAGGGATGTGAGTTATAAACGCATTTAAACTAGACACAAATTAAAAATTAAACAATCTGTGCAAATGCCACTGTTTGGAGGCAATAATACTACAGGTGCTCTGCAGTCACGTGTCCTGTCTCTGGCCTCACAATGCGGCACATAACAATTCTCTGCAAGGCCATGTGTGATGTATGCTGGGAACTGGAAAGGAATCCTTTGACTCTTGGCTGTTGCTCCTCTCAGAGGCAGAGAGACACTATAAACAGCAAAATGTAGTCACTCAGAATGCATGACTCTACCAAACTCCCACCAGCTGCACTGACAAGATAGCAAATGGGTGAAGGGGGGGGCTCACCCATGCCTCCTGCAAGTATGCTGTCCAGTGGGCTGACCCAGTATTTGAATGGCACTGCAACAGAGCAATGGCTTAAAGTGCCCCTTCGTGTATTTTATTATTTTAATATGTGTATTATTTATGATAATATCAGATTGCTGACAGCTGAAGAGGTCCTTGTGCAAGACCTGAAAAGGGCACCCCAGGAATAAAACTAGGGACCAACATTGGCCATCAGTGTTAAAAAATCATCCCTTAAAGGCAGAAAACTGTATCGCTGGTACTGCTGGCTGTCTCATGTTTAGGGAAAGCGGATACTAGGCACTCTTCTGCATTCGTTCAAGGGGATAAAATAGTGCTAACATTTTTTTTAATGTTATGTTATGTTTCTTCTACCTTCATAGATGCTGTAAAAGGTTACCTTACAAAAGCCGCAAGAAGCCCGTTATAATGTGTCTCTAACAAGTACAAGAATCGCAGGTTGAATGTGTGCACCTGGTTTTGAAAAGCAGGGTGAATAAGATCAATGGGGAATCAGAAGAGACTTTAAATGTTATTTCTGCTCGGATCTTGAAGAATAACATCCAGTTGTTGTGATCTGCAACAGAAGAACAGTACCTGGGCTGGAAAAACACATTTTGCAGATGTCTCTCAGGCAGCTTGTGTATCAGACAACCAAATTTACATGCAAACATGGAGCTAATTTGTATTCAATGATCTCTGTTGGAATACAGCCTGACAAGGAAGGGGATTCTGAGCCTTACAAAATACATTTTACGTAAGGTTGTGAATATTGTATCTAGGTAACGAACAGCAATCACTTTCACTGTGTTCTACTTTACTAATATTCTCACTCACAGCTGGTAAAACAGGCTGGTAATGGCTATGGGTACAGAACCTAAAAAAAGGGTGAGGATAAGTGAAGGCAAGTCTGTTTTATGAAATATATAATCTTACAGTGTGTGCCTTTGCACCACAAGCATAACGCACAACCTGTTTTTGTTGCACGATGTGTTAGTTCACTTTGCCAAGACTTTAGAAAATCATTTCAGCGGGGTGCTAAAAGGTGCATCTCTTTCCAGCACATCTGCTGACTCTGAATCCAGATGTTTTCAATCCCTCCAACAGCGAATTTAAAGAAAAGAGTATACTGTAACAGACAGGCTGAGCAGGCTGGAAGAGAGAGTAAAGGCTGGTCTCGTGCACTTCAGAGCCATTATACACACCTGCTTGTTTCAGATGGAAATTGGACCTCTGTCACCTGCATGTCTGTGCTCTAAACAATAATTAAATAAACGCCGCAGGAATTTCTCACGTGTTACTATGTATTATTCAACTGCTGTTTGACATACATTAATTACCAGGACAAGGCGACTCGAAGAAAAGCGATTTGCACAGTTAGAGACAACAACATGTTGGTACTTTTTTTAACAGCCTTAGAAGGATGGAAGGCTGAGTCTGCCTTGCCCTGACAAGATAAGACCGTTGTCAGAGGCGGGCGTTCATCTAATGATCTATCTTGCCGACTTCTTGGTAATCTTTATAGATTTTTGTAAACATTCACTTCTTATTCTTTGTTCAAAATGATTTGGCACACAGAAAACATACACTAAGAGCCGTGAATGCACTGAGTAACTTTTAGAGTTATCTCACAGAAAGTCAACAATGTATTTAATTTCCAAGAGAGCTGTAGCATTTATAATTCTGCATGCGGAGGGGTTGAAAATGAGGTATTCGCTAATCCTGCATTACATTAAAGGGTTGTTTCCCCTACTGCTCCAACAGTTCATGGGTTACACTTAGACAGCAGTCAAAGTTGATGCAATTATTTTTTGTAGTTTGGAGGAGACAGGAGATAAAATACAGGCGTGTGCACATGAGTACTAGACGGCAGAGTTAGTACAAGCACGCAGAGGAGTAGGAGGAAATACAGACTTGCATCAGAGGGAAGTGGAAATTGGGATATGGAAAAATGATGAGCGGGATAGATTTGTTGAAACATCGCCCCAATTTGGGATTGAAATGGGTTGGGCAGGGGAAAAGAAAGTCCATGTACGTCTGCCTGTAATTAGGAAGCCCCAGGGTGTGATGATTGTATGCCTATGTAATGTTGCCTACCTATGTAATGTGCAATATGCAAACTGTTACTTATCTGTACCCATCTATTTCTAGCTTTTTTTGTTGCATATTCATGTTATGTTGTTCATACTCCCAAGCATCTATTGGTGGTCTCATACAATTACAGGTTAAGTTGTTCAAGTTGGCACGCGGCACACAGACTATAGACTGAATGCCACTATATCGAGCTCAACAATCACAATATAAGTTTAGGTCGAGTTAGGAACAGTAAATCTATATTTACTTACAATTTAGTGGTAGGTCCATGTAGTGGATGCGATATTACTGTCATGCGATGAAAAGCTAAAAAATAACCACAAAACGGAAGCTAACAATTTATTTTTCCCCCACCTGAGCTGTGTCTGAGTTTCCCTGACACGGTCACTTACCTTATGAGGCATGTATAGGTGAAGTTAAGAATAGTAAATATATACTTACAATGCAATGTTACGTGAATGTACTAGATGCAATATTATTATCCTGTAGCATTGCGTTAGCGAAACACGGACTCCCCTCCCACCCCTACCCCCCATCCAACCAGACGCTATGCTAATCTTTCCTCCAACAGTGGTCTGTTTTAAGGTTTCCCTCATATATGTGTGGTAAAAAAAATCTTCCTTGATCATGCAACATGGAAGGTCACTATACATAAGAATAAACTGCAAACCAATTGCTGCCGATAAGTAACATTTTCCATTTGAAAAGGTCTATTGTAGGTAAAAATGTTGTCCATTGTTATGGTGGTGGGCTTGCCATGCAGGACAAAAGAAATAAAGTCTTCAACACTGTCAGACCCAATAAAATCTCGTTCTCTCTCTCTCTACGGACATAAATATCTAAGCGATAGTGTTTGGTGAAAGTGTGGGTTGAGGACTCTGATTACCTTACTACACCGGTCAGCTTTCTTATATGATGAAGGTGCCAAGATGCTGCTGCTTGGCACCTGCTAGATAATACATTGCATGTCTGACTGAATCAGACAGATCACCTACCAACCTCGATTTGGAAACTGGTTTCCCTTCGCATGGCTGGGTAAAAGCAGTAAAATTAGTGTGTAGTTCGGAGTGGTCTAATACGATCAATGCATTATAAAATTGCCATTCGATCATCAATTTGCGGTCATAATGTGCTGCTCAGTCATAAGCTGAGGATTGGTGAAGAAGGTTAAAAGGTGTGAGTTGAGTTTCAGTGGTATAGCTGAGACTATAAAAAGGTGATAAAGATATCCTCTGGTACGTTTTGTGCAGGAAATACAAAACTTTGAACTTTTCTTTTTTTAGGTGATGGGGCCCGACTAATCAGTGCATTGTTATAGCACAGCAGGCTTGGTCTCGCTTGCTAAACGATCCAACAACCAACCCGCAGCACTTTCGATTCTTAGAAACAGATCTGCTTTAGAGAAGTGGTGTCTGGTGTACAAAACATTAACATATGCAAAACATCAAATTGACCAAAGCTTCTAATAAAGGTAAAACAAAGAAGGGGATGAATGGCCAGAAGGGGATTAGTAGCTAAAGTAATGAAAATCAGATCTAACACTAGGTAGCAGCGGGAATAAACTAAGATACAAGTTGAAGAGGTTAGTCAGATTGTGGAAATGCAACAAAGTCATAAAAGAAGGCCTGAAAAAGAACAGAACTGGACAAAACGAGTATTTCAATTTAGTTCCCAATGTAAGACAGATAGTCCATCTGTGGTGTAAGACTATTAAGGCAAGAGGAGTAGGCAAGTATTAGGAAGCAGTAAAAACATCAAGCTTTGTAGGAAGGAACACGGATGCTGTGATTAGGAAGTTGCACGGCTGTCCAGATGAAAGTGGCGGGAGTGTCTCAGAAGAAAAGCAATAAACCATTCTGATGATTTTAAAATTAAATGTAATAATTGCAAAAATAGGGGTACCCCTGAAAAATGAGAATATTTCCTAAATCAGGGAAAGATAACAAGTGTGTGCAAAACGTTTAGGAAATTAGATACACAGTGAACCTTCAAAATTACAATATAAACATATCATTGACCCGATGTTAATCGTTATCAAAGATATTTTTATTCATTCAACAATGATCTATTTGTCTTTTCTATTTTGTTAAAAATCAATACAAATACATTATGTACAATTATAGAGGCTCATATTTAGTTTATTACATACCATGTGATATATCTATTTCACTAATGGTTCTTACTAAATCCTCTCAGGCATACTCCCACATTCATACATTGCCTATATTCACATGAGTTCAATAAATGGGTTCTGAACAGGTTTATGTACTTTAAACAAACAATGGAATATCCATTATCATCATTGCAAATAACCTCAAATTATAATAACGAATATTGTAAAACTTTCTTTTTTTGGGGTATCTTTAGAGTTTGTTAAAGGTTTTAGTATCACCAATCGCATTATGACCTCTATTTCAGTTAAGAAGAACATTCATATTTGGCATGGCTGAGATGGTTCGTATCCTACGCGCGTTTCGGCTTTAAGCCTTCATCAGGGAGCCATGTAAAAAATTAATCCTAAAAACATGTGAAGAAAAACATCCGGGTTACCAATGAATGGTCCTATTTTGAAGATATGCTTAACTATAGAATAAAAACATGGTGTGCCGTAGACCAAAAGGAAAAATTGTGGTATAGATTCCACAGTCCAACCGTGATTAGTAGAAGGAAATGTGAAGAAGATATATGTATAGAACCCAATTTTAGTCCATATCATGCTTTCCAAGGGAATCCTAGACCGAACATGTGAAAAAGAATTATTTTTCGAAGTGCCAAAGTCCATGCATGTGTGATAGTTGCAACCCAATCCACATGGAGACTGTTCAGATATAGGGGAGAGAAGAAAAGAATATTTTTCCAAGATGAAGAATAATAACTCACCTCACGTAATGCAAATCATGCCTCTGAGTGTTAATATACTGTGTTACCTTATATCTGTCAATAGGGTAAATAATCTTGAAGAGGATGATTAACTGGCTGATTTTAAAAGTCTGTTTATGAGACCTATGAAGAAAACAAGTTACTTACCTGTAACTTTGGTTCTCCAGTATTGGAAGCTTTCATAGATTCCCATGCTTAGAATCATTCCCCGTCGTCGAGATGGGAGTCTCGGTAAAATAAAATAGTAGTAAATCACTATTACAAAAGAGAAACAGGCCTAGGCCTGAACTCATTTTGCAACCAGACCATGTCTTTTTGTAAAAGAGACCAAAAAGAACAGGCAACCAATCAGAGTAGCCTCACCCTCTAGAACCTTGGTGAAAGAACCTCAGCCCCTCAGATTTTCGTGTACGTTGTACAATAATCACGTCGAAAGAGGCTGAGCTTTCCCAGGGAGGAGGGTGGGTCGCATGGGAATCTATGAAAGCTTCCAATACTGGAGAACCAAAGTTACAGGTAAGTAACTTGTTTTCTTACTCCAGTATTGGAGCTTTCATAGATTCCCATGCTTAGAATCAGAGTAGCTAGCAGTAAATATATATATATATATATATATACACACATTTTGTAATGGAGCATAACCCTTTGATAAATGTTTGTTAAAACATATTTCTACATGAATAATATGCAGAAAGATAGTTACCACTGACTATGCCATAAACAGGGTAATAGCAAATTAATTCAGAAACAAGATAAAATGTGTAAAAGGTAAAAAGAAGGAAGGAGGGATGCAAAGGAAAGCTCACCACTCATTGGAATAGGTTCCTCAGAACTGCTTGGCCCACAGCCGTGTCATCTCGCAGTGAAGCGTCCAGGCAGTAATGTTTCGTGAATGTGTGAGTGCTGCTCCAGGTAGCAGCTCTACAAATGTCTTTAATCTGGACACCAGCAAACAGAGCCGTAGAGGATGCCACAGACCTTGTGGAATGAGCCCGGACTCTACCCTCCAGGGGTTTGCCCGCTGCTGTATGACAGAATCGAATAGCGCTAACAACCCACCGAGCTATCCCCTGTTTGGAAAGGGGAAAACCCTTGCGGGGAGCGCTAAATGACACAAAAAGTTGAGAAGTCTTACGGAAGGACTTAGTTCGGTCTAAATAGAATTTCAGGCACCTCTGTACGTCCAGAGAATGAAGAGCTCTCTCAGCAGAAGAAGAAGGCTGAGGGAAGAAGGTCTTAAGAATCACTGGCTCGTTGAGATGAAAAGTAGAAGGCACTTTAGGAATGAATTTAGGATTAGTTCTCATGATCACTGTATTGTTTTTCGCTGCCAGGTGCACTTTAATGGAAGAGTGAGCCCAACCTGCTTTAGCCAAGGACAGGAAATAAGGAAGAACCTGGTGTGGATGCGACCGGAAAGGATCCAACCCTGCTCCATGACACCAGATGCAGAATCGCTTCCATTTCAAGCGGTAAGTTTTGTTAGTGGAAGGAGCCCTCGCCTGCGAAAGGACATCTTTAACCTCCTCTGGAAGATCTAAGTCCAGAAATTCTCGCTGCTCAGGAGCCAAGCTGAGAGCTGTAACGAGCGAGGATCCGGGTGCCAAACCTGACCCTGAAACATCGTGAGGAGGTGCGGAATCTGCTGCAATGGGTGAGGACGATCCAAGGAGAGAAGGTGAAGTTCGGTGAACCAGAACTGTCTCGGCCATGCTGGAGCTATGAGGATCATCTTGCACGGTTCTGCTTTCATCTTCATGAGCAACCTGGGAATCAGCGGAATGGGGGAAAAGCGTATACAAATGCGCCTGACCAAGCGATCGAAAGCGCATTCCCCAGAGACCCTCGATGGTGTAGCCTGCTGGCGTAAGACCGGCATTTCCTGTTCTCTGGTGTGGCAAACAGGTCTATGGAGGGTCTGCCCCACCGGTGAAAGACTCTGTCCAGCGTAGCTTGATCCAGTTCCCACTCGTGGGTGACCGATTTCAGCCTGCTGAGCCAGTCCGCTTTGTCGTTGAGCACTCCTGGCAAGTGTTCTGCTTTCAGAGAAATTCTGTGCAGGATAGCCCACTCCCAAATCGCCTGGGCTTCTTGTGACAAGGGGAAGGACCTGGTGCCGCCTTCCTTGTTGATGTAATGCATGGCTGTGGTGTTGTCCGTCCGGACAAGAACCGACAACCCCTGCAATCTTGGAAGAAAAGCCTGAAGGGCTAGGCGAATCGCTCGAAGCTCTAAGATGTTGATGTGTAGGAGGCGATGTTCCGGCAGCCAATGACCACTGACCTGCAGATCCTGCAATACTGCGCCCCAACCCTCCAGAGAGGCATCCGTCGTCACCACTTGAGGCGCTGGAGTGTTTACGAAGGATAGACCTTGGGACAAATTCCTTATTCTTGTCCACCAGAGGATGGCTCGCTTCATTGCGTGAGTGATCACTAGCTGGTCGTCGAAAGAACCTGTCACCTGCTTCCACTGCAAGTTTAGGTGCTCCTGCAAGGGACGCATTCTCAGTCTGCAATGAGGTATTAAAGGAATGCATGATGACATCATCCCTAGAAGGGATTTGAATCGGCGAACAGAAAGACACTTTCTTCCTCGCACTAAATGAGCCATGGAAATTAGATTTCTTTGTCTGTCCAGAGATGGAAAAACCTTGTTGAGAGATGTGTTCAAGACTGCTCCCAGAAATTGAACCTTCCTGGACGGAAGGAGAGAAGACTTGGCGTTGTTGAGAGTGAGGCCCAGATTGGAGAAGAGACCAGTGCAAGCATTGACCGCTTCCTCTGCTGCCTCCCTGGACGAAGCTTTTAGCAACCAATCGTCCAGGTAAGGAAAGACCTGGAAATGCTGCTTCCTGAGGAAAGCTGCTACTGGTGCCAGCACCTTGGAGAAAACTCTCGGAGCTGAGCGAAGACCAAACGGCAGCACTTTGAACTGGTAATGGCTCTTGGCGACTGTAAAACGTAGAAACCTCCTGTGGGCCGAATGAATGGGGATGTGGAAATACGCATCCTCTAGGTCTATAGTGGCCATAAAATCTCCCTTGTTGAGAAGACGTAGAATGTCTTGGAGAGATACCATCCGAAACGATAGCTTCGTGAGATAAGTGTTGAGCTCCCTGAGGTCTAGAATGGGGCGCCATTTCTCCAATGTTTTCTTCACCAGAAAAAATCTGGAATAAAACCCCTTTCCTCTCTGTGAGAGAGGGACCGGCTCCACTGCTCCCTTGATCAGAAGCTGATGGACTTCCAGCCGGAGGAGATGTAGGTGTTTTACGGAGTTGGCGGCAGGGGCCTTGGATGGTGGAAGATGAGTGAACTCCAGAGTGTGACCACACTGAATGATGTTCAGGACCCAACGATCTGTTGTTATACGTTCCCAGTTTTGGAGGTATTGAGATACCCTGCCTCCTACAGATGTCTTGGAGGAAGAGGAGGGCACAGCGCAAAGAGCAAGATCGCCGCTATTGTCTCTTAGGGGCGTCCCGTCCGGGACGATTCTGCTTCCCTCTAGTGTTTGCTCTAGAGAAAGTCGACGTCTGGCCTTGCCTTTGATAAGGACGGTAAGATTGTTGTGTGGAGCCATAAGAGGAGTATCTCTGTTGTTGGTAAGATCCCCTATAGGATGGAGCTCCTCTGCCTCTCGCTCCACGGAATGGCGCTTTTTGTATTGAAGGGTCCCCAAGGACCGAGCAGTCTCCGTATCCTTCTTGATGTTTTGAAGGGTATCGTCTATGTGCTTGCCGAACAATTCCTCTCCGTCAAAGGGAAGATCCAGGATCTTATTCTGGATCTCAGGTCGAAACCACGTGGCCTTTAGCCAACCCTGGCGACGAAGCACAGCTGCACCAGCCAGGGACCGGAAAGCTGTTGTGGCAATGTCCATTGCGCAATCGATGACCTCAGTGGACGTAACCTCCCCTTCTTGCAAGATCTTCTTTGCCTCCGACTTGGAAGGATCAGATAACTGGTCCAGGTAAGGCGCAAGGTCACACCACATCTGGCGGTCGTATCTTCCAAGAATTGCTAAAGCGTTCGCAGCTCTGATGACAAGGCTGGCCATGGAGGAGAACCTTTTCCCCGCGTTGTCTAGGCGTCTGCCCTCTTTGTCCGGTGGTGTAGATAACGGCGCTGAAGGATTCCTTGACTTCCTCTGCGCTGCTTGCGAAATGACCGAGTCGGGTCGTGGCTGACCCGTCAAGGAAGCTGGGCTGTCATTTGGAGCCTTATACTTCTTATCCAGACGCGGCAAGACTGGAACTACAGTGGCCGGGTTCTTCATGACTTTAATGCCTTCTTCCCAGACATGCCCCACGATAGGAATAGATCGCACCACTCTCTTACTTGGTTCTTTAAAATCATAAAGAAAGCACTCTGTTTGGAGTGAGGGCATAGCAAGCTCGAAACGTAGAGACGCTCTCTCCATCAATTTGTAGAAAACCCCCAATGTCAGCCGGGGGAGAATCAATCGGGGCCGGAGCCGGAGAAGCGGGATCAGGGATTACATAATCATCCCATTCATCACCTTGATCTTGATTAACCAGATCTCCCTCTTCTTCCTCAGAGGAGACATCCTGGTGTTGATCTGGAGGAAGGACATCAGAAGATGCATGAAATTGGGTATGCAGTCGAGCAGATGGAGGTGGTGAACTCCTCACCGTATCAGGAGGAGGAGGCAGAGTTGAGGACAAGAGAGCGGGTTGTGGAGGTGGAGTACGAGTTGAACATCTCCGTTGATAGTCCAAAAGCATCCCCTGTAAATCCGCCAAAAGAGAAGTTGGTACAGACATCATCTCTTGTTGAGTGTTCTCTTGACGTGCAAAGGGTTGTTGGTATGACTGATCTTGATAATAACCCTCCGAATCCGTCTCCTGACATTTGACAATAAGCTGAGAAGGGCTATTGGCATCCCCAAAATGACTATAGCCTCCATCAGAGTCCTCCTCCTCCTCGAGAAGTAATGCAGGAGGTAAAGAATCCACCATTCTAGGGGACGTCATTTCTGGTGATATTTGTCTTCTTCTCACCAAGATGGAAATTTTTTCCGTCGACGACGCCGTCGACGGATCCGTCGACGCCGAAGCGAATTTCTTCGTCGACGACAGTGTCGACGGAATCACCGTAGACGAGGATGCAGATAGAGCCACCGTCGACGGAAGAGGTGTGCAGACCGTCGTCGACATGATGGGTGTCGTAGACATCGTCGACGAGACAGTCAATGTCCCTGCTGAAGTCGTCGTCAGTGTAGACGCAGTCGTCGTCGACACTCTCGTAGTCGACACCATAGTCGACGACACTCTCGTCGTCGACACTCTCGTCGTCGACGCCATCGTCGTCGACGCCATCGTCGTCGACGCCATCGTCGTCGACGCCATCGTCGTCGACGCCATCGTCGTCGACGCCATCGTCGATGAAATTTTCGTCGCTCTAGAAGAAGTGCTCGTCGACGAGCCCGTCGACACCGGAATAGAAGAGGTCGTCGACCCTCCCGTCGACGCCGGAGCACTTTTAGCCTGCGATTTTGGAGGCTTCGTCGTCGAGGGCTTGCGCAGCGTCGATGACGAATGACCACTCTTTCCAGAAGACTGTGAAGAGGGTTTTTAAAAGATTTGTCCTGGCCAGGGACTGTCGCAGGTGGTGTACTTAGTCCTTCCCTCTCCTTTACACCGCAGTGAGGAGATTTGATAGGACCCTGAACCTCAGACTCCTTCAGGGTCTTTTTGAGGCCTTAGAGGGGAAATCCACAGATGGTGAAGGGGAACTCCTACCCCTTTTGACTGACCTTCTTGATGAGGCGACAGAAGACGACTCCTCACTCTCGCTTGACAGTGGATCTTTCCTGGTCTTCAGTCTGTGGAGCCAGGTTAACAGACGACCCTCACGGTCCCGGAGAGTCTTGGTGGAAAAGGTACGGCAAATCTTTATCTTCAACATATAGCCTCTTCTTGCCACAAGTGGCACAAGCCTGAAATAAAGCTTTCTTCCCTTTATCAGACATTTCCACAGGCTTTAGAGAGAAAACCTGAAGAAAAAACGCTAGAAAAAACAGTTGAAAGAGTTCAAATCGAGCAAAGCTCAAGGAGACTCCCTGTAGCACAACGTGCGGTAGAAAATCTGAGGGGCTGAGGTTCTTTCACCAAGGTTCTAGAGGGTGAGGCTACTCTGATTGGTTGCCTGTTCTTTTTGGTCTCTTTTACAAAAAGACATGGTCTGGTTGCAAAATGAGTTCAGGCCTAGGCCTGTTTCTCTTTTGTAATAGTGATTTACTACTATTTTATTTTACCGAGACTCCCATCTCGACGACGGGGAATGATTCTAAGCATGGGAATCTATGAAAGCTCCAATACTGGAGTAAGAAAGAATTTACTTAGTGGTGACTGCATCCATAGGAAACTAGACATTTACAGACTGATATATAAGAGGCTTACCGGTATTAGAAATGAACAGAATGTGTCCATCGTCAAAAGAATTGCAGGGATGGATGCCCTACAAGCAAAAGCAATTAGATGCTATTAGTAACTACTCTAAATAACCTACATTGCAAAAAAAGACTTCTTGGGTTATGCCGTTTTAAATAGCCACATCAGGTGTGTGGACATATGCGTGACGCTTTTACCAGGGCTCTAAAACCGCGTAAACTGACAGAAGGATAGATACTATTGGCGACTACACTAGATAACCTGCATTGAAAAAACGGGAGACTTCTTAAGTTATGCCGTTTAAAATATCCACATCGAGTGTGTGAACATGTGCGCAGAGCTTTACCGGGGCTCTAAGACCGTGTAAACTAGCAGAAGGGTGGATGCTAGTTTGCGGTTGATTCTTACCTAGGCAAATCTTTTCTTGAAATGTGGATGATGGAAAATCCAAACCCGCACCGGAACACTCGGGGGTTCCTCGATGTCGGTAGATCTCTTGCTCGGTCCTCGCAAAGCGTAGCAGGGAGTGGGCGAGATGCAAACGCGATGAACGCCCTCGCATGCGTGTTTCGTATGCGTCCAGCTCTGACCTAACCTCGTTTAGTAATCCGGTGGCGTACACACGCCGTTAAAGAAAGATGGAGTATTTAAAACCAGAAACTGGATCCTCATTGGTTACACAATCTAAATGAAGCCATAGAAACGCTTTCATTGGTTGTAATGCAGTAGATTTTCATGGCGGCCATCTTAGCATGATGTGCAATTGTCAACTAGCTGATAGATCAAATCTATAATGATAAGAAAACAAAAAATGCTTTTGGAATAAACAGAATAGTGTGTTTATATTCTACTTGAAAAGAATAAATAACTGTAAGAGTGTTACTTTATTTACCTGATGTAAACACTCAAGATGTATTAATTGAAACGAAGAAATCTATCCTTACAAACCGAGTGGTGAAGGTGGAGTAAGAAGAGCACTATGCAGCTAAGCTGATTGTTCTTGGCGGCCATCTTAACATGATGTATAAAAGTAGAATGGCCATAACAGTCTCTAACTAAATCGAGTTTATATCTAGTAAGAAGTATACAACATTTCGAGAATAAACATGTGTATACAGATGTAATCTATGAATAATGTGCTAATTTTTTTTAGATTAATCTGTTTAAATACAATGAATCATACGAATTCCAATATTGATGATTCTATGTAAATGCAATAAATACTGCAGATTCCAAAGTTAATAGGTAGTAACTGGACCTTCTTTCTGTGCTAGTATGCTTTACAGAAAGATACTATTCTAGAATCAGTGTTATGTCCTAGGACAGACACTTAAACAGATAAATATGGTGTAGCTCGTAAAGCACCATAGAAGACTGAACTGAAAAGTGATACAGATGGGTGGCTAACAAATATTTAGCTGTTATTATATTTGATAGCCTGATCCCATGGGATTTCGTTGTTCATCCCATTTTTATAAGTATCTAACATGAAAATCCAATAGACTTCTCTCCGTTTTGCGTATTTCAGAACTTAAACTTCCTGAATTGATGTGTATTTTCTCGAGGATGAGCCATCTTATGTCTTGAGTAGTATGTTGTGCCTCTAGAAAGTGTTTAACTAATGGGGCATGTAGTTTCTTAGTTCTGATGGCTGACCTATGTTCTGTGAGCCTTGTTGTCATGGAGCGGGAGGTTTCTCCCACATATCCCTGATTACAGGGACACAGAATTAGATATACGATGTTGGTAGTCTTACAGTTGGTCAAAGTTTTGAGAGAGAAATTGATGCCATTGTGGGTATAAATCTGGGTTTCTATAGCAAATTGGCACGCTACGCACGCCATACATTTATAATTCCCAATAGGATGCTTACTACCCAATAGAGATGTTTGAATGGTACTTTTGGGTGTATTAGTCATACGAGATCGTACTATAAGATCTTTGAGATTTTTATTCTTTCTGTGTGCAAAGAGAAGTTTGGGTATGTGGGTTTCTTTGTCTCTAGTTGCATTCAGAATGTGCCAGTTGGAATTGACAATGTGACGATTTTTTTCATTCATAGTTGAATGACGTGTGACAAATACCAGATTGGAATTCTGTTTGGGGTTGCGTTGGGTTAATAGATGTTACCTATCGTAGTAACGTGCTCTCTTGTAACAGTCACGTACCAACCTGCTAGGGTAACCCCTGGTGATAAATTTCATTTTCATGTCAGTGGCTTGTGTGTCGAAGTCCTTGAGATTGGTAGTTCCTGCGGAGACGCAGGAACTGTCAAAAAGGAATACTTGTCTTCTGTGATTTGGGGTGGTAGCTGTTGAAATGCAGCAGTGTGTTGCGGGCTGTAGGTTTTATATAGAGATCCACTTCCAAATGTTGTGCATTATGTCTAATAATTATGTCCAAAGATTCTACACTGATGTTACTGTAGTGGACTGTGAAAAAAAGGTTACTGTCGCATAAATTAAGCCAAGTAATGAATTTGTGGAGTTCATCTTGTTCAGCTGTCCAGATGAAGAAGATGTCGTCTATTAATCTGGACCAATTACTGATAGATTCACTGAATGGGGCAATCTCATTGTAGACATATCAGGATTCAAAATGGGCCATGTATATATTAGCGACCGTGGGGGCACAAGATGCCCCCATGCTGACTCCCTTGGTTTGCTTATATAGTGACCCAATGAATTCAAAAGTGTTCTCTTGTAAAATGATCTTTAGACATTCAAGAATGAATATCCTAGGGCAATCTATCTACCACAACTCCATGAACCATGACACTGCCTCCATCGCCCCTATCTGGGGGATGTTACTGTAGAGGGCTTCTATGTCCATGGTGACCATGGTATGTCTCTTGCATTAAACGGTAGGTGTTCCACTTTATTAATGATGTCACTGGTGTCCCGAATCTATGCCTGCGTTTTGTGGATGTGAGGTCCAAGTATAACATCCACATATTTCGATAAGGGCTCTGTTACAGACCCGATGGTGGTAACTATGGGTCTGTACGGTGGATCCGTGCTGTGTTTATGGATTTTCGGGACTCCATAGATTGCTGACATTTTGGGTTTGTCAATATTGAGATAATCCCATTCCTTCTCACAAATCTGGTTGTCTGTCAATGCCTGGGTAGTGATGTCTAGAATACGTTTTTGGACACGTATAGTGGGGTCAATCTTCATCGGTGTGTAATGCTCCCCGTTTTGTAACATCTCCTGCATTTTGAGAATATATTGATCAGTGTCCAATAGGACTATCCCACCCCCCTTGTCACAACTTTTAATAGTTAGCTGTTTGTTTTGGATTAATTCCTGTAAAGCTGTATGTTCTTCACGAGATATGTTGTAGGCACGTGCAGGGATGTATTTCATTGCTGCTTTCATTTTGTTAAATACAACATGCTCAAAGATTGCCATCTCTGGGCCTACTTGTTCTAATGTTGGGAGAAAAGTTGAAGCAGGGGACAGTCCTGACTTGTTATTGGCAGGCAAAGTTTGGTCATTGTGGCCTTCAAAGAAGGCTCGAAGTCTGATCTTCCTAAAAAAAGTCATGAGATCTTGGAAGATTTCAAATTTATTGGCTCTGGTATGAGGGACACCCTTTAAAATTTAATTTGTCTTGGTTTTCAGAAGAACATGATCAACTATGGGGAATGCAGCACCAAATAAGAGTAAGCAGAGTAGTGAATGGTGCCCTTTAATGACCGGTACCATGATGGCTCTTCTCACAGCTTGAAGGGATTGAAAGGAATGCCTGGGAAAATTATTAGAATATATTAAAGACAATATTATGTTCTCTGAATGTTCTGGAGTTGCATCAGAACTGGTAAATGCATGGAGTGTGGATGACAGACAGTTCAATACGATCCAGAAGGTTTTCACTTAAGGGATGTGGTGCAATGCATGAGCTACACAAACTAAAAAATAGAAAACTGTGCAAATAAATCTAAAAGAGCACTAAATACAAAAGTCTCTCACTAATTTCCGTTTCCTGCAGAGCAGTTTTCCTATGAATTTGATTGGAGCAGCTATCTGTTGCAGTGAAGACTACATTCTGGTCCCCGCAGGAGGAGACCCACTGCTGGATTGTCAGTGAGAGCTTTGATCCATCCCACTTTGCAAATGTTTAACTCGCATAGTTGTGTATGTTTTCACTAATCACCTGCTAGTCAAACACTTTGCCCAGTCACACTCATGGTCACTGGACCAGTCACACTCATGGTCATTCCTTGGTCTTAACCAAGCCCACTATATCAGAATCGTTAGAAACGCCTGACGTAAAAGGGTGTCTCAACACACAATGATAAAGCTGTTAATCGTGACAACAAAGGAAGGAAAGAGAGCACAACAGCAAGAAAGAGAAGGAGAAACAAAGAAAGTCAGAGAGAGATTAAGGGTAAAAAGAGGGAGAGCTAGGGATACGGAGCCAAATAGCGAGAGAGACGAATGACAGAAAGCACAAAAAAGAAAGCGAGGGAGATGAGGAGAGGGACAGAGAGAGCTGGGATAGTAAGAGAGAGATGGACAAAGCCAAGTACATCGTTATGACAACAAGCTCAAACTGGGGCCATCTGGTTACTTCTATTACATTAAGAGAGTCAATACACCTTATGTTGGATGTGAATGGGATTGTATCTTACAGCTTTAGCTTTAAATTAGTTTCATAGAATGCTAGAATTACTACTGTAGACACCTTTTTCAACTTTCACCCACAACAAGGCATCAAGTACAAAAGGGGTCTTCAGAGGTTTCCCAACTTTATACATCTTGTTTTTTACACACAAAAAAAGAAAACTTAGTAGAACGGCCACATGATCACAAAGATATATAGATCGCTGGTCACCCCTCACTCATTTCCAACACTTGGAGTTCAGAGGAAGATGTAGGGGAACTAGATGAGTAAGACTGGAGGGCGTGTAGATGGGCGCAAGAAAGAATGCCGTTTCTGAGCGATACCTGTTGATACCCTACAACTACTTACACTGGGTATACTGTATCGGAGCACAGCTGGGAAATAAAGAAAAGCTCATTCCCCTTCTGTCTTAGATGACACAAGACAGAAGAAGTCTTTTTTTCATGTGGAGTGGAGCTGTAGGATGACTCAGTGGCTCTAGGAGAGGATGGCACAAATGTTGTCAACATCGTTGGGACGTTGAATAAGTCCAACTATTTAGACAACACTCCTGAACCTACTGAAAGACCTGGGGCATTACAGATAGCAATGAACCTTTGTGGGCCTGGGCTTCGTACTACCAACAAGTGTTAAGAATTGGAGATCAGCAGATGCGCCAAATTTAGCACGGTGGATGGCGGGAACGGGCAATTGCTGCATATAGGAAAAACTGATATACATGGCCCGCCAGCGTCCTCAAAAGCGTAAAAAAAATATGGAGGAAGTGGATGTGTCATCAGGGACATGTAGACAACAATGTTGACACCCCACTCTGAAAATGTTGAAGGATGACCGAGATACAGCAGGGCACACAACTTCACAATGTGCAAGTTCATGTAACAGGTGACATATAAACATGGTGCTGTTTACTGTGTATTAAATCAATTACGGATTATATCAAATACATGCTTACCTGGCTTGAGACCTCATATTCTACATGCTTGATGAACATGCCCTTTTTCTCAGGAACCAACTCTACTTTGACCGTGTCCTGTCCAACCAGCTGCTGCAGTGTATGAGAGAGCATCAGTGGGTTGCCTTGAGAGACTTGCATTTTAAGCGGTCCTTCGTCACTCTGCTCCATTACCTATGGCGTCGATGCACCCTGGAAATTTAAAGTTTCAAAAAACATTTTAGAACATAAATCCATCCTGAGAATATATTAATGTAATCTTAGCCACCAGCTATTCCAAAAATGCATTTATTATTTAACATGCAGTGCTCGGTAGCTGTCTTATTCAAACAAGAAGAATGAAAAATTGAAAGCTAGCAAGCTTCTTCGGCTCTCCTAGTGTAACCACCACAGGTCAGAACGGGAAACAACCTTTAGAATGCATTTACAACGACTTGCACTGGAGGGCGCTATAGGACAAGGAGTAGTTTAAATTACTATCCAACACCTTCCCTACTGTACGTAGGCTGGAGTTGGAATAGTACATTAAACTACTCCTAAGTCCAGCGCCCTCCAACGCAAGTCGTTGTAACGACTTGCGTTGTTAAAACCACGATCTAATGGCATGCGATGTAATGCATGCGTGGTATCGTCATACATCCGGTTAGAACGCAAGGCACATACAGAAGAGGAGCAAAAAAGTATCCATTAAGCACAAAGAAGCACCGCCCATTAAAATACCCTGATTAAGGAAGTGGGCTCTGTATATACAGCAGAGACTTCACAGTCCAAAAAGTAACATTTAGATTCCAGAAATAAAATAAGTAAAGGCAAAGACAACAAGACTGGAATTAAATGTAAGGCTTTTGGATGTGCTGATGCTTTTATATTTTGTTATGGCTTTTGCAAATCTTTATTTTGGAGGCGCTCCCAGACCCTTGTCATTATTAAAAGTAAACATGGGCAAAAAAGCACATTTTTTGCCCTCACAAAGCACACTTTCCATAGAAGTGATAATTAAGGGAACTACTTTGTGTGGTTGTGGTCATTGTAAAAGGTAAGAATGCGGTCACTCACAGAGAAATTAGCCAATCGCTTTAGTAGGACAACCCACTGCTCCATGTTATTTGCTGTAGGTGGCGACAGAAAAATGTGAAGGACACAACCGCTGATCAATAGATGAAGAGGGCATATCCACAGCCCTACAAGTCAATATATGAAACCTATAATTTTAGTAAAATCAAAAGGCCTTGCCTGATGCCAGACCTCAAAAAGACGTGTTAACATAACAGAACTTCTGTCACTACCCTTCCAATAAAAAAACAAAAATACTCCGTGGGTTTCAGAGAAGTAACATCTCCCACATCATTGTATTCGAATCTTGGTGTATCATTCTGCCTCCTAGAAAGTGCTTCCCTTGCAATACTTAAGGGACTATTATATATCAGACATACACAGAAGTATCACATTTTTTGTCCACTTCAATCATTTAGCCCACTCTTGCACGCTAAACCCAAAGCAATCTTTTTTTTTTTATTTAGTGCTCACTGCAGCAAGCATTTTTTTAAGCCTGTCGGGACTTAAGCGCGAGCCTGACTCTATCGTGACTGCCTTATTTGTATTTTCATTTTTGCACATTGGGACATGATATCCTGGGAGTCTTCTGAGGGCAACAACAAAATCTGCAACCCAGCGGGAAGGTGACAGCCATCTTTGGGGACTTCCTGATCCAATCTTAAATAGAAAACCCACCTGCAAAACTGCACCTTTACACTTTGGCCCCCCCTCCTGCTGCTGATGCCGCATTCTCTCCCTCTGCTTCCAGCCTGCTCACTTTACATTTCTAGAACCCTGCAACCTCTGACCCCTGGTCCCAGGTTGAGCAGCATTTGCTGATACTCGAGAATCACCAAGTTAATGGTTAAGTCCAACATCTAACAACTGCAACAATTAGAGAATTAAAATGTATTCAACTACACTGATTGCGGAAGATTGAACTACTGAGTAGAACCTACCACAATTGGAGCTCTTGACCTGCAGATCACAAGAAATTTAAGAGGCGAAACTTTAACCCATACACAAATCTTGCTGGCGCTGGCAAAGGCAAAAGGTGTGGCTAATGTGTGCAAACAGCATTTCTGCATGTCTGTTTTTGCACCCATTAGCAGTTTCAAGCCAGACCGCCTCCCTTTGCCAATGCTTGTTCTGTAACGCTTCGACTGGACCTGTTGCCAAGGCCCTTTAATTGCAAGGTAACACAAAATGATTTGGCTTACTTAAAGTGCATGGGAGCTGATGTGAAAAAAGCAGGGATTAAATGTGTTTTTGCCCCATCCCTTCTTCATCCACACAGAAAAAAGCTGGGTATACTGCAACATTAATTACAAAAAATGTGCAGAATAAAAATCACTAATTCACAAAAAAGTATAAATCTATAGATCCTATAATTTAATTTACAATTTGCATAGAATTACACATCTTTGGTTATCGATGAAACCCTATAGGTCTAAATCTAAAGAAAATTGTAGATCTTGCAGCATACCCATGGTCACCGGGAATAGGAGAAAAATTTGCTTTCCTTGGAGCAGAACTCCAGTGACCCTGGTTATAACGCATAGTAGTCACTGTCCTAGTTCTGCATGAATATTCCAATTGATTTTTCACATGCTAGAATATCTACTTTACTATGCATGGTGGAAAGACTCAAAGGAACATTTTATCCTCCATATGTAATAAATTTTCCCGTTGAAAAAGTCCTTTTGCTTACATTCGGGATTCCGGGGGGAGAAGGAAGTAGAGAGAGGAAGGAGCGGGAAAGAGCGAGAGAGAAAGAGATAAGAGAAAGAGAGAAGAGAGAAAGAAGCAAGAGAAAAGAGATTAAGTCTCTCTCTCTCTCACCTTTAGGGTGGTGCGACAAGTGCAGCCACACCTGGCGCTGACCTTCGGGGGAGGGGGGGCGCTGTATTTAGAAATAACTCATGGGTTTACAAGAACCTGCTGCAGAGTTTCCTGTGTGTCCAGCAGATTACAGGCTACAATAAAAATGTTAAGATAACGCTGGTGATTAATGTTCCTGCTGGAGAGAGATCGGAGTTTGATCTAGTGGCAGTTTCACTCATCTTAAGTAGGGGAGAAAGAACATGTACTATGCCAATCGCAGAACTGTATTTTATGTGGATAGCTCAGTGAGTTACTGCTTTTGCCACAGAAATTCTTTTGTTACTTGCAGTTCATAAGTTACAATCCTAATGTAGCACAGTGACTTATGAACTATCAACAAAGAGCTGCATGCAAACAGCATAGCATAGATGAGGACGTTATGTTTTTTTCCCCAGCCTTTCATGATATATTCTTAACGTTGCTGAAAAGGTTTTGTTTGGGTAGAAATACATTCTTATTAGTGAAGCCAACCCCAACCCCACAGTGCTTTAAATCAAATGAAATGTATGCTAGAGAGGGGTTATGGAAAGATGAGGGATACTGCTGGTTGGGGGTGGAAGTGAGGTAATCTGTGGAGGAGGTGGCCATTGGGGGGCGCCAAAATAGTTGTCCTACTGGGCGCCACCAGCGCTAAAGCCAGGTAGGGAGGGGGAGTGGGTTTGTTTGTTTTTTATTCTAAACAGGGAAATTCACAATAGTCGTTTTCTGTGAATTGTCAGTGTGGAAAACGGCTCACAAAAAGATTTATGAACTCTGGGCGTTTCTCAACTTTGTGATCAGCAACAGCTCAGGAAGACCTTCTGTTCCTCCTTCCCCCTGCATGGACAATAAGTCTAGCAGCCAACCAGCAATCCCGTCTGATTATCTGCAGCAGTGAATCCGATGTGCGAGCGGAAATGTCTGCCAATCCGGATTCTGTCAATCTGCTTCAGGGAGTTTCCGCCCACAGATCAGTTGTTGGCACAAGCAAGTTCCACTTTAGTCAGCAAAAGATATGTGAATCGGGCCTAAAGCAAGCTCAGTCAGTGGTTCCCAAACTTTTTAGAACCATGACCCACTTTTAGGAATGACAAGCTATCGTGACCCTACCTTTACTGGACATGAGATGGAACGATTATTTAATGCAAATAAAGCATTATGTGGTAGCGCGTTGTCATTTACAGACAGCTCATTTACCATTGAAATGGCCACTAACTTTGCATAGACATGCAGTTTTACTGGTAAAACTAGTTAGCACACAAATGATTATGGCGAAAATCCGGTTTCTGTGAATATGTATCATTTGTACATCACCAAGTAAAGTGTTTTGATCCTATTAAAATCTGTTTCCAGCACACTTCAGAATTTGAAAAGCAAAAATTACTCACATTTTTTTGAACTGCTAAATGCAGGCACTTCATTGACAAGTATTTAAATTTTGTTGTGTGTTGCAAAAAATAAAAAACGACGTCCTACAGCCTTCCCTTTCACAATCCGTGAACTTTAGCAAGATTGTCACATAATTCACTTTAAAAATCCTCTCACTTTAAAGTCAGAGAAAGAAAAGTAAACACCAATCTCATTGTAGAAGAATAAGCAGCAATTTATCATAAGACAGACAACATTTGACCTCCGTCTTTTAAGTACTGGCAAATGTGTAAAGAAACAGAGAAATTAAAGGCATCCTTATTTATTGCTCGAACTTTCCCGACACACCAAAAATTGGCTTGCGACACAGACAGTGTGCAAAACGCTCATCTAAGGGATGACACTGTGATGTGGCAGAAACACTGAGTCCGAGAAGAGTTTTATCTTCAAAAGATAAGAAAACCGAAAGAGAAGGGTTTGAACCCAAGCAGGTGTACCTCATGCTGGCATCCTTCTGAGATTAATAAAGTGGACATCATGGAGCACACCTCCAGCAACACTTGTTACTTACAGTGCTACAAAGCTTGTTGTAGAAAGGGCAGTATAAAACAAAAGTTACTATATAGTATTGAAATGAAAACAATGGATTTTATGGTGGCAATGGGTGCAGGCTACAGCAAAGAGGGCCTCATTACGAGGTCCCCTGATGTGGGGTGGTGTTAATCATGAACCCCTAAACAGGGGCTCAACGGAAGGCCCTGCGGTACAGGGGGCCCCCCATACCCTTTACAGGGCATGGGCGTAGGAAGTGTGGGGGACTTGGGGGATTTATCCCCCACCCAGATTTTGAAGTGAGGGAAACACGAGGACAGGAGTGGGGGGATGAGGGGACATTCGAATGGTCATTAGCAAGTGAAAGCTCTACTTATCAAGGCAGTGCTCTTGACCTACTGACCTCCCACCACCCACAGAGCACCTTCAAAGCATCCTGTTACAGCTGCTTGCAGCCTGCGTGGTTGAGAACAAAGGGAGAGGAGGAGAAATGCATTTGCTGCATGCATCCTGCCGAGGCTATTGAGAAGGACCAGGCTCTTCAGGCACCACCCGTTGGCTGTCTGTCCAAGGATCATCTAGCACCCAGCCCCTTCTCAGCACTTCCCCATCTGCAACTTGAATTTGAGCCTGCAGGGCAACGCGGAAGCTGCAACCCTGGTGGTGCTTGTCCCCAGAAGAAGGCTTGAGCCGGAACAACAGGTGAGGTGATGAGTGGACTTTCTGAATAACTCAAGCGTTACTTTACTAAAAAGGAGCCCTGCATAATGGGGCAAAGGACATCAGGCCGATTGTTTTAGGAAATCTGGCATCAACCTTCCACAGTGCAATAACCAAAGTACACATCTCTAACAAGATGGGACAGCAAGGTGAGTGCTCGCTGCTAACATCTGTTGCGGACCTGAAGGAAATTGTTAGTTACCATGTCAGCACAACTAACTATGCTGTTCTTTTTTTCTTCTTTTTTTCCCTTTGTTTTGGGGGGTGTTTAACACCCCCAAACCACACCTTTTTATTTAAATCCCTTGCCCCCTTTACAGCTTTCCTTCCCTGAACCCTAAAAACCCCTTACCTCCTTTTACTTCTACCCACCCCTGAACCCTAAAAACACTTTACCTCTACCCACCACAGAAGCCTAAAACCTCCTTACCTTCCTTTCCCCTACCAGCCGAAATCTTTAAAAAAATCGTACCCTCTCTTTACCTCTATCTGACCCTGAATCCTAAAAAACCCTTACTTTTCTTTCTCTTCCCACCCCTGAAATCCCATTGGCACTCCTTACCTCTTCCCTCCCCTGAACCTTAAAAATCCCTTACCTCCCTTTACCTCTACCCAACCCTTAACCTTACAAAGCCCGTACCTCCCTTTACCACTACCTCCCACTAAACCCTAACATCCCCTTACCTCCCTTTAACCATACCTGGCCCTAAATACCCCCCAAAAAACCTTTACCTCCCTTTACCTCAACCTGTCCCTGAACCCTAAAAACCGCTTACCTCTCTTTACCTCTTTCCTTCCTCTGAGTCCTGAAAAAAAAACCTTACCTTCCTTTACCACTACCTGCCTCACATAATAATCACAGTTCTTGTCAGGGTAAACTATTAAAGGTACTAATTAAACCTGAGGTCAACCTCTGGTACCTATTACACAGAGCAGATGGGCTTAACTTAGAGGCAATGTGTAAAGTATTTATGCAGTACTAAAACCGTAATAAAGTTAAAATGCAAAACAATAAAAATTCCAAAATTAATTAGAAAAATAGAGTAAAATTAATAAACAAAAGTACACCAAAATGACAAAAATCCAATAAGGGGAACTGGAGATATGAATTTTTAAAAGTTTAAGGAAAAATAGCACCAAGTGCCAATGATAGTCAATGGTTCTGGTAGCCCAGGACCTAGGCGCAATTTGATACGGACCACAACGGAGTGCAGGTCAGATGCAACAACCAGGTTTGTCCTGTCAAAGATTTTATCTTCTAACTTTAGTCTTTCAAGTCCCAATACACCACAGGAATACACTTATAAATCCCCCCAGGATACAAGGGAAGGCACTTTAAGACTCACAAAATGGTAGACCAATCCAGATCGAGGTGCCACTGATCAGCTGGGCAGTTGCAGGAAAGGCCTCTTGGTGCTTGTTGTATCCCTGTAGCTTGAACAGGAGATCAGCCTTATGACCCTTGGAGTTCACTTCTTTGTCTTGGTGCAAGAGAGAGCAGTCCAGTCCTTTAGGGCTCTTCTCATGTCTCAGGCAGCAGGTTCAGCCCTCTTCTGATCTTCCACAGGTCATCGAGTGTTCTGAAGTGGGTTGCTGGAGAGTTCACATTTATGCCGGGCTCAAGCTTGTGGGTGAGAATGATCCCAGGTGATGCCCTAACCAATGGGGTAAGGTTGCCAGGGCTAACCCTACCCACTTTGGGCATTTTCAAGATGGCTGAAGTCTTCGGCCTCACTAAACATGGGCTCTGAGGTCAGGGGGTGTGCGTAGTGAATGTACTATGATAATCCCAGTGTCCTCCCACATCTAACATCACAATCCAGTTTTAGACAGTTTCTGTACCCTCATCAAACACAGAGACAGAAGTCTGGTAAAATCAAAGCTGAGTTTTCAGCAACCAAACAGTAGATACACACAACATGTTTTGACATTCTGTTTCCCTTCTTTGAAGTGCACCCCAAATATTATATGTTAAACCCCACCAGACCTGTCGAGCAGGATGTGACATACAAGAACGAATTAACACTCTAATATCAAAGAGGATTCTCACAGCCCCACTCCAGTGGTCTCTCTAAACCACTTCTGGGGAGCTCTCTGGAGCCTGGCTGACTAGAAGGACAAAATAAAAGGCAGACCCAGTTGTGAGCTACATCTGCCTGTGCCAGCGGCATGCTCTTTGAAGTGCACCCAGGGACTGAGCACAGCTCACAGGCAATCCTGACAAGGGGGAGGACAACACCTCCCCAACCCAAGGCTCATTGTTACTGTCCTGGGATCTGTTCACTCCTTGCCACAGGAGAACTACCAAGCTGCCAGGTGACTGTTGAATACTTACAGAAAGGCCTCCAGAGGCTTTAGGCAGGCAAAATGTAATTTTTCAAAAGGACTTTTTCCATACTAGGTAGACAAAATTAGACTATACCTTTACATTGGATTTTGTTTAACTATTAAAAAGAGTACTTGAAATATTTCTGTAGCCATGACCAATCTGAAATTAGCATTATAAGGTGTCATAGTGTAATTCTGTGCTTCCCTGTGGAAGCAACCAGTCTTGTTACAGTGAAACTAGCTTTTATGCTCTTTCTCTGTAAGGTCATATGGAATACTAAACATCTACATGTCCTACTTTTATATATCATGCACCATACCCTATGGGCAATAAGGCCTACCTTAAGGGTGACATTAACGTTTAAAAGGAAGGTTTAGGCCTGCTAAAAGGGTTTAATTTGACAGGTTGAATTGGAAGTTTAAAGCACAACCAGGCTTCTGTGGCAAGCCTGGACGCATGCCTTATTCTGCCACTGTAATGGGTGGCACAATGAGTGCTGCAGCCCACTGGTGAGATTTAACTTACAGGCCCTAAATACACTGTGGGTACCATATAATAGAGACTTATAGTCAAGGTAAATATGCCAATCAGGAGTATACCAATTTTACCATGTTGAAAGAATGAGCACAAACATTTTACCACTGGTTATCAGGGGTAAAGTGAATAGAGTTCTATAGCCAGTAAAAATAGAATTCAGCGAAAAGACCAAAAAGAAAACTGGGTGACCCTGCAGAAAGGGCAAAGTTCCAAAACCCCCTTCCTCCTTTTACCTCTACCTACCCATCGAAACCTAAAATACCCTTACCACAATTTACCACTACCCACCACTGAACCCTACAATCCATTTAACACCCTACTAACCGGTACCCTTACCCACGTCTGAAAGCTAAAAACACCTTTACTGGTCTTACTATCCTCTTTCTTAACAAACACCCAGAACCCTTATAAATAGAAACATGTTTTTTCACCTTTGATCCAATTACCTTGCAAAATGTAGATAACATGTAAATGACAATAAAACATACTTGTGATTACATGCCTGCCTTTCTATTTCAGTTTGAAAGTATGTGATTGTATACATTTATCAGAATCTGTGGTTCATGGACCATGGGCAATTTGTATAGGGTCTATCGAAAGTCCTTAATGCTGTCCCTGTCACCCCTCCCCCCACCCCCCAGAAATGTAGTGTCTCCTACGCCCCTGTTAGAGGGGCCCTCATTCTACCAAAGGCCAATGACTACTTGTAAGATAATGGGAGACTCAAGGGCCCTTCATCACATTTTCCACGGGCCCCATGTTCTTGTGTTACGCCACTGCCCTAAAACGTTAACGTTCTTTTAACTCCAGGAGGGCAAAATTAACAGGTATTTTGAGTTGAACCTTTAGAATCTCCAGAGTAATAAAGATTTACCGGGGACAATAGGTAATCCTGGTTAGTTCACACTCTCTGCAGCAGTTTCACCCAGAAATTTCAGTTTCTTCCAGCAGTCGAAATCTGGAATGAAAACAGGACAGTCCTTGGTAACACCACAAGCCTCATAGCTGCCACTGTGGGCCTGTCACAAGGTTAACAGTCTGAAAGGGATTTACAGGACACTTGTAATGAAAACTTTAAGATCTCAAAAGAACCAGAAAGTGTGACAAATTAGCAAGTGCAAAGCCAAAAGGTCTAGCAAAGGCATTTTTTGAAGGCCTATTGAGTGTGCAAAAACAATTTGGAACAAACAAAAAATATATAAAATGAAAGGTGTTGTCAGTAGCCCAGGAACATGTATATTCTTTTTTAGTTAGCTGTGCAAATGTGATCAGGCAAACTGCCATCTCTCACAGTTCAAGACAGCCAGCAGATGAAATGGGATGACCCACTGTCCCATACTGTATGCTGTGCACAGGAGTAGCATAGCTGCCAAGGTTTCAGATTGCCACGTGTGACATTTTCATAATTTCAGTGTAATTATGAGTGACATTTCAACGACTATGAGTGACACTTTATCACGAGCAAAATCAAGCAATGAAGGCGAGCGAAACGTATAAATATAGAAATTACACACATTTGAGCAACGATAAACCCAAAGATTTTAAAACTGCCTCAAAGCAAGCACCAGAAATGAAAGGGCACTACCTGCACTTGTGTGTCGAGGGCAGGAAGTTGAACACAGGTGTCGGTCTTTCTGTAATTTAACACAGCCAGCACTGGGCGGCAGCAGCAATTCATCGGGACCCGGTTTGTCGAGAAAGGTACCAGAATGTTAAAAGGCAACTATTTGCCACATATTAATGGAGAACAGGTACCAGTGCTGGCACTGCACGCTAGTGCTACTGAGGGCCCCCAATACACGGATCTTCTCAGCTGACTTAATTGATGCCAGCGGCCGAAATATCACAAATTAATTCCTTGTAGGTTGTTTTTAATACATATTATATCAAAAGTGAAAGAGTCAGTAGTCCGATGACTCGCGAGCCGCCGCAGACAGCACAGGCATTGGCAAGCCTCAGGAGAGTGAGTATGGTGCACTAGTGCAATCAGGACGCTGTAACTATCTGAATACAGTAGACTTCAGCAATGCACTGCTGAAGCCTAATACAAATCATTAGCGAGCCGTGAGTGGTGTCTGCCCTGGTCGGCGCGCCGCAACCCGCCCAGCCCCAGATTACATCAACAGACTGTCATTGAGCGAATTAATACAACACCAGCTCTGCTGACTTAACTGCGACGGTGGCCGCGCTGAAAGTAATTTGTTGTATGGCACCAGTATTGTCATCCTGCGCTTGCGCTATCCAGTGAAAGCACATTTGTAGGTCAAGCAGAGTGAGAGAGAGTTCACACTCCAGGCTGCACTCCCTTTGCTTTGAGGCAAGCAGCAATTATTTGCACAGGCCGCCTAATCATGGCCTCAAAACTCCGCAATGATTCTGAGGCTCAGCAGCTGCGTGAAGAGGCCGGTGTGCTCCTCTGTGCTCAGCAACTTCACAACACATGACTACACGTACGTCATTGGCGGCTGCCTGGCCATTTATTACTTACTTCTATCTCTCTGTCTCACAGTCACACTGCCGGCGGTCCGGCGGCCTCGGCGGTGAGCCACACGAGGTCTCCAGACTCTCCCGCAATCATCTGGAGGATCACGATGCCTGATGCGATGGCCCATTGCTGAGACTGTAGTGACAGTCACAGTGAGGGTCGCGGCCGGACGGTAATAATATTAAATTTTATGCGCAGGCTGAGAGGCAGCAGGCACTCAACTCACTTGTCTGTCTCTCTCGAGTCCCCCGCCTCTTCTAACGACCAGGGACCTCACTTCCTGTGCAGGCAGCCGGACGTGATGAGGTCACATTCGATTAATAATCCCCCCCCCGCGGCGCCACAGCAGCCAGTAGCAACCTCTGCTGACCTGAGTGAGGGCAGGCCCCGCTCCCGGGTCGAGTCTTCGACAGTGAGTGAGTCAGTGTGTGTCTTCAGTGATTGACAGCCGCGCGGCGGGCGCGCAGCGGGACTGGGAATTAAAGCCAGGGCAGTCGTAGATTGTAACATTGTAGCACCTCACTGACTCTCAGAGGCTGAGCCAGAGAGACAGATTAACTGGTTAACTATCTGAGCCAGCTCTGCTGGCAAGTGAGTCTGCAGTGCAGCGCCGGGGAGCAGCAGAGCCTGCACACAAGTCAGCAAGAGTTTCTGAGTAGCATTAAAAATGCGTGACATTGCATTTCAGTGCGGTGATGCGGAACACCGCACTGAAATGCGTGAGTGTCACACCTGATGCGTGATACTTGGCAGGACTGGAGTAGCAATACATGAATGACTGCTGCACAGGCTAATGGATGAAGAGGGATGACCCACAGACCCTTTTAGGCATGTGTATATATATTTTGTTTTATTACATGAGGCTGGTACGACAGCTAAAACTGTCTCTAGACCAGACAAAAAACAGGTCTCTTAATAAAAACCTTAACTCACCTGGCATAATGCAAAGTGTCTTGCCATGTTTAGTAGTGTACTGGTGATCACCCAAGGTGAGAGACGCTCAACCATGTCTTTTTTTTTAAGCACTGCTTTCATGCCACATCCCGTTACGGGTTAGGCAAGCATAAGACATATGATGCCACATTATCATCAGCATCCGTACAGACCCACTTCTGCTCACTCTGCTTACAGTAAGTAGCATCAATTCCACATTTACACCACAGCGCAGCCACGAACTGCATTTACCACACCTGCATCTGTGCCTATTGAGTGCTGTAATGCCAGGCAGTGAGCTGTTTTCCCCCACCCCCCGTTTCCAAGCGCGCAACCTGAAGCAAAACAAATCTTTTTTAAAATATTTCAAACATGTTGTGTTGTATCATGCCACTACTAGGGGGATTGTTTAAAGTACAAAGACAGTTGTAATTTCCACCAAACCCAGAGTTACCTCACATTAACAGAGTGTGACCAAGTGCTCACCATTTAGGACGCATATATGCCTGGGAGGGGTATTTACTCTACCTGTGCCTAGCCAGCATATTGGGTTGCCACCTTTTCAAAAGAAAAATACCAACCATTTCTTCATGTTTTAAGAGTCTGCAACCCACCCGGACGTGATACTTAAATAGACGTCATATAAAGTCATCTGTATTCATTTGTAACATTATTTTTCTGTTTTGTTTACTTCACTTACCAGTCAGGGATCACTAATGCAGCTCTAGAGAACGTTTTAAAGTGCTTTCTACTTGTATTTGCTGCTTCAAGTGAGCACAGGTAAGGGGGGGGGGGGGGGTGGAATACCAGCTTTAGCCGTTTTCATAATTTTTGTACCGGCTGGGACATTAAAATACCAGCCATGCCGGTTAAAAAACGTACAGATAGCAACAATCCTACCAGTGCAGTGTCTCCATTTACACACCAGGGGCCGTGATATAAAAGTGCCTTGGGGGCGCAATGGGCGTTTGCGCCCGCTTTGCACGCCCCCGGGGCACTTTGGTATTACAGAAGGGGCCGTAGACCCTTGTGCGTCCCTTTCTGTAATTCTGAAAGCTCTGCCGCACGTACAGCGACAGCGCTTCCTCAAGAGGGTGTTCCCTCATTTGCATTGGGGGATGGCCCTATACAATGAGGGAATCTCTTTGTCTCTGCGCCCGCACCATTATTACAGACGGGGGCACAGAACCAAAGAGGCCCTCAGGAGGCGCACTGACCGTGTGCCACCTAAAAAGTGGCGCACTGTCAGAGCGGCTCCTGACTGTAGCCCTCTAGCGGGGGAAAGGGTGTCCCATGGACCCCCCAGATATCCCCTTGCAGGCGGGTATAGTCACTCACTGCACCCGCCTGCAAGGGGATCTCTAATCCCTTTTAAAAGTGCAGGCAGGTTGCAGTCTGCATTATGAGAACACGGAGCGGCTTCAAAGCAGCCGCTCCGTTTTCACGTGAATGCGTTGCCCCCAGGGCAGCGCGAGTTCGCGGCTGCCCTGGGGACAGCGCATCCACCCTAATATGGTGCATTTTCCTTGATTGCGCCAGGTGCACATTTTAAAAGGTGCACCCAGCGCAATCAAGGAAAATGCGACATATGTATAATATGGCCCCAAGGGTCGTATTATGAAAGTGCCCCAGGGCGCAACGGGCGTTTGCGCCCGCTTTGCACCCCCCTTGGGCACTTTGGTATTACAAAAGGGGACGCAGACGCTTGTGCGACCCCTTCTGTAATACAGATAGCACTGGTGCACATAAAGCACCAGTGCTATCTTTAGAGGCGTTCCCTCATTTGCAAGGGGGTGTGGCCCCATGCAAATGAGGGAATTGCTTTGCCTCTGCGCCCGCACCGTATTATAGACGCGGGAGCAGAGGCAAAGAAACTCTCAGGAGTGCGCCAACTAAAATGTGGCGCACTATCAGTGCGCCCCCTGATTGCAGCTCTCTGGAGGGGGGGAAGAGGGTCCCATGGACCACCCAGAGATCCCCTTGCAGGCAGGTGCAGTCACTCACTGCACCCGCCTGCAAGGGGATTTCTAATCTCCCTTCAAAGTGCAGGCAGGCTGCCGCCTGCACAGTGAAAACGGAGCAGGTTCAAAGCAGCTGCTCTGTAATTCACCTGAATGTGCTGCTTCGAGGGCAGCGCATGTTTGCAGCTGCCCTGGGGGCAGCGCATTCTATGTAATAGGGCACACTTTCCCCGTTTGTGTCTGGTGCACCTGTTTTAAGGTGCACGGGTGCAAACAGGGAAAGTGCACCCTTTACATAATAGGGCCCCAGGGATCGCAAATGTTGGAAAACTCCATTAGCAGAGGGTGGGTGCAGAAAGGTGAAGCACCTATACTCAAATAGGATTTTAACACTATATTGTAATCTTCCCATTGAGCTGTGTAGAAATTGAATAACCCTGTGTGATAGTTACTAAAAGACTGGGCTGGACAATACTTTAAGTCTATTAGTTGATTGATAAGTTTTGAGTTCTTGACCCTTTGCCAACTCCAAGAGTCAACTACGGAAGAGATTGTACTTGGTCCAGTTTGCAGAGCAGTAGGATGGGACCCGGGGCATCACGGGAAAACAACCTCAACCACCACAGTTGGGACCAAGTAGTCCCAGTCGGCCCTCGGGGACCCCCCAAACAGGGTCTGAGAAAAGGCGATGTAGACGGCATTTTGAATAATCCTTAGTACAGAAAGATTAATTCATTCAAAGATCAGGGAATGTGTCATGCTATTTTGTTCAGGGTTCAGCAGATAATTCAATTGGCTGGTAAGAATTCAAAGCTATGGTAAAGGGAGTGATAACTTCATATACAATAAGAACAAGCACAGAACAAGAAGGCTGAAATTGATTGTTAAAACTAGTGAAAAAGCTTATTTAAGTTCCAAACACAAGAAAGATAAGGCCAAAAGCGAAACAAGAGATGATTACATGATCACATGATTATTAATTCAAGCGCAGTATGGCAAAATGTATATGAGGAGGCTAGGAATAAACTGGGATAGTCTGCAAGTTGCATCACACAATTACTGGTCTAGAACTTACCTAAAAGCCCTTAAACCTAAAAGTGAGCGTTAGCCAGTCTCTAAGACTTTTTTCAACCACTCTAAAAACCTACATCAGGCACAGACAAAATGTATCAATTGCCAGTATAAGGGCTTCTAAATCCAAATAGAAATTCACAGATTAACATCAGATGTGGCGTTATCTCAACACTTTTTCACCAATGAGAGAAAGGAGGTTGTCACTATTATGCTGGGTGGTAAGGCTTGCAGTGTTAGTCTTTCATCAGAATTTTCGAGACCAAACAGGTCAGTTGGTCAAATTATTCAATCACTTGAAGCAGGAGATAGAATTCCCCCTTTATTTAAAATGACATAATAATTATTTTTTATAAAACCGGGGAAATGTGGCAATGGATATAGCTTCTTATAGACCCGTAGCACTCTTAAATAGCATGGAATTTTAGTCAAAGCAGCTGGCAGCAGATTAACCCTCAAAGGTATAATTGTTAGTTCACAATGATTGAAACTGATTTATCCCCAAGTGATACCTAGTTATAAATAAACATTATTTGGCTGAATCCTAGATTTGCCGCTAGTCAAGAAATTATCAAAAGCAAACGTTTTATGGCTTGCTGAGAAGGCATTCAACCTCGTGGGCTAGAAATGCTTGTTTCAGATTCTTAGAGGATGAGACTATCTTCCCCGCTCACAAGACTGATATGTTTCATTCCCAAAGCTCCTCAGTGCGGTAAACAGCCATTACATCGAGTTTTTTACTTCGCGATACCATTACAACGCATGCATTACAACGCATGCGTTGTACATCGCGAAGTAAAAAACTACGCATTTTTTTAGAACGCATGGTCATTTACCACGCATGCCTTTACAACGAATTTCGTTGTAAAGGTATGTATAGTAAATGACCATGCGTTCTAAAAAAATGTAGACGATCCACGTCGTTGTAAGGAAACAGAGGCTGCTCCGTTTCCTCATAACAACGTGCACCGCCCCTCAGAGCCGACGTGAAGCAGGAACCAGGAGGAGAGAGGAACCACAGGGAGAGAGAGGTAAGGGGGGATTGGGCATGGGGTGGGGGTTACTTTTTTAGGGTTTAGGGGTGCCAGGGGGGTCGTGCTGGGGGTAGTGTTTTAGGGTTTAGGGTAGTGTTGTGGTGTTTGTGTAGTGTAGGGTAGTGTTTTAGAGTAGTGGCGGGGGTCGTGCAGGGTAGTGTTTGAGTGTAGGGACCAGACTGGGGGTCGGGGGGTCGTGCTGGGGGTAGTGGTTTAGGGTAGTGTTGTGGTGTTTGTGTAGTATAGGGGGTCGTGCTGGGGGTAGTGTTTTAGGGTTTAGGGTAGTGTTGTGGTGTTTGTGTAGTGTAGGGTAGTGTCGGGGGGTCGTGCAGGGTAGTGTTTAAGTGTAGGGACCGGACTGGGAGTCGGGGGGGTCGTGCTGGGGGTAGTGTTTTAGGGTTTAGGGTAGTGTTGTGGTGTTTGTGTAGTGTAGGGTAGTGTTTTAGGGTTTAGGGTAGTGTTGTGGTGTTTGTGTAGGGTAGTGTTTTAGGGCTCAGGGTAGTGTTGTGGTGTTTGTGTAGTGTAGGGGGTCGTGCTGGGGGTAGTGTTTTAGGGTTTAGGGTAGTGTTGTGGTGTATGTGTAGGGTAGTGTAGGGTAGTGTTTTAGGGTTTAGGGTAGTGTCGGGGGGTCGTGATGGGTAGTGTAAATGCAGTGAGAGGACTGTCACTTACCTTAGAAACTTTTACCACGACTATACCTTTACCACGCATGTTTTTGCGTTGTAATGGCATGCCTGGTAAAGGCATAGTCGTTGTAAAAGTTTGCATTGTAATGGTATCTCGTTGTAATTGACAACGCGTACTAATACCCGCGTTGTAATGATACGCGTTGTATTGGTACGCGTTGTAACGAGTGCTATTCCCTCAGTGCAGGTAACTGAACTCAGAGGAAATCAGGAGTGGTGCTAGTGGCGAGCGAGTAACCAGTCAGGAGTGCCTTTTGTCAACAATACTTTCAGCAGTGTTTGTTGAACCTTTAGGTTCAAACACACACTGCTGCAGCAATATTTCTTTTAAGCAGCACCACAAATTAAAACAACATCAGGATGGTTTAGTGGCTACATTACACATTCCTTGCACAGGATATTTGCATACATCTTTAGCAAGCCAACTGTCGCGTCAGCAATCCACTTGCTGCACCTCAGTCACTTCCTATTCTGCTATCTCCTGCTACTTCTGTGCCCAGAATGGAGTTGAGATCTTACCGAAGGCCTTGTGTGGGTGAAAAGGAAGGGCCATTATTCATGCTGTCATGAGACTCCACGCTGAGCGTGTGGTGGAACACACATGTTGCCAAAACCCATCCAGTATCTCTGCTCTTGTGATCGCCTAGAGGGGTGTTTTGCAAGCTGTCTGGAGTACAGGACGAGAATGGCTGCAGAGGTACCGAGGAGGGCAGGTCTTGATGAAAGATGTCAAACTTGGACTTCTCCTTAGTTAGCAAAACCAAAGGGGATGATGGACGGAGTGTTGAACATTGCAAGCACTCACCCCCAGTCAACTGATCTGGGTTTAATCCATAATCATTCTTTAGCTCACTCCACCACCCCAGTTCAGACATGGCCATATGCAAATCAGTCTGACCCTGTGCCTCATGGGAACAGTCCAGCCCGAACTGCCAAGCCATGTCTTCCCTGGACCAGAAACAAGCATCCTGGGACCGGTTTCTGGCTTACAGCCGTCATCAGCCAGGCTATCTTGAATCCAGTGGCAAAGTGAGCAAGGGACCCACGTCTGGGCATACCCTGCCAACTTAGGGCGAACATAGCAAAACCAAAGGGGATGATGGATGGAGTGTTGAACATTGCAAGCACTCACCCCCAGTCAACTGATCTGGGTTTAAACCATCATCATTCTTTAGCTCACTTCACCACCCCAGTTCAGACATGGCCATATGCAAATCAGTCTGACCCTGTGCCTCATGGGAACAGTCCAGCCCGAACTGCCAAGCCATGTCTTCCCTGGACCAGAAACAAGCATCCTGGGACCGGTTTCTGGCTTACAGCCGTCATCAGCCAGGCTATCTTGAATCCAGTGGCAAAGTGAGCAAGGGACCCACGTCTGACTGGGGGTGAGTGCTTGCAATGTTCAACATGTTTGGTTTTGCTATGTTCGCCCTAAGTTGGCAGGGTATGCCCAGACGTGGGTCCCTTGCTCACTTTGCCACTGGATTCAAGATAGCCTGGCTGATGACGGCTGTAAGCCAGAAACCGGTCCCAGGATGCTTGTTTCCGGTCCAGGGAAGACATGGCTTGGCAGTTCGGGCTGGACTGTTCCCATGAGGCACAGGGTCAGACTGATTTGCATATGGCCATGTCTGAACTGGGGTGGCGGAGTGAGCTAAAGAATGATGATGGATTAAACCCAGATCAGTTGACTGGGGGTGAGTGCTTGCAATGTTCAACACTCCGTCCATCATCCCCTTTGATTTTGCTATGTTCGCCCTAAGTTGGCAGGATATGCCCAGACGTGGGTCCCTTGCTCACTTTGCCACTGGATTCAAGATAGCCTGGCTGATGACGGCTGTAAGCCAGAAACCGGTCCCAGGATGCTTGTTTCCGGTCCAGGGAAGACATGGCTTGGCAGTTCGGGCTGGACTGTTCCCATGAGCCACAGGGTCAGACTGATTTGCATATGGCCATGTCTGAACTGGGGTGGCGGAGTGAGCTAAAGAATGATGATGGATTAAACCCAGATCAGTTGACTGGGGGTGAGTGCTTGCAATGTTCAACACTCCGTCCATCATCCCCTTTGGTTTTGCTATGTTCGCCCTAAGTTGGCAGGGTATGCCCAGACGTGGGTCCCTTGCTCACTTTGCCACTGGATTCAAGATAGCCTGGCTGATGACGGCTGTAAGCCAGAAACCGGTCCCAGGATGCTTGTTTCCGGTCCAGGGAAGACATGGCTTGGCAGTTCGGGCTGGACTGTTTCCATGAGGCACAGGGTCAGACTGATTTGCATATGGCCATGTCTGAACTGGGGTGGCGGAGTGAGCTAAAGAATGATGATGGATTAAACCAGATCAGTTGACTGGGGGTGAGTGCTTGCAATGTTCAACACTCCGTCCATCATCCCCTTTGGTTTTGCTATGTTCGCCCTAAGTTGGCAGGGTATGCCCAGACGTGGGTCCCTTGCTCACTTTGCCACTGGATTCAAGATAGCCTGGCTGATGATGGCTGTAAGCCAGAAACCGGTCCCAGGATGCTTGTTTCCGGTCCAGGGAAGACATGGCTTGGCAGTTCGGGCTGGACTGTTCCCATGAGGCACAGGGTCAGACTGATTTGCATATGGCCATGTCTGAACTGGGGTGGTGGAGTGAGCTAAAGAATGATGATGGATTAAACCCAGATCAGTTGACTGGGGGTGAGTGCTTGCAATGTTCAACACTCCGTCCATCATCCCCTTTGGTTTTGCTATGTTCGCCCTAAGTTGGCAGGGTATGCCCAGACGTGGGTCCCTTGCTCACTTTGCCACTGGATTCAAGATAGCCTGGCTGATGACGGCTGTAAGCCAGAAACCGGTCCCAGGATGCTTGTTTCCGGTCCAGGGAAGACATGGCTTGGCAGTTCGGGCTGGACTGTTCCCATGAGGCACAGGGTCAGACTGATTTGCATATGGCCATGTCTGAACTGGGGTGGCGGAGTGAGCTAAAGAATGATGATGGATTAAACCCAGATCAGTTGACTGGGGGTGAGTGCTTGCAATGTTCAACACTCCGTCCATCATCCCCTTTGGTTTTGCTATGTTCGCCCTAAGTTGGCAGGGTATGCCCAGACGTGGGTCCCTTGCTCACTTTGCCACTGGATTCAAGTTAGCCTGGCTGATGACGGCTGTAAGCCAGAAACCGGTCCCAGGATGCTTGTTTCCGGTCCAGGGAAGACATGGCTTGGCAGTTCGGGCTGGACTGTTCCCATGAGGCACAGGGTCAGACTGATTTGCATATGGCCATGTCTGAACTGGGGTGGCGGAGTGAGCTAAAGAATGATGATGGATTAAACCCAGATCAGTTGACTGGGGGTGAGTGCTTGCAATGTTCAACACTCCATCCATCATCCCCTTTGGTTTTGCTATGTTCGCCCTAAGTTGGCAGGGTATGCCCAGACGTGGGTCCCTTGCTCACTTTGCCACTGGATTAAAGATAGCCTGGCTGATGACGGCTGTAAGCCAGAAACCGGTCCCAGAATGCTTGTTTCCGGTCCAGGGAAGACATGGCTTGGCAGTTCGGGCTGGACTGTTCCCATGAGGCACAGGGTCAGACTGATTTGCATATGGCCATGTCTGAACTGGGGTGGCGGAGTGAGCTAAAGAATGATGATGGATTAAACCCAGATCAGTTGACTGGGGGTGAGTGCTTGCAATGTTCAACACTCCGTCCATCATCCCCTTTGGTTTTGCTATCTTCTCCTTAGTTAGTCAGGCAAACACCATGATTTGTAGAACGAGGACTGGTCAAGACTTAAAACATGTCCTTTCCAAGATGGTGGTCTGTCTGAGGATCACAATCCAAGATGAAACAGTTATTTTTTTGTGATATCAGTTCCTGTTAGAATCACATAGATGGACGCAATTCTAAATGAACGGAATGCTGCTGAATATCTGTGCTTTTATTTTGTGTTGCATTCTTCTTTCCCTTGCTTGTCCCAGGCTTTTGCTTCTTGCAGTATAATTCTACTTATGGAATTTGACTGTATCTATTCTCCTTCCTGGTCCTCAGGAAGAGTTTGGTGCCTAACTATTATCTGCATTGCTACTCTTCATCTTCAATCAAGTTTCATAAGATTGCCAATGATTTTTCCCCTCCTCCTGTTACCTCCTTCTTAGGACCCTCTTAAGGAGGCACTTGACACACTTCCATTTTACTATTCTGTGCATCATGGACCCACGGCTACCAGGAGTTGCCACCCTTTCTTAGGGCATTCTAGAAGGAGAGTCAACAAATTGTTCAGTACTTGATATCTTCAAAAGGATTTGGACTAGATAATTGTCACAAGCATCATTCATAAGGTCAACTTTTAAAAAAGAAGAAGAGAAGAATAGCATGTTCTTACCCTCAAAGGGTATACTACAGCCACACTAGGTTAAGTAGAATGAAACCAGGATTAGACCCTAAGTATTTGAGATGCTGTGCAGGGAGCATGGGAACTGCCTACCACACAGTTTGGGAATGGTCTGCTATAGCGATATTGCTCCTGGGTATGCAAAACAATGTCTGGGTAGAGGGCAGGCAGGTCACCCCTGAACCCAAAATGATTCAGCTGGGACTGATGGGCGAGTGGGGTGGACGTCGGACCACTAGACCATTTGTGGCACTGGGTCTAGTGTTAGCCAAAAGAGACACTGCTCAACAGTGTTGTGCTGGGGGGCGTGGCCAAGATGGCGATCGGGCCAGACGCTCTGTAAAAGAGTTCCGGCATAAACCCAGAAATTATCCTGTTTCCCGGCTTTGACAGAAAGCGAAAAGAGACAGAGGGGGAGCGAAAACTGGTCAGAGCCCCCTGACGTCGACCCGGAACCGAGAAAACCCAGCTCCCCCCGGTAAAGACCCCGTAAACGCGGAACTGCCAGAGCCGGCCTCAGCCAACGAGGCGCCCAGCGGACTACCTGCGGAGATCGATCCGGCGACAGAGCAAGGGCAGGAGGGGGGGGGGGTAGTGCTGCTCCTGAGGACGGGCCGTGGCTCCCGGCCCACCTGACCGACCGTCGGGGCACGGACCCTTATGGCCTAGGCTGATCGGTGACCGGCGAAGTGAACGGAGACGGCCGTGGACGCTGGGCAGCGGCACATAGTTCATGCGAGGGCCGAGGCTGGAGGACCTGCATCGTGGGAAGAGAAGCGGAGTGGGACCCCACCGGCGGGAAGAGCTGCAGACGACCAGCGAAGACTGGCCCGGTAGCAGCACTGAAGCAGGAGAGGGTGAGCCGCTCCCGAAGACCCCGCCGTTATCCCAGGCCCGCATCGTGGAGTGGAGGTACGCAGGTCCTCCTGGAACAAGGGCGGGTGGAGCAGGGAGATGCGCGCGGTGTCGGCCATAAGAGACAGGCCGCGGCACGCAAGCCCCGAGGGAACCGAGGTGAGAGGACTTACCCCACGAGTGGTGACGGAGTGAGCAGAGGCGCAAGACAGCGGCGACTCTGGAATCGGCCCTCAGCACTGGGATGCTCTGGCATGAAATGGCGGAGACCTGGCTGACGCCGAGCACAAAATGGCAGAAGGGCCTTGAGTGAGAGGTCGCTACAGCCAGCGCTGGCGCGGTGGGAGGGAGGGAACGGAGGGTACTGGCCCCTGCTTGCAGCCACTTAACGAGAAGTGCGGCTCCTGGGGGGAGCCAAGCGTCTGAATGAGATCACAGTGCGCGATCGGTGGAGGGGACGAAGTCAGAGACCCACCTACCGCAGTCAGAGGTAACAAGATGCGGGAAAGTATAACTGCGCCGTACTGGGCCAGTCGGGGGTCAGGAGCGGAGACAGTGGCGGAAGAGGCCCAGACTCGAGGGGGCAATAGCTGGTGAACATGGGACCTCTACCTCCTAGCCCCCCCTCCTCTTCATAGAAAAGATCCTTGAGAAGCAAGGCTGACCATAGAGGGGCCCGCGCTGATAGACCTTAAGCCGGACCCAGAGTCCTAAGCAACACAGCGTGCGCCTGCCCACGCCACCAAAACACTGCAAGTAGCGAGGCTAGCTCATAGACATTATCGCACCACGGGGAGCTGGGTCTACATCGTAATGCACACAAACACTGCATATCCAAGTACATAAACGTAATGAAGAGGAGACTCTGTGGCAGCCACATCCACTGAACTAATAAACTGGAGCTGGACCCACTGCGCAATAGAGGCCCCCTGGAAACTGAAGTAGAGGTTGAAAGCCCTAAGTATAACCAACCCATACCAGGATAGTGGCCCGTAGGAGCCCAGGCATATCTGGAAGAGGGGCGAACAACGGACCAAGACCTTCAGGGAGAGACCCCCCAGGACCTAGAGCCAGGGGACGACGTCCAGGGTCCCTCGGGATACGAAATGCAACGATAAAGAGCCCGTGAGACTCAAGACCAGGGCCCTCACCCACGGCTTCACGTACCCGGTTACACTGTGGGATGGTCGATGACAAAGCGTGCAAATCCAAAACCAGCCCAGAAGGGGAGGGGGACAACAGAACCGGTTGCGCACACGAAAGGCACTGATTCAAGTGGGGAGACTGCAGGACGCTGAATCACGGTCGTAATGGGGAAGCCCAGAACCAAGCCAGGGGGAGCCTCCCAAGACCCTCAGGAGCAGGTCCAAGATGCAAACATAGACCCGGAGAGTAACGATCCGCCAGCAGATCTGATTAGACAGCAACTGGACAAGATCCTGGAAGCAATAACGGACACCAGGAATGCCCTACATCAAGACATAGGAGCGGTGTCTGTGGGACTAGGATTATTAAGGACAGAGCTCCACAAACTGGCAGATCGTGTTAAAGGCGCGGAACACAAGATTGAGGAGATACAGCCGGAATGCACAAAGCTCACTAAACAAATGCTGGAACTCAGGGACAGAGTGGACTCACTGGAAAAACGCGCAGAAGACGCGGAGGGCCGCAACAGACGCGGAGGGCCGCAACAGGCGCAACAATATTAGAGTGGTGGGACTGCCGGAGGGCATTGAACCGGGACACATGGTGGAATACCTGGAGAATTGGCTACGGACTGAAGTGGCCACAGGATCCTTAACTTCCCTTCTTCGCATTGGAAAGAGCAAACAGAGTGCACTCCTGACCACTAGCTCTGGGTAGGCCGCCCAGACCAGTAGTAGCTAGGTTGCTACATTATAGAGACCACGACATCATCTTGCAGCAAGCCCGCACAAATGGCCCATTTGCAGTAGCTAACCAAAAAGTCTCCATATACCCGGAATATACAGCAACAGTACAAGCCAGAAGGGCCTCATCCGACGAAGTGAAACAAGCGCTCTGAGATTAAGGGATACAATACTCGCTAATGTACCCCTCCAAACTCAGAATCATCTTGGATGGCTCCACGCACTACTGCGAAACCCCGGACTTGGCACAGTCGTGGCTGGAAGACTACAAAACAGGGGCGGCCCCACAAATGACACACCCGAAAGCATTACCACAACGAAGGGGGAAAAGAGGCCGCTTTTGCAGAAAACTGCAAAATAACATGGGAGGCAGACCTTCACCGACACAGACTGAAGTGGAACGGGCCGCACTACAGGCGGTCTCCGAGATAGGCGCGACCCAGCACCCATCCAAAGATAGAGACTCGTCGTTGGAGAGGAAATCAACCAGATCGGCCTCAATATCCTCAGGGGAGGACAACACCGAATTACCTGATGTGACACCGCAGACTGCAGACAATATAATTTGATATCTTTTACTCTGTGTGAAGTGCCTTGCACAAACCTCACTAAGTATTGGGTGGGAGAGAGAGGCTTTGAGAAAAACTGATATACCTCAGGTATAAAAGAAGGTAAACGGACGTTGAGGCTGTAAGTCAATATTTGAGACTATAATCAAGGACTGGGACCACATCCCCCCCCCCCCCAAGCAAGGCTATCCATAAGCTGGGACAACTGAACCTACACATTACACACCGGGCTGCCGTAGCGAGAAGGAGAAGTAAGACAACACGTCTTGGCACGCCCCTTCTGGTAAAGCCTATACAGGCTGACCGGAGGAGATATTCTAGTATCACATGGTTGTTTCATACTGTTTGGACGGCGGGCCATTGCTGTGCTGCCCTGGGGTTTGGGAGTTGTTGTGGGGGTTTGATTCATATTCCTGTACCCTTCCCCTTTCTTCCTCCTCTACTTTCCTTCCCTATATCCAGCTCCACATCGAGGACATCAGCTCACCTCAAGAGACGGAGGGGGGAGATGGGGGAAGACACAGGTGGGGACGATGCGCAAATATGTGAACATGGCGAGCACACATAATACCGCCACAGGGGTATCATTCATTTTCTGGAATGTCAATGGAATGGGGTTCCCACTCAAGAGAAACAATATCCACAGATACATTAAAGGCAGGGGAGTCCAAATTGCCATGCTCCAGGAAACGCACCAAGTGGGACCCGAAATAGATCGGTTGAGACGGAGATGGAGAGGCCAGCTTTATGCAACATCCTATTCATCATACGCCAGAGGCACACTAATCTGGATAAGGGCGGGAACACCATTTGAAATGCTACACACCATCATAGTCAGAGAGGGCAGATATGTCCTAGTGAGGGCAGGTTACATGGCATAGAAATCACCATAGGTAGCATCTATGTCCCCAACCAAGAGCAGCTGAGCTTCCTCCACTCGTCCACGCCCATGGCCTGTTTCACACCCGACACACTCATGCTGGGGGGCGACTTAAATTGCGTCCTCGACATAAAACTGGACAGATCCTTTCCCTCCCTCAAAGGGACAGTAATGAGGAAGTTGGCAACTGGACTGCGAGAATGGCTCGAGAACTGGGGACTGACCGACATATGGCGCACACACCGTGACACAGACCGCATATACTCATACTATTCGGCGGTACACAAACTCCACACCAGAATAGATCGCTTTGTATGCTTACATAGAATATCCCAGACTGGAACGTATACGGAATATCTGGGGAGAACCATCTCTGATCATAGCCCGGTAATGCTGCGGTACACTCCAATAGGAGAAAGGCCACCAGCCCCTACATGGCACCTTAATCCAGCCTTACTGGAAGACGCATAGTACCGAAACTCATTAGCAGAAGGTATCTCAAACTACTTCATTAACAACCAGGGTTCCACGTCGATGAGGTTGATTGAATGGAAGGCCTTCAAGGTGGTGGTGGTGCGAGGGCAATGTATTAGTCAGTCAGTAGGCGCACTAGCAGAACTGCGCAAAGAATTACTAGCAATAGAACAGAAGATATGCATATTGGATAACACAGTAGGTGGCACCCAGGAAACAATAACAGAAGCCCAGTAAACGAGAAAACAATACAATGTCACTCTAGAGAAGTTGAGGACCCATGACCATAAACAATTCACGAAGGTGCACGAGGAACAGGGTATGGCGGGGAGAATGCTGGCGTGGCTCATCAAACCAGAGTCCAGAGGCTCACCCATAACCAAGATACACACCCATAGCGGGCAGCCCATATACTCACCCATACTAATAAATCAAGAATTCTCTAATTACTATAGGACCTTGTATAGGGCTCATTCCTGCCTTACTGGGGAAGCATTAGATTCCTACCTGATGCAAGTACAGATACAGAAACTAGCCGAGGAGCACTGTAGAGAACTAGGGGCCCCTGTCACTATACAGGCACTGCAGTAAAAGCACTAGCAACAGGTAGACCACCAGGACCAGATGGACTGCCGGCTGAATTTCATCCAGCATATATAGGGGTGCTGGTGGCTCATCTTGAGAAGCTATATGCGGAAGCCTGGCAGATTGATCCGCTCCCAGAGACTACAAGGGATGCGGTAGTCATACCACTTCCAAAAAGCAAAGAGCAGGGCCCGGAAGTGACTGATTACCGCCCCCTATCCATGCTGAACCTAGACTTTAAAATCCTGAGTAAAGTGTTGGCCCTTAGACTCCTTCCACACATGCAGGGATTAGTGCACACAGACCAGAATGGGTTTATACCCACGCGCAGCACCTCACACAACCATAGGAGACTGTATCATGTCATGTATCACCCAGCAATACAGACTGACCGCAAAGCAATGCTGATGTCGGTGGACTTGGAGATAGCCTTCGACATAGTGAGTTGGGATTTTCTGTTCGCTGTAATGAAACGGATGGGTTTGGGAGAAGAATGGATTAAATGGGTGTAAGAAAGTGGCTCTGTATAAACTGAACCAAAGTAAGGTTCAGTGTGCACAGAGTCCACAGTCCCCAGAGGTTTGGCAGAGGCTAAAGTTAGATATAACCTTACTCTCTAAAGTGGTAGCTTGGTTGAGCAGTAAGGCAGTATCAGAGGACAGTGTAAAGCATTTGTTGTACACACTCAGTCAGCAAATGGTCTCACACACTCAAGAATTGAACTCTAGGCCAATGGTTTTGTATCAAAATATATAGTTGTTTTATTTTAGAACCAACAATAGGTATCAAAATATACTTTCTCAAAATGAGTTACTTTAGTTAAATACTTTTCAAATAGGCAATAGACTTTTGAATACAATAGTTACAGTTGTTGCAATAGGCAACACAATTTCAAACACAATAATACATTGAGCTCAATGGGAATTTCTAGTTAAATGCAATAGATTACTTTTTGGATTACTTTTCTTACCACAGGACTGGATCCTAGATTCAGTCCTGGGACATCTCCTGTAAACAGTTGAGTAAAAACGTTTTGGTTACAGTTGTGATTTTTAAGGAATATTATTGTATTTTAAAAGTTGACACTTAGAAACTTTTTCACATAGAATCACCAATGTTATCCTATGGGAGGATACTTAGCAGGTAAGTGTGGTTATTGTTACTTTTTCTAACTCAGTGTTGGATCCTGGATCCAGCACTGGTGCATCTCCTGTAAACAGTTGAAAGAATGTGTTTTTGTTATACAGGCGATTTTTAACTAATATTTATAAGTTTGCAAAATCGACACTTAGAAACTTTTTCAGCAAAAACCAGGCAATGTTATCCTATGGAAGGAAATTCAAGTTACCGGTAAGTACAGTTATGATTACTTTTCAGGGTCAGTGCTGGGCACCAAGATCCAGCACTGGGATCTCTCCTGATAACAGGTGAGTCATTTGGTTTTCGTTGATCGGACGATTTTTTGTGATTATTTTAAAGTTTCAAAACTCGACCCTTAGAAGAAATTTCAGTGTAAACCAGTCAATGTTACCCTATGGAGAAAATGTAGGTTATCGGTTTTCAGCTAAGTACTCGACTGGCAGAGTTAAGGTTCTGGGCATAGACTATGGGGTCTCCCAGGGTCAGTGATGCGCTGTTGTTGCACCCTCAGCGGCACTAGGGCGGCCGGGTGCAGAGTGTTGAGGCCCAATGTTATCCTATGGGGAATGTGGGGCCTCCGGTTGGTGGCTGCTGGCGAGCAGGCCACAAGGTTGTGGGAGCAAAGCTCCTAGGGTTTAGGTCAGGGCAAATTGGGAAACAAGCCAGCACAAAAGGTGCACCCTCAGCGGCGCTGGAGCGGCCGGGTGCAGAGTGCTGTTTTGGCGTCGGGTGCCCTGTTGTTTTCAATGGGGATTTTCGGTTTTGGTTTTCAGCTGCAGGCTCGGTCCAGGAAGACTTCCAGGAGGAACCAACAGCTGGGCAGGTAAGTTGGAGGGCTCGGGGACGTAGGGGCACCTCGGGTTCCTTTCTCCAGGGCGCAGGGCGGCTGGATGCAGGGGTGTCTTTTGAGGTCGGATTTCACCTTACCGGGCCACTCGCGGTTGGGGGGGGTCTCGTGCAGAGGCTGCAGGCGACGTCGGGGAGTCCTGGAATGGTCAACCCACAGTGGACTCGGACTCTGGAGCGCTGGGGGACCTCGCTGGGACCGGTGGGCCACTTGAACTCGGGCTGTAGGCGACGGGTGCAGTGGGGGTTCCAGGCGTCGGGTTTCTTTTTCCTCAGCAGGCTCGGAGTCTTTGTTTGGTGTTTCTTTTGAACAGAGCTGCTGTTCACAGGAGAGCGGGTCTTTGTTGAAGGCAGTCAGTCCTCCCCGGGGTTCTGGAGGTCGCTGGCTGCAGGACAAGACGATTTTTTGGCGCAGGATCTCTGGAAACTGCAGACGGGCCGGTAGGGCTGGGGCCAAGTCAGTTGTTCTCTGCAGTCTCCTCTGCTGGGCGTCTTCTTTCGTCCTTTTTAGGTCTCGGCCTGCACCAGCGCTTGCGCTGGTCTGGCCGAGAGTTTTAGTAAGCGGGTTTTGGAAGTGCAAACCCACTGGCTTTCGCTGGCGACCAGCTGGCGTTCACGAAGGCGTGCACGCGCGCAGCTGCCATCTGGGTTTCCTATCTCTTCCTCATTTCCTCGTCATGGCTCATTAACTCTCTGGACTCTGATGTTTCAATCGCAGCAGCAGCTCACATTACCAACTGACGGCCCTGGACTACAGTCACATGAAAAACAACAGCGATTAGCATTGAAATGCAAGCTTTTTTTTGTCTAGTTAGAAATATTGCTTCGGTGGGTTGATTTCACCTTATATCGCTATTTGTTTTATATTGGGAGTCACAGCCTAATTACCAGTATTTTTGTCTCACTCTGGTTTTTTTTTTTATATTTATTTGCGCAAAGCACAAAGCTATATTTAAGGTTACTTTTTCCGCGTCACTTCTTCACTCTATTTAAACTCCACCCCCCACTCTTATTGTCTCTCTCCTTCTCTCTCTCTCCCCTCTCTAATTCTCTCTCTACTTAATTAACTCTCCCCTCTCTATCTTTTTTAGCCTTTCATTCTCTCACCCCTTTATCTGTTTCTCTTTCAAACTCCTTCATTCACTCTCTCTCCCCTTCTTTCTCTCTCTCTATCCCGCTCCACTCTTTATTCTATGTACACCCTTTCTCTCTCTTTCTCTCTCACCACCCTCTCTAATTGGGCATTATATCTTCACTCTATCTCTCACTCGGCAACACCACAGCATCACTCAGCGCAACCACCGCATCAATCAGAGCCAGCACAGCATCACTCAGCGCCAGCACAGCATCACTCAGCGCCAGCACAGCATCACTCAGCGCCAGCACAGCATCACTCAGCGCCAGCACAGCATCACTCAGCGCCAGCACAGCATCACTCAGCGCCAGCACAGCATCACTCAGCGCAACTACAGCATCACTCAGCGCAACCACAGCATCACTCAGCGCCACAACAGCATCACTCAGCGCCACAACAGCATCACTCAGCGCCACAACAGCATCACTCAGCGCCACAACAGCATCACTCAGCGCCACAACAGCATCACTCAGCGCCACCACAGCATCACTCAGCGCCACCACAACATCACTCAGCGCCACCACAACATCACTCCGCGCCACCACAACATCACTCCGCGCCACCACAGCTTCACTCAGGGCCAACACAGGATGACTCAGCGCCACCACAGAATGACTCAGCGCCACCACAGAATGACTCAGCGCCACCACAGAATGACTCAGCGCCACCACACCATCGCTCAGCGCCACCACAGCATCGCTCAGCGCCACCACAGCATCGCCCAGCGCCACCACAGCATCGCCCAGCGCCACCACAGCATCGCCCAGCGCCGCCACAGCATCGCCCAGCGACGCCACAGCATCGCCCAGCGCCGCCACAGCATCGCTCAGCGCCGCCACAGCATCGCTCAGCGCCGCCACAGCATCGCTCAGTGCCGCCACAGCATCGCTCAGCGTCGCCACAGCATCGCTCAGCGTCGCCACAGCATCGCTCAGCGCCGCCACAGCATCGCTCCGCGCCGCCACAGCATCGCTCAGCGCCGCCACAGCATCGCTCAGCGCCAACACAGCATCGCTCAGCAACACCACAGCATCGCTCAGCACCACCACAGCATCGCTCAGCACCACCACAGCATCGTTCAGCACCACCACAGCATCGTTCAGCACCACCACAGCATCTCTCAGGGCCACCACAGCATCACTCAGGGCCACCACAGCATCACTCAGGGCCACCACAGCATCACTCAGGGTCACCACAGCATCACTCAGGGTCACCACAGCATCACTCAGGGCTACCACAGCATCACTCAGGGCTACCACAGCATCACTCAGGGCCACCACAGCATCACTCAGGGCCATCACAGCATCACTCAGGGCCACCACAGCATCACTCAGGGCCACCACAGCATCACTCAGGGCCACCACAGCATCACTCAGGGCCACCACAGCATCACTCAGGGCCACCACAGCATCACGCAGGGCCACCACAGCATCACTCAGGGCCACCACAGCATCACTCAGGGCCACCACAGCATCACTCAGCACCACCACAGCATCACTCAGGGCCACCACAGCATCACTCAGGGCCACCACAGCATCACTCAGGGCCACCACAGCATCACTCAGGGCCACCACAGCATCACTCAGGGCCACCACAGCATCACTCAGGGCCACCACAGCATCACTCAGGGCCACCACAGCATCACTCAGGGCCACCACAGCATCACTCAGGACCACCACAGCATCACTCAGGACCACCACAGCATCACTCAGGGCCACCACAGCATCACTCAGGGCCACCACAGCATCACTCAGGGCCACCACAGCATCACTCAGGGCCACCACAGCATCACTCAGGGCCACCACAGCATCACTCAGGGCCACCACAGCATCACTCAGCACCACCACAGCATCACTCAGCACCACAGCAGTATCACTCAGCAAGACCTGAGTATCATTCAGCATCACCTCAGCATCGTCTCCGCAACAGTCACCACCACCACCACCACCTCAGCATCACTCAGCACCACCTCAGCCTGCTCTCGGAATCTGGCATCTGTTGATTCTCCCCTAGCGTGTGGCCGCTGCTAGTGTTATAATACAGGTACTAGTTCCCAACCTTCACCCTCCGATGGTTTATGGCCCCTCAAAAAAAAAGCTTTAACAAACAACCATTGCAATAGGCAGAAACAAGTTGCCAGCATTGCAAGAACAAAAGAAAACTGAGGAAATTTTTTATTGTAAATACTTTTTTAATATGGTCGTTCAGTTTTACATAATGCCTTCTTGGTCATATATAAAGTAACAAAAATGCTTCTGACACTTTTTTATTATAACTTTTCAGCATGCTGCACAGCAGCCACACTTCTCTACAGCACAGCTTAAAGACATTGGCAAAGTCAATAGCTCTGGCTAAACACTTATAAGGCCCCAAAGGCGAGACCTATTGGCTATGCCAATGCTTGTCTTCTTAGGTTGCGGGAATCTGAGGAAGGAAGGTTCAGGGTGCCCTAAATACTAAATTTAGGGGCGTTACAGGTAGGTAAGGGGCAGGGACCAATGGGTCCCTTCCCTGGGGTGGGTACACCCCCTATCCTGCCCCTCTCCTGTGGGAGGGGGGCAGTAGCCTAGTCCTGATTGGGCAGGGCTCCCCATCTTCAAGATGGCGAGAGCCCGGAGTTGTGCTTCACCTCGCCTCCCCCACCTGAGGGGTGGGGTTGGCAGAGGCTGGCACATCCCCTTTCCTCCTTGGGGTTTCCCGCCAGTCTTCCCGCCAGAGAGGGGTCAGAACCGGTGGGGGCCAGTTGCTGAGTACAGCAAGTGGCCTGGAGAAGCTCACAAAGGCGGCATGCCTTTGAAGCTTCCCCTGCCCATCCTGGGGGAGGAGACCTAGCACCTCGCCCAGGATGTGCATTGTTGCAGGCCCAGGAGAGCGGATGGCTCTCCACCCAGGGGTCCAGCAACATGTCTGCTGTGTGGCAGCCGGGGCAGCCCCTCAGACAAGACGTGGATTGTAGGTTAGGTTCAGGGGGCAACTCTAAGTTGCCCTCTGTCGTGCATTTTACATTAAATCCCACACTGGCATCAGTGTGGGTTTAATGTGCTGAGAAGTTTGATACCAAACTTCCCAGTCTTCAGTGTAGCCATTATGGTGCTGTGGAGTTCGTAATGACAACCTCCCAGCACCATATACTCTTAATGGCATCACTGCACTTACAGTGCCCAGGAATGGCCCTGGGTACTGTAGGGGCACATGGCTCATGCACCTGTGCCCACACCACTGGCATAGTGCACCCAGCTAGAGGGGTGACTGAGGTATGCCAGGGCAGTGTGTTTGTGGGCATGGCACACAGGGATGTGTGCCGTGTCGACTCTCTGTTTAGTTCTGCACCAAGACACTCAGCCTGCAAAGGCAGGGTGTGTGTGTCAGGGTACAGGGCCTCTAAGGGTGGCACAATAAGTGCTGCAGCCCTTAGGGGCCTTCTCTGGTCACAGTGCCCTGGGTACCTAGGGTACCATTTACCAGGGGCTTACCTGTGGCCAGAGACGCCAATTGGGTTTAGGCTTTAGTACAGTTTTTAGGGAAGGAACACAGGCCCTGGGTACCTGATTGGCAGGGACCCAGGGCACACCAAGGAAAAGTGCATCAGTTATCAGCAAAAAGTGGGGTGGTTACTGCAACAGAAACCCACTTTCCAACAATGGGTCAGACTATTGTACAGGGCCCGACGGCGAGAGTTAGAACGGTAAACACACTGTCACCACAATCAGGAGTGCAAAGAGGCACCAGACAGGGATGCCCTCTTTCCCTGCTGTATTTGTCCTAGCAATTGAGCCCCTAGCTGCCCAGTTTAGGCAAGTGGGAAGGGGATGGGGCCTGGAAGTGGAGGGCCGGGAACACATCATATCATTGTATGCCGAAGACATACTCTTCTATTTCAGAGAAGGACATCCCCCAAGCCGTGACACAGCTAAAACAGTATGAATCAGCCTCCAGCCTTCGGGTGAACACATCCAAAACACATATATTCCCATTATGCAGAGGACTGGAGAAACCAATTGGACTCCTAACTGACCTGAACTGGTCCCCGATATCCTTTAAATACCTTGGAATACAGGTATTTCATCCGATAGAAGACATGAAGGACAGTAATCTGGGAGGAGCCTTACGCTACCTCAGGGTGTGTGTACCTTTTTGGAGGTCGCTAAAGCTGCCCATCATGGCCCGGATAGCGATCTCCAAGATGGTGATGTTACCAAGGCTCCTTTACTACTTTGCCAACATACATAGCAGCTTCATGGTTCAAGCAAATAGACATCATACTACGGGATCTAATATGGGATGGGGGCAGACACAGAGTGTCTCTGGCTACACTTAGGCGCCCAACGGAAGAGGGGGGTCTTGGAGTTCCAAACTTCGAGTTATATTTTTTAGCATCCCATCTTCAGTGGCTCACGCAGTGGCTAGATGGAGCTAACCAAGACGAATTACAGCAATCAGGAAAGACGATGCAAATAGACCTTCTATTGGCCAAATTGCTAAACACATCAATCGCGATTCCCAAGCCGGGAATTCTGCTGGCCACGGCCCTGGAATGTTGGCGTAGGTGTGTGTTCAAAACCAAGGGAGTAGCTCTGTATGCTCCATCACTGCCCCTAGCAGGACTACCACATGGTGAAACTATTACCTATTTTACCCACAGACAACTAACAACCTGGACGGAAGGGGGAATTCTCACAGTAGGCGACTGTTACCAGCAGGGAACACTAATCCCTATGGAGAATCAGCTACCTCCTGGACAATTTCTCAGATATAAAGCACTAGTATGAGCATTCCAAGACCTATGGGGCGGAGAAGGGACGGAACCCGCGACACATGGTACACTACAACTACTGATGTCCATGGGGGTCACAAAACATGGTTTTATAGATCTCTTGCAGACATGACCACTAAGGAACAGATGGGAAAGGGCTCTTAAACGGGACCTAACTGATTCGGAATGGCGAAGAATACTAGCCTCGCCAAAGCAAATCTCTAGAAATACCATACTTAAATATACCCTATTTAACTATGTACACATGACCTATATGACACCACACAGGCTGCAGATTACATACGGAGGGGACCCCCGATCCTGCCCTAGATGCGGACACAGACGCGGGGTTTGTACACATGGTATGGGACTGCCCGCAACTACAGTCATAATGAGGCACTAGACCTCGCACTGGGGCGAACCCCACCTCAAACATTGGAGGCGTGTATCCTGGGGCTATACCCGAGACCGAACTCCCAAAAAGTTGGAACTAGATTCTTAGATTTGGCGTTGGGATTAGCTAAGAGAACTGCTATAGAATGGAAATCAATGACAGGACCAACAGTCAAGACATGGAAAACAGAAGTAACACAATGGGCTAGAGCAGAAGAGCGTGCACTGATCAGAGAAGAAGCCAGGGGGGTTAGGCTCTGCACGATAGCAGACAGAAATATTAGCAATGTGGGAACACCCAGAACAGAACGGCGAGCCACAAACAGACACTGACACCACAGAAGATGAAGAGAATGGGCCAACACTTACTATAGTAGAAGAACTGTGAAACAAATTTAAACATTAATCAGCCACCGAGACACTAGACCATACGTTAAAGAGATACCCCCCAAGTACACTGCATACACCCTCACCAGACATACCACCTTGGACATAGATCACACAGCATGCCACGCACAGGGTCACGCCAGATACTACATATGCCCCCAGTCCCCCCACACGACAGAACGCAGCAACCAACTGGAGCGCTCTCCTCCTGCCCTCCCCCGTGTTTTTTTTCTTTCTCTCCTTCCCCCTGTTTACATTACCCTCCCCTCCTCCTTCCACCCCCTCTGTTGTGAAGTAGAATTAGAGTTAACGGTGAATGCGATTGGACAAATTGTATCCCGACGTGAATGCTAAATGTTACTCCCTCACTGTACACGTTTAATGGAACCCTGGAGCATACAGGACACAATAAGGTACATACCTGAATATCGCAATAGGTCATCTTTTTACATGGAATCTTGCTAGACATAAGAAGAAAATATGGTATTGAATGTAACCGTGCAGCTGCTGAGACAACCAAATGTGCTATAATTTATGCTGTAATGAGTAAAACAACATATAGACTGCGTGTTGATGAGAACTAATAATGTACCACTATTTACGATTGACGCATAAAAAACACCAATAAAAAGATATTAAAAAAATATAATGGATGGATCCAAGGCACAGACTATCGCACAAAAGCGGGAAAATAGGTGTATAAATCCAGGGGCTGCATCCAGAAATATCACAAGATCTGGGATCTTCACAAAAATCTAACTTAATTTCGTTTTGTTCTTTTTATCAGAAAGAATAGGTCTTTCATTTACACACAGAAATGTAGGGCAAATAAAAAAATAAAAAAAACTGAACTTTCTATTGTAAATATTAGACCTAAACAACAATCAGAACGTTTGCAGTGAAACACTATGCTGCTAAAGAAAAAAAAAAAGAAGAACTTGAGTGCCCATGGCCAGTGGTATTCTGTTGGTAGAGATACTGCCATTCTCACTTAAAAAGCAATACGCCGACTGCCCCGGTGTTCTGCCGCATCAGTCGTTGCTCAACTGTGAAATTTGGGTGCAGAGGCGATCTATGACTGATGAGAGGTGGCAGAGAGCAAATTGCGGCTGGGCCTCGAGGGTGCGGACGGAGGCCTGAACTGAGCTGGTTTGCTGCTGCAGTTGACTGTGCAGAGGAGGGCCCCTGTGGGGCGTGGGATGCGTGCCTCGGGGCCCATGCGGAGCTGTGGACGCCGAGACTGAGGTGAGCAGAGGCGGGACGGCCACGACTGCCCTGAGGGCCTTGCAGCAGTGGAGCGCCTTGCAAAGGCAGGCGCTTTGCGCTGAAGTGCGGCCGTGGCGCCCGTCGAGGAGGATCCTATATAGCGGCTACAGGCCCCGAAGAGACCCATGCTGCAGCCCAGTTGAATGCGGGGAACACGTGGAGAGAACCGGTCCCGGGCTCGAGCGATGGAGCCTGAATTCTGCTGGAGGCGGCCATAGTCTGTGAGAGCGCAAGCTGCGGGCCTACGCCATCGGAGGGGGCACTCGCTTTCACATGTGGAGAGTGCAAACACATCAGTGACGCTGGCACACACAGCAGGGCAATTCCCCATATTATCTCCAACCCCTCCTTTACAGCCGGATCCCTGAAGATTTCATCGCGGCCTGAAGTATATGGGTCAAGGAGGTCCCTCACCAGTAGAGGACATAAAGTCTGATACAGGTTGGTGCTGCGACATGCGTGCAGAACTGTTGGCCTATATGTGAAGCACTAGATACAGGGACTGGAGTACGATATACAACACTGGCCTCACCAATGCATTCTAAGTGTGGCAGAGCTGCGCAGCTCGCTTGGGGACTCATCTTTCTACCGCCTGTGCGACCGGAGAATCTTCCGGGGACCCCGGGATTGCGGCGCGATAGATCACCGCAGGTTGACTCCATACGTGCATAGGCTGGGAGCGTCATTTGAACAGTTGCCACCAAAGAACTGTTCTGTGTAAAAAGATAACTTACGCAGCTAAATCCTATAAACGCATTGCCACACTAATAGTTACTTGCGCCGAGACCTGCCTCACCGGCTGGTGGGGGGCACCCGGCGCCCATCATGGGGAATGCAGACTAGACCCAGACACGCCTCACCTTCGAGACAAGGAGCTCGGCATGACAACCCCAGGATGTGGGCTCAAAAGGGGGGCCAGTCCGTGGGAACTGCTTGAAGCAACACTGTTGGCCATGCAGAGCAGCATTCAATCCATTGACAGAAAGATAGACTCTCTGAACTTGCGTATTGACAGCATGGCAGCGAAACTTGATAAACAATTCTCTCGCATGACGGAGGCGGAACAGAGGGTCTCTAAGGCTGAAGACAAGAACTAGACAGTGAGCTCAAAATGCTTGAATATGGAGCGCGTGCAGGCAAAGAACGAGGACCTGGAGGCGCGCTCCCACCGCAACAACCTGCCCATCATTGGGGTCCCAGAGTCCACAAATAAGGGCAAAATGGAAACCTATGTCGAGGTCATGCTGACAGCAATTTTTGGAGCCGAAAATCTGTCCCGACTTCTGGTGGTGGAGCGGGCTCATCGTTCCCTCATGGCGCGTCCCCCACCTGGAACACCTCCACGTCCAATCATAGCAAAACTCTTAAACTATTGTGATAGGGACACAGTCCTTCGCCTGGCAAGGGAAAAGGGAGAACTACAGTACCAGGGAAATCAGATCGCCTTTTATCCTGACTTCACGGTTGCAGCCAATCGGCCAGAAGAGAATTTCTACCGATCAAACGCCAGCTACAAAAAACTAGTATTACTTATGCCATGCTATATCCAGCACGACTGCATGTTGAGTACCGGGGACAACAGAAGATCTCTGCGTCACCTAAAGCGGCTAAGGATTTCTTCAAGACACTCACTCCGAATAAACTAGACCAACGTGAAGACGATGCAGAGAAAGAGGGACTCTCAACTACACTTTCCGTGCACTGGGAGCTGTGCACTGTGTACGGTGCAATGCTTGATGAAGTCTGTGGACACATTGAGACTATGTGGCTGAACGAGTTGCTCTCCACCGCCCTGTAAGCTGTAAGCCTGCTGATGGTGCAGCTTCATACAAGACCCATGGGATGGCCTGTGCATGTTCTGCGTACCTAGACACCTCTGTACACCTGGAGGGAGACTGGGAACCTGGCGACCCCCACCGAGTGGGAGCACCCCAGATGAGTCTAATGCACTGTGCTGTTATTGACTTGCTTTTGCTGAATGATGCTTTTGTTTTTCTGTATGACTATGGTTTTGGGGGGATATCTTTGGCTAGTTGGGTCTGCTGAAGTGGGGGGAGGGAAGTTTTGGATGTCTGTTTTTTGAATGCCCACACATGATGTATACTGCTCCGTACGTAACATGCCACACACCGTATATATTCTTCTACATCGGATCGCTCCTCTTGGGAAACACATATGGTGCGCCCAGGCGATAGTTTGAATTTCATCACATGGAATGTGCAAGGCCTCAACAACACCCGAAAAATTAGATTGGTACTCCGTTTACTGGATAGGCATAATATTCATGTGGCCCTATTGCAGGAAAAACACACAGCAAAGCGCACAGACCACACAATAGGTGCTAGATGGACATCTTATCAACTGGCTTCGTCATACTCCACATATTCACGAGGAATTCTGCTCCTGGTTAAATGCGGGGTCCCCTTTACGCTCACGACTTCCTATGTTGGCGATCAGGGCAGGTTACTGATTGTTCAGGGGACAATATCTGGCACTCCTATCAACATACGCACCAAACATAGACGATCCCGACTTTTTTACTTCCACCTGGAGGCATATATTTTCCATTTCATCTGTGCACATTCTTTCATTCTTTGGGGTGGTTGTCTAAATACATATCTGGATCCTATTGCGGCCCGCTCCGCGACTATGAACTGACATGGGTAGCAGGCGGCGCGGGTGGTCCAGGAGGGGATGGAGGAGTACGGGCTGGTGGATGCCTGGCGTTTGCATCACCCTACCCGGCGGGAGAGCACGTTTATGTCCTTGGTACATGGTCCAGATTAGATTATTGGCTCATATCTGCAGAAGTGTGCCCGTGGGTGGATGAGGTACGCCATTTGCCCAAGACGTTGTCTGACCATGCTCCTGTCCTACTACGGCTGCAAATGACAAATATAACCCCTGCCCCATTCATTCGGCGATTTCGGGCGGCAGCACTATTAGATGCGGTATTTAAGGAGGAGGTTCGAAAATCGATTGTAGAATATTTTGAATTCAACACTGACTCAGTACCAAGCAGGGGATCACTATGGGAAGCCTTCAAGGTTACAATACGCGGGGTTTGTATACGTGCTCAGGTAGGGGTACTGAAGAAGATACGTGCGCAAATAAAAAAAACTGAACACAGGCTTCACTACCTGGAGAGGGAATATGAGCCGCAGCCAGAGGCAGTCACTTTGGCTTCTATTGGAGAACACCTAACTGAGTGCGAGACTCATGCGGAACAGGAATTGCAAATCCAGACCGCATGTGCATATGGAGAAGGTGGCAGGCCCGGTCACAGTCTCGCGCAAAAATGGAAAACACAGAGAAGCACGGATCCTATTGTCCACCTAGTGGACTTAGATGGCAGCACACATTACTCTGCCAAGTCTATGCTTGAGGCCTTCAAGCAGTACTACGCTGGATTATTTAACACTCTTAACTCTGCCTCACTGGTCGAAATTGATCAATATCTTAGCGACGTGGCGCTTGAGAGGCTTTCCCCAGGTCAGAGAGCATATCTTCTACAACCTGTGTCAGTTGAAGACGTTAAAGAGGCTATAAGGGCCCTCCAGACTGGGAAGGCCCCAGGCCTTCCCAGGTCTTGATGGGCTGTCAGGGGAGTTTTATAAAGAGTATGTGAAATTACTCACCCCGTACTTATATGCGGTGTATGAGGAGACATACCATAAACAAATCCTTCCACCATCGATGCGGGAGGCTTTAATTGTGGCACTACTAAAACAGGATAAGGCCCCAGAGAAGTGTGAATCCTACAGGCCACTCTCACTTATAAATATTGATGCCAAAATTGTGGCTATGGTGATAGCGACGCGCTTACAGCCACTGGTCCCCAACCTGGTTCTGCCGGACCAATCCGGCTTTGTAGCAGCCCGGTCGACTGCCCATAACTTGAAAACCATATTTGCGCTATTACACCAGGTGGAGCCCACACTACAGGCAGCGGCTGTCCTTTTGGACGCTGCTAAAGCCTTTGATTCTACCGCATGGGACTACATGTTTGCGATTATGGGACGCATGGGAATGCCCGAGACATTCCTACGTTGGATACGCCTTCTATATAGGGAGCCGGTAGCTCGGGTGCGGATTAATGGTTGCATGCCTGACACCTTCAGGATTGGCAGGGGATGCGACAAGGCTGCCCCGTCACCACTGTTGTTTACGCTTACTATGGAACCGCTGGCATACATTATTGGGCAAAAATATGCAGATGCCGCCCTCAGATTACGTTTACAGACATTGTTTATATCCCTTTGTGCGGATGATATGGTGCTATACATTAGAGATCCATCAGAGTACCTATCCCCGGTAATCCGTGAGTACATTAAATTCGAGTACTACTCCAGATTATGTATAAATTGGACAAAATCTATTGTCTTCCCACTTACACCTGCTACACAACGTTGTGTCCTGGAGTTCCCCTTAGAGTGGGTGACCGACCCGATCAAATATCTTGGGGAGTGGGTACATAGGGATCCAGATATAGTGGTATGCGAGAATTATGGAAGATTGGGAAATCAGATCGCATGGTGGACGGCTCTCCCGCTATCGCTGGCAGATAGGCTAGCAGTTATTAAAATGGTAGTCTGGCCCAAATTTTTATACTTATTCATCAATATTCCTGTTGTGCTGCCAGTCTCCTTCTATAGACAGCTGTGCTCCCTTTAGGTTACACTAGCATGGGCGGGCAAGAAACCGAGAATCAGCAGGGCCGTTCTTACGCTTCTGTATGCAGACAGAGAATTATGTGCCCCGGACTTCCAATTATATTATTTATGAGCGCAGGCGCACTTCGCCTACTTCTGGTACACAGCGCATGACTTCACACCGCATGTAGCGACGAACATGATGATGCCTCTCCGGTCCCACTACATTACCACATACGCGGATCGGGATCTCACGTGCTGAAATAAATACATTACGCACCACACTGACTGCCTGGCACGGGATAGCAAGGTGAGTTGGGAAACTTTCATTGTACACTCCAGCGTTGCCTTTACTACATCATCCTGATATATCGGTGACTCCGGAGGACAGGTCGCTTTTGAGGTTACAAGAGGGAGGCCTGAAGACTATGGGGGATTCGTATCCTAGTGGTACTTTTCTGGCGCTGGCAGATGTACCGATGCAAAAACAACAGTTGATGGACAGAATGCAGAACAATGTCATACATTCCCCCCAGTACAGAGATCTGGGCCTAAATCCATCGTTTTTTTGCTCACCATGCCATTCCAGTTTGAACCCAGCCATATGCAAATCAGTCTTGACCCTGTGCCTCATGGGAACAGTCCAGCCCGAACTGCCAAGCCAGGTCCTCCCTGGACTGGAAACAAGCATCCTAGGACCGGTTTCTGGGTTTCACCCCTCTTCAGCCAGGATAGCTTGATTCCAGTGGCATGGAGAGCACGGGACCCACGTCTGGGCAGATGTACCAGCATCGCAGGCAAATGCCCCATTATTTATCTTTCTGTATTACCGTCTCTGGGCAGCTATGCGCACATTTAATACTCACTTCCCTAGCAAGCCCCTACACAAGCTGTGTTATAAGTACTCCTTACTAGCATTACATGCCAACACCTCATCACTAAACTGTATGCCGCAGCACAAAGGGATGGGAAACATGGAGAAGGGAGGGCACTTGTGAAATGGAATGCTGTTCTTCCGCAGCCTAATGGAAGATGATTGGAAGTTTTGTTGTATGCAACTCAGCACACGGACTTCAAACTGCAACCTGAGAATAATTAATTTTACATTTTTACATCAAATGTATTATACTCCTCTGCAGCTATATAAATATGCGCTAAAAGAGGCCACGAACTGTGTGCACTGCAGAGCTGGCAACGCCTTAATGCACTTGGCCTGGTCGTGTCCACCAGTAATGCATTATTGGACACAAGTTAGAACTACGCAGTCTGATCTGGTCCTGGGGCGGGTGGAATGTGAACCAATTTGCCTCCTGGGCCTACTACAAAACTTCCAGTTGCTGAATCGAAGATTCCTGTCAGTGCGCCTGCTATTAGCAACAAGCATTTGCAATGCAATAGGTCTCGTGGGTTTGAGCTATTGGCATTGTAAATGACAATGCCTTTTATTTATGTTTTGGGTTTTAAAACATAAATAAAAGGTATTGTCATTTACAATACTAATAGCTTAAACTCTCGCAAATGCAAGACCTATTGCATCGCAATAAAGGGCCTTCTCGACCACATGTTAGATTGTAAATATCAGAGGAAGAGACCGGCCTGCGACCTCTTCAAAGTAGTGAAAAGTAGTGCAGTGAAGAAGATGTGTAAGTGTTGTAAATTACACAGATACAAAGTGTGAAGTGAGAGTTGCATATGATCCGAGCTATAAACATTAACAAAGCGCTCCAACACCTTTCGCTCTGTGATTACACGGTCGCGGCTCAGGAGGAAGAGCGGGAGGGGAGGGCTATTTCCTGCCCTCTCTGTGAGTGTGCAGTGTGGAATTGCGTAATGTCATTGCTATCTTTGGTCTAATAAAAAACACTCCAGCTGTAGTAGGGCCCCGACTTCATCTCCTGGTGCAGGGCGAGCTGTGCTTTATGGCAGGCATGGAGGGAGGGATGGTCTTGGCTGCAGCTCCGCCCTCGTACAGTTGGTGGTGGTATTGGTGGTGGTGGCATTGGTGGCAGTATTGGTATTGGTGGTGGTGGTACTAGTATTGGTGGTATTGTTGGTGGGGTATTGGTTGTGGTGGTGGCATTGGTGGCGGTACTGGTGGTGGTGGTATTGGAGGTGTTGGTATTGGTATTGGTGGTGGTATTGGTAGTGGTGGTGGTATTGGTATTGGTGGTGGTGGTATTTTTGGTGGTGGTAGTATTGGTGGAGGTGATGGTATTGGTGGTGGTGGTAGTGGTATTGGTGGTGTTGGTATTGGTGGTGTTTGTATTGATGGTGGTGGTGGTATTGATGGTGGTGGAGGTGGTATTGGTGGTGGTTGTATTGGTGGTGGTGGTGGTATTGGTGGTGTTGGTGGTATTGGTGGTGGTGGTATTGGCGGTAAAGGTGGTGGTGGTGTTGGTATTGGTGGTGGTGGTGGTGGTGGTGTTGGTATTGGTGGTGGTGGTGTTGATATTGGTGGTGGTATTGGTGGTGGTGGTAGTGGTATTGGTGGTGGTAGTGGTATTGGTGGTGGTAGTGGTATTGGTGGTGGTGGTGTTGGTATTGGTAGTGGTGGTATTGGTAGTGTTGTTGTTGTTAATAAAACAGGCTTTTGAAAACAACACGTCAAGTGGCTTAGTGCAGATGACATGTAACACAGATGTGCTGTTCTCAGCTTCAGCCCATTAGCACACGATTATGTGCTACCTGGAATTCACATAACTTAATTCGCTAATCATTTCTAAATCCATTTTACTTGGGGGGGTTGAAACAGACACGAGATAATGCCGGGTTAAAGTGATAGAAAGCGGGCATCCGTGTTATGGGGGTAGCCGTGCTGCTTAAAAAAACACAAGCGGTTTCAGCTGAAGCAGTGCATGTCCAGCCTGCAGTAAGAAAAACTCAATAACGTAAATAGTGCTTACAGACTAAATAACAGGTCCAGTGTAACAATCGAAGTAAAGGGGCCAGTAGCCATGGGAGGTTACAAATGAAGACAAGGCCATACTAAGGAGGGACTAACAAGCCTATTAACTAATCCGAAGGCAGCATTTACGAAAGACAATGAAACAAGCCAATGAAAAATATGGGCGGAGAGTGGGCGCGGCTTCTCTCCCATACTCTACTACAGCAGTCTCGCAGAGCGAGTAGCGCATGCGCGCTGCCGCTAGGCTCGACCTAAAAAGGAGAGTAGCATTGCATTGGGGGAGTAGGAGTAAACTTACAAAAAGAGCTTGGATATCGGACATGGTATACTGTAGATCACAACTTGAGCTGTATGCAGAGGAGTTGCCTATTTCATCTCAACCTAAAGATTATTGGGGACCTCTGATGGCTTATTTATTATCCAACTCTGGGAATGGTGGGTAAGGTATCAAATGTGAAATGAGTATGAATCTGAGGTCCAGGGCAATGAGTGGATTGTTGTCAACATATGGCCAATGAGAGATGCCAAAAGAAAAGTCTAACAAAGCCATCTGGGGTAACACAAAAGAACAATATAAAGGAGTGCGAGGACCCTTGAAGGGAACCCAACCTTCAAAGAAATGTTATAGCATCCGAAGGTTATTAAGAGCAGGGATTGCTGGCAATCTTCTAGCAAGGACACAAGACATTTTGTCACCGAACCCGAGATTCCTAATACTCAGAGTCCGGATACGAGGATACCATGATCTTTAGTGTCAAACACTGCAGATAGCCTAAAAGCTTCTCACAAGTTCAATCATGACGGACAGGGTAGGTTCAGCGCCATAGCTGAAATACCAGTTGCCATGGATGAAGCCAAACAGATTCCTTCAGGTAAGCTTTAAGTGACTTGGCGACAATCTTTTAAAGCACATTCCCCACAAAAGGGAGAAAAGTAATGGGATAATCATTATCCACCAAAAAGCTGATCACTGTTTTTTTTATTTTTTATTATTAGCCGTGGAGTAACCACCACCCTTTTCCAGTCAACAGGAACTATGCCTGTTGCCAAAGTTGAATTGAATATGTTGGCGAGATGAGGTGCGCGCTCTAGGGCCAATGCTTGGAAAAGGGACACAGGGCTCATGACATTAAGTGACACCGACTTATCTTTTGAAATTAATTTCTGCTACTTCTTGCATACGTACATGCACATAACTCAGGAAAACACGTCCGGCCGAGTCTTTAACAATAGGGGCTACAATTTGGAGCAGAAGATTTTTTTTATAATCTTGCAGTCGTTTCAGAGGAATGAGGACTATGCCAGGTTCCAGAACGCCACCTGTAAAAATAGCTCAATGGGTAGAAAAGCTCTACAAAAATATATCAATCATAACCAGAGGGTCAGGGATTTTAGGCCAGTCAGCTAAAAAACGTCCTCCTTCCATAGATAACATGAAGACTACTACTACAAAAAACAAATCTCCGATTAACAACGTCCACACTACGGATTATCCAGGATAATCAGTTTTCCCTTTCTGTAGGATAATTTATCCTATAGAAAGAGAAAACAGACTCTGGTCTGTGACTGCATCCTCAAGAGTAGGTCATGGGGCTACTAGAACAAGATACCCAGGGCCGGACAGGGAACCCACAGCAGCCCTGGCAATTTTGTAGGAACAGCCTGTTGTACATATGTTATCAACTAAAATGACTGAATTCTTGAAAAAAGCTTGGTATAAAGCAACAAAAAACACCATTATATAGTCCATCTTCTAATGGGCAATTCGAACGTGTAAACAGATTCTTAAAAGAAGGAGTCCAGTTGGCCAATGCATCTCATTTACCAGTAAAAGAATGTATTCGCGAAAAAGTGAACAGTTATAACAATACCACTAACGACATAACTAATCATTCCCCATTTTACTTAATGCGTGGAAGAAGGTGCAACACTGAACCTACTCCTAAATTTGGAGATTGGTTTAAAAAGAACACAAATTTTAAACAAATTGATGACAATGAAACTGAAGTACAACAGAAAATTGTCGAAAGACAAAAAACTACTAAGAGATATAGCGATATGAGCAACAAAGCTAAAACCAAAGTGTTTCAGAAAGGTGATTGGGTCATCATTAAGAAACCATATAAAGTACACAAAGGTGAATCTACATTCATTCACCATTTGTCGTTAAAGAAGTCTCTAAAGGTGCAGTTTGTCTAGGAGAGAAAGGATGGTGGAACAAAAGTGATATTGTCAAATTGAAACTTGGACAGGAAAAACTCCTTATGAAAAATGACTAACATAGTGAAGACATATTAGATGAAAGTATGTTGGGTTATGAAGAAATAACCTCTAATGATCATAGCTTCAATACAAGTAATGTAAGCTTTGATAGCTGTACTGATGGTACCACTTCAATTACCCATACTAATATGGATAACAGTACCCATATTGATGAAAAAGAAGATTATGAAGTGCGTACTTCTGTACAGAAAAATTCTAAATCTGATTGTAATCCTGAGTTTGAAAAACGTGATCTTAATATCAGCAAACCAAGTGTTGATTTAGCACAAAATGTGAGTCAGAATTCATTTGGAAGAACAGTCACATTACCTAAACATTTTGAAAATGTCATACTTTATTGATTTTGTTTTTTATTAGGAAAAAAGGGAGATGTTGTACATATGTTATCCTTATTTCTACTATTTCTATTGTAGTTCTGTTTCATTTGCATTTCTTTAACTACCAGCCTATCATAATTCCCATTGTCATGATATGTCATCATAGAACGTGAAATGTTATTTATGTGATGTCATGGAATGTTGGGGCATTCTACTGGGCACTCAGGTCACCAACTGACCTTGCCTTCCTCAGCTTGTGGACCTGTATATTTATACATTTATCTTAATAAATGTTAACCTGCTTCTACTCTACGGCTACTGTCATAACACAGCCCCACCAGGAAAGTGGGGCGAGGGGTGCAAGTGTGAAGCACTGCTGCTTTTGCTACTGGAGGCCGATATTGAAGCACAGCTGTAAAACCGGCCCCCAGTAACAAAAAACCGCCCCCAGAGCTGCAAAACCTGCCCCCACCCTTCCAGCCTCCCGGGAAAATGCCCAATGCCCACTACGGCCAGTCCGACCCTGAAGACACCACTTTGAGGCATTACAACACTATATAAATCTCGGCTAATTAACTTTTTAATATGGTAAAAATGCCAGTCTATTATGATTCGCCAACATACTCTGCACACATTAAATTGTTTAAATGTTCTACTTACGTGAACGAGGTGCTCCTCAAACTAATGTATTAAAGCCAGGGTCACGTTTGATCAGACCACGACCTGAAATCCAACGTCAACTGCACGCGACAGATCACTTTTTTGGGAAACCGATAAATTATTCAGTTCTTGGGTTTAAGGCATGTCCGGGTTATCATTGCGCAGGAGGCATATTTTGATTTGAGACCTTCACGAAAAAAGTTTACTTTCAGACACTTAAGTCGTTATTAATGGAGCTTACTAGGAAGCGAACTTGGCGCAGCAGCGTCAACGGCGAGGGCGGCTCGAATGTTGGACGAATAAATTAAATCCGACTCAAAGAATCTTCCAGACTATGGAAGCTTGCACAATCCAAAATACACAGAAAGCTTGGAATCCCGTAGAAAGAAGGCAGATTTTTTTTCCTGCGAAATAGTGAGAAGGAAAAACGAAGGCATTTTAATGCATCAGCAGTCACGAATTCGAGTAAACAGACACTGCCATCAAAAGTTAAAACAGTAACTTGTTATTCAGAAAGGACTCCAACCCTTCCTTCACTGTCCCCGAGGGGTCAAAGGCGGACCATGGCTGGAAAAAAACAAAAACACTTGCTCTCAGTAGAATACTAAATAGGGATGTTAAGAATTGTGCATTTATTAACTATAAAAATTCACTTTGCTTTAAAAATCCCTAAGTTTAGTGCATTCCCTCCGTTCTCGTGTACTCCGAAGGAATTACTTTAACACATTAAGTCTTCTGTACGAAACAGTAGTTCCTTCCAACAAAAAAATTACCTTTAAATCTCAAACCCCTCTTGCTGTTTAGGCGCCCAAACCAATAAAGCACACAACATAAGCTAGATGACAGATACAGTTTAGCGGAAGACTTTACTTAGAATCACGCACATTTTAGAGCTAACATGACGGCAACAGAAGTTAGATTATAACTACAAAACACAGAGTTGAGGCATCCTATTCAGCAGTCATAAGGAGTTATCCATAGATTGCAAGGTAATATCTTTATCGGATTGCAGCTACTTGTCAATACAGGAAGGGCTGTAATTAAGGAATGTTTCTATTATGTGTCACATGACACATCGTTTTGACGACACATGGCACAGCCTCCACTCACGCACAGGGGCGAAGCTTCGGGGGAGGGGGGTGGGATGTTTGGGGTGTTACATCCCCCCCCTCAAAAAATGTATTCTGTTGTGAATAGTTGGGTACATGTGCTATCAGTCGGGTCTGGTGAGCTGCGGCTGCCCCTCCATTAGGGCGTAGGAGTGTCACCCGCGTGCTGCCAGAACCTCAAAGATGAAAAATAAAATGGTAATAAAATTAATTTATTACCATTTTATTTTCCCCTTTCCTTAGGACCAGCCATGTTTGGGGGCGAGGCCACTGCTGCTGACTTGCAGCAGGGGTGTGGTGCTCACTCCACCAGTTTAGAGCGCGCATGTCATTTTGGTTGGCTGGCTTGCGACGGCCAGCCTGACATGCGCACTTTAAATCCTCTCCACCCAGCTGTCTAAGACAGCTGGGTTGAGAGCAAGTGGGGGGGGAGGGTGGAGGAGGGAGGGGGATGTTTGGGGTGTTACATTCCCCCCTCAAAAAATGTATTCTGTTGTGAATAGTTGGGTACATGTGCTATCAGTCGGGTCTGGTGAGCAGCGGCTGCCCCTCCATTAGGGCGTAGGAGTGTCGCCCGCGTGCACCTTCAAGATGCTCACCCACGCACACAAGGCCCTCCCCGGCACCGGACCAGCATACCTGAACAGCCGACTCAAATTCCACGCACCCCAAAGGACCCTACGATCAGCCCAGCTCTCCTACGCCGTCGTCCCCCGCACCAGAAAGACCAGATCGGGAGGCCGCTCCTTCTCCTTCCTCGCGGCCAAAGCATGGAACCCCCTTCCGCTCCACCTCAGACAGGCAACATCGCTCCCCATCTTCGCAAGAAACCTCAAAACCTGGCTCTTCGACAGACCCCCTCCTTGATGGATGGAACCTGCACTCCCCCCACACCCCTAGCGCCTTGAGACCCTTACGGGTGAGTAGTCGCGCTTTAACAAACCCCTGATTGATTGATTGAGCCAGAACCTCAAAGATGAAAAATAAATTGGTAATAAAATTAATTTATTACCATTTTATTTTCCAATTTCCTTAGGACCAGCCGTGTTTGGGGGCGGGGCCACTGCTGCTGACTTGCAGCAGGGAAGTGGTGCTCACTGCCGCATGTCATTTTGGTCGGCTGTCTTGCGACGGCCAGCCTGACATACGCACTTTAAACCACTGCACCCAGCTGTCTAAGACAGGCCCCAAGTGCTTGCGGGAGAGCCTAGGCAGCCCGATAGAAGCCAATCCTGGCACTGCTCTCATGCTGCTTAACATTATCAGCAGCTGGAGAGCAGCGTCTGGATTGGTGTGGAGAATTCAACTGCTGCAGTCAGAGCGCCGAGGGACTCAAGCATGAGGACCAGAGGAGGAGAGCCAGTGGAGTAGGTATTTATATCTTCCTCTTCCACGTATCTCCGACTCACTCTCTCTGCCTGTGTTTCCCCCTTGCATCAGTCTGTCTTTTGTATTCCTTCTAAATGTCCCCCTCTCTGTTTCTCTACACCACTCTATCTCCTTTCTGTTTCTCTCTTCCAACGGCCTGTCTCGACTTTTCTCTCTGTCTTTCCCCCCTCGCTCTTTTGGTAACACTGCATGAAATAATTTTATGGAGTGTACAGTGGAATTGTTTGTGACATGGCAGAGCATTAGGACAGCTAGAAGCGCTCGGAAGCAGCCTGGACTCAACAATTAATTACAAAACATACATGTAAAAGAAAGAAGTGTCTATTAAGGACCTAGGGATTATGGACATATGGAGGGAAAAAGGAGTTAAGATCAACCAATTTACTCTGCAAAACAGGAGATTGGGTCACGCCTCTAGAATAGATTATTTTCTTATAGACAGGGGTCTATTAAACTCGACGCAAGGGGTAGAACATCTACCAGCACACTTGTCGGACCACTCTGCAGTGATCTTACACCTTAGCTTAAGTAGTCGTGCGCTGCCCCCCAGATGGACTGCAGATAGAGTCATTTTTCTAGATGAAAACTGCATCGAATCCTTAACAAAGGATACTGAGGAGTTCTTTCATATTAACAAAGATGGGACTACGAAACAGATTGCTTGGGAAGCCTACAAGGCCTTCATCAGGGGTAGAATAGCATGCCTCGCAACACATAAAAATATATCCAGAAGAAATACGATTAGGGAACTTTAAAAAGAGATAATAGCTTTGGAGGAAGAACTAAATAAAAGCACCAATACCATGCAAGAAATCACTAGTATCGAGGAGAAGAGAAAGCAGAGAAAAAATGACCTGGCAGATATCTTGGAAACAATAGTGAAAGACAAATGGGAGGCAAGCAAAATATCACACTATGAATACGGAGAAGGCTGTGGAAAATTACTGGCGTGGAAACTGAAAACAGAGGCAAAACGTAACAGGATAACAAAACTACAGAAAAAGGACCAACAGTATACCACAGAGGAGGGTGATATCAGAAAAGAATTCGTGAAATTTTTCAACAAGTTATACTCAGAGGAAAAGGTAGCCATGGAAGAGCAGATTCAATCAGTCTTGGGAAGAGTAACACTACCAAAAGCTTCACAAGAGCAAAATATAGAGCTCAATCAAGGTATCAGCAGGGGAGAAGTACTAGAATCTTTGAAGAGACTAAAAAAAGCAAGGCGGCAGGTCCGGATGCTCTCCCAAATGAGCTATATATCCATCTGAGAGAAGTGCTAGCCAGCCCCCTGACAGAACTTCTAAATGAAGTTTATATAGGAAAAGGATCTCTCCCAGCCTCCTGGAACGAAGCAACCATTACTGTCATACTTAAACCAGGGAAAGACCCAACCAAGAGTGAATCTTATAGACCAATTTCGCTTCTAAATGCGGACTATAAGATTTACACACAAATTTTAGCGAAGAGACTTGGAAAGATTGCGGGATCAGTAGTAAATACAAATCAAAAAGGTTTCATCGGAGGAAGGTATATTCAAGAGCTGACGCATGAGCTTATTACTGCAATAGACATAGCAATACATTATACAATCCCGCTATCAATTATAACCTTAGATGCTGCTAAAGCATTCGACAGGGTGAGCTGGCCCTTTCTAAGTGCAACTTTAGCAAAATTCAACCTAGGAGATACCTTTCTGAGCGCAATCAAACAAATTTACAAAAGTCCCTCAGCAAAAGTCCTAGTAAACGGAATGTTAACCTAAGAAATCATGATAAAAAGGGGTACTAGGCAGGGGTGCCCGCTATCCCCCATATTGTTCGACCTGTATATTGAGCCATTAGCGGAATTAATAAGGGAAGAAAAAGAAATAACACCGTTCAGGCACCAAGAGTGGGAAAAGAAGGTTGCTCTCTTTGCGGATGATATGATGGTGTTTACAAGCAATATAGCAAAGTCTCTCCCAAGAGTGGAAGAAATCTTGGAAATGTATGGAATGGTATCAGGGTACCTTGCGAATCATGCAAAAACAGAAATCTTAGAGCGGAACAGCAATTTTCAAGACCCAAGGGTAAAAGACAAAATAAAATATCTAGGTATTGACCTCACAGTGGACATAAAAGAGATCGCAAATTTAAACTTTGAGAGAATCCACAAACTGCTAAAAGTATGGGGGGGGTCTACCGTTGTCTTTTATGGGAAGATCGAACATAATAAAAATGGCCATACTCCCAAAATTCACCTACCTGTTTGGTACTATTCCTCTGGAATTCAACATCGACCAAATAAAAAAATTGCAAGGGGAATTAAGCAGCTTTATTTGGGCAGCTAAAGGGGCTAGGAGAGCCTGGAAGAAGCTAAGAAGAAACAAGACGCAAGGAGGAATTGCTAGCCCAGACATATTACAATACTGTAGAGCATTCCAATTCAAAAATGTTAGGAAACTACTGAAAGGTTTCGATCAATACCCGGAACATTTGAAGGCGGCAGTCAATAAGGAAGGAAGCCATTATCTCTATAAATTTGGCCATCCCAAGTACTTTAAGAAAATAAAACTAAAAACCCTGAAGGCGGCAGCTTCACTCTGGTTCCAGATGAGGAAGTTACTTAAAATTTCATACTACAGCAAATATGCGCCGATTTGGAATTCCCCAGGAACACCAGACTGCCTAAAAGATAGACTAGCAAACACCCTCAGAGAAAATAACATTTCAAAATGGGGCGAGCTACTGACACAGAAGTCTCTCATAGAATGGGAGGTTCTGAGCGAACAAACTAAAGGCACAATCTCGAGATTTAAGTACTACCAGTTAACCAGCTGGCTCAAGAACTTAAAAGACACTGAAAATGGAAATGGGACAGTTGAAGAAATGATACAGGGGAATAGAATCATAAAAAGAGAAGTTACATATTGGTACTGGGCATTGATACAAGAAGGGGAAGACCACTACAAAATTCCTGACGAGATCTGGGGAGGAGTACTGCCGGAACTGGATATCCAACATAAATGGCAAGTATCTATGGCTACATGTTGGAAAACTGTGAAATCTGCTCCATTAAGAAGGAACCACTTATTCACTATCCACAGAGCATATTGGACCCCAAAGAGGCTATCAAGAATCAGAGGCCAAGGAGAGAGAAGCTGTCCCAAGTGTGGAGAGGTGGGTGCAGATGATCTTCACATGTTCCGGCAGTGCCAAAGCCTGGAGGAATTTTGGAAGGACACGGGTAAGACATTGTCAAAAATACTGGGACGGCAGATTGTGGTGAGTATAGACTTGGTTATCTTTGGGATAAGCCAGATAGAGGGGGGAGCAAGCAAGCTGAGTAAAGACCAGGAGAAAATTCTCTTCATATTAATACTTTTAGCAAGAAGAGAAATATGTATTAACTTGGTAAAATGTTCACCTCCAATACACAGAGATTGGCTAGCGTCTGTACACAGAATATACTCACTAGATACGAGCCGACACAGGGGAAGGAGAAATAAATTTTGGAACATCTGGGAAAATCAAACTCCATAATTAAATCATGGTCAAATGCATTGTGTGGTCCTATGATTAGGCAATGCAATAGAAGCTTTCAAGTGGAAACTTGAAGGAGTAGTCAAAATGACTAGCTCAGCCCAGACCCGAATTGCACGGGAAAAGGACAAAGGGGCCCAAGTATAGAGGGCAAGAAGACAAGCTCCACGCACAAGATGCGCTTACCCAGGAGAAGCCCCAAAAGGTCGGTATAGAAAGGGAAATGGGCCCCTGACACCTCCAATCCCTAAAATATTGCTATATGAGGACACAAAAAAAAAAAAGAAAGAAGTGTCAGCCAAGAAATAACATCTCTCAAAGATGAATCACAGACGTGGTCATAAAGAAATGGAAGTCTGGCGAATAGCTGCCAAGGTTTCAGATTGAGATGTGTGACAATTTCATAATTTCAGTGTAATTAGGAGTGACATTTAAACGACTATGAGTGCCACTTTTTCGCGAGCAAAATCAAGCAATGAAGAAGAGGGAAACATATAAATATTAGAAATTGCAGCATGTCTGTTAAGCTGCAGCATAGTAGACCGTAGTGTGAGACTGCGCAGTGCGCCCAATAATGGCCACCCAGTGCACGCTGTCTGTGAATAAAGTTGACAGTGTGCGTGATGTGGGCTATCTAATTAAATGTAGATCATGTGTGGTGGTGAGGCATTAGTAGAAGTGTCAGTGAGGCTCAGCACATTTTGGAAGCACTTGCATAGCTGCCAAGGTTTCATATTGATATGTGTGACATCTGAATTAATTATCCTCTGCCTGTGTTCCGCGTCACCATCCCTCCCGCCCCCTTGAAATAATGACTTACTGGGTCTCTGTAGCCAGTACTTCAAGTACCCTGTACCCTTGAGACCGGTATGGACTCGGATGTTGGCAGTTTCTCGCTTCCGGTTCTCCTTCATCTGGGGCCTGGCTGAGGAGGAGGCTTGCCTGGTGTTCACCCATTGTGCTCGCCTAAAATGCCAGTTGGCGGACGGACATTTCCCACACCGTGAGGAGGACCAGTCTGCTGGCCTTGTGAGACTGTGGAGTTGCCTCAGTAACTGGGACCAGCAGTGCCACTGAGAGACTGGCCCAGAAAGGCCCAAAGGGCAACCAGCAGAGCACATAATCAGACTGGAGTAGTGAGCCTGGCGCACAGGCACACACCTACACGCCTGTACTCCCGGGCATAAAATCAGGAGTCACATTTTTCCTGCAAAATGCAATTCTTAATGCGATTACTAACTTACAGACCTGGCTGCAGATGGAATTACTTCGAATTCAATAGCAGCTGCTCCCGAACGGCGTGGGAGGGGGTTGGGGGAGGGAATAAAAAAATTAAAAAAAACACCTGAATGCGGCAGGCTAGCCTTCTCTCCTCCATCCTCTTCTCTTCTCCCGGGGCAGCAGGAAGCATGCACCCTCCCAAACTTCCCTGACCAATCACAAAGCTTCCTTACACATGCGTTCTGATTGGTCTGAGCACCGTAGTTCGGCGCACATACAGGGGCTGGTAGGCTGGGAATGTTCTCCACCCGAGACGGCCGGCCAAAATGTCATGCACACTTACGAAGTGCCTACCACTCCTCCCCCAGCCCCTAAACAGCCCAGCCCGCCCGCCCCCAACCAACTGAGCCAGTACACTTAAATAAAATGATAATAACACTAAGTTATCATTTTATTTTTCATTGCTCAGTGGGGCGACGCTCCTCCGCCTTAGCGTAGGAGCTGCCACTGTTCGAATTAAGACCTACATTACAACAGCATCTTTAATTATTTTATAATTCAAAGCCATTTTGAAGAGATATGCTACATGTTTTGAGCTGGCAAATATATACCGAATCACACGTGGTAATTTTGCATGAAACAATACCGCACACGTACTTAATTTTGCAGTGAGTGCGGCCGGTGAGAGCAGCTGCCATTCCGTACACAGGCCGGCCGGCCTGCATTGCCTCTGTGCCTGGTGGGCAGCCGCCGCCGCCACTGAGACTCACTCAGCTCAGCCACTAGCTGCAATCCTCTGGGCAGCTAAGCTGCAAACAATTAATCACCACTCTGCCGGAACGAGCTGTGTGTTTCAGTCGCCACCCGCAATGGGCCGCCTCCCAGCCTGGGCCCGGCTGGGTCAGCATCACGGGTTTCATCATTACAGCGGCGAGCTGAGAGCATGATTGCAGGAAGCACTGCAGCAAAAAGAAACTGATTTCAACTGCTGCGCCACCCACCCGCCTATAACTGTGAGTCTCACACAGTCTTGCGCAGTGATTGAATTCATAATGTTAACATTGTTGCACTTGAGCTCAGCCAGCCCTCAAGCCTGCCGAGCAGCGGGGTGCGCGCTGCCTGCCACTACAGCTTTTACCACATCATGTTTTAGCACTAATCAGCCAGCGATCTCCGGGCCACTTGAAAGCTGAGCTGAGGCACTATATATGCGTGACAATGCATTTCAGTGCGGTGATGCAGACCACCACACTGAAATGCGTTAGTGTAACGCTTGTTGTGTGGTACTTGGCAATGCTGCTCAGAGCAGACCTTAAATCCAAGCCTTGAGGCTGCTGGGTAGCTGTACTTCTACCTAGCGTCCCTTGGTGGGAGAAAGTGGGGAAACAGCTGCAAAAGGAAAAGGGGAAATTTGCAAATAAGTACTCTGTTTCACCCCAAAGATAGTCAATCCATAGGGCACCATACAGTAGTCTGATAGTTAATGTTACGGCAACAAGCAGTGAAATACCACACCACACATCACGTTTCAGAGGGTATAGATAGCAGGTAGGCCTTGAAAAGACAGATAATGAATGTTAGAGTTGTTGGCCGTGTACCCTTCAGGTCACTACTGTACCATTGGTGTAATGCTAAATGATGGGGTTCCATGGAAAGTGTGTTAAGGGGAACCTAAAATCCCCCCATTCCCAGAAGTAAGCGGACAACACTCAGATTTAAGGATAACTTAGTTCTGTTTTGCTATCAGTGTCTCAGTCCCTCTGCTTTAGTAGCTATGGGGTTGTGGAATACTGTCTGAGCCCCTCTGTTTTAGTGCCAGCAGGGCTGTGATGCGCTGGTAGTATCTAGGCACCTCTGTTTTAGTTAAAAGTGGGGTTGTGATATGCTGTTAGTGTTAGTGACAGTGAGGGTGTGAAGTGCTGTCAGTGTCTAATACCCTCTGTTTAAGTGACAGTGTGGCTGTGATGTGTGTCAGTGTCTGAGTCCCACTGTTTAGTGACAGTGGGGCTCTGAGGTGCTGGCAGTCTCTGGGACCCTCGGTTTTATTTACAGTGCGCCTGTAGTGTGCTGTCAGTGAATGAGTATAGGGACCTTAAGTGACCTGTGTGGCGCAGTCCACGCTGTGCGATGATGAGCCACATGAACCGCGAGTTCAGTGGTATTGGAGTGAGGGCACTACAGGAAGAGATGGCAAACCGAGGGCACGCGGCGTGCAGCTGCATTGAGGGAAGTAAATGTCAACATTTTTAACATTTAATTATAACTTAAAAACGTTCGGGTCAGTGATTTAGTTGCGGTTTACATTGCATGGGTTAATCTTGTATAGTTGCATTCCCTAAAAGTGTTAGCTATTTTAACAAAGTCACTATGTCACTGCACCCGCCTATAGGATTTGTCTGGGGGCCCAGGGGACCCCATTCCACCACTTTAAAGAGCTGCCCTCGGGGGGCGCACTGACAGTGCACCACCTCTTTGTGGCACACGGATAGTGCGCCTCCTAAGAGGCAGTTTGCCTCTGTGCCTCTGTCTGTAATTGAGTGCGGGCGCAAAGGGTTTCCCTCATTTGCATGGGGCCATGCCACCACCCGCTGACATGTCCCCCCCCCACGTCCCCCGTACAGACAGTGAAGAATCTGGGGGTGAAGCTGGATGAGAATATTTCCATGCAGGCTCAGATTCAATCAGTGACCGGCTCATGCATTGGCCTGCTCAAAATGCTGAAGCAGTTCCTGCCCCTCCTGTCTATTACCCACAGAAAAACGGTGGTCCAGGCATTAATACTCGCCAGGCTGGACTACGTGAACGTACTTTACCTGGGGCTGCCTGAGTATCTACTGACAAGACTGCAGGTGACTCAGAATGCCACAGCAAGAGCGATACTCATGCTTGGTCCCAGAGCTCGTATGTCCACACAGTTGAAATCCTTACACTGGCTCCCTGTCCGAAAAAGGATCCATTTCAAGGCTATGGTTTTGGCTTTTAAGGCTCTCCATGGCATAGGTGCAGGGTATATTATGAAGAGAGTGCAATTTTATTACCCTCACCGTGCACTTAGGTCTGCTGCGCTTCAGCTAGCACTGACCCCCAGATACCGCCGGGCACGTATCGGGGGTCGCTCCTTTCAGGTGCAAGCAGCAAAACTGTGGAACAATCTACCGGTAGATTTAAGGTTAACTCAGGATCTCCTTGCATTTCGGAAATCATTAAAAACTTGGCTGTTTCAGCTTTAACATCCAGTGCGGGGATCTCACTTTCAGCTAGGCCTCATCCTGCTTCAGCGCCGGGACACTCAATTGAGTAGCTGTGGGCTTTACAAATAGTCATTTAACATAACATAACATAACAAAACGACGGAATATCCACTCAAGATAGCACTACATGTGCACCAGTCCTATCAGTATTACAGAAGGGGGCAAGCTACTGCGGCCCATTCTTAATACAATAGTGGCCCGGGATGCAAAAAGCATGCCATGCGCCCATTATGCCGCAGGGCACTATACATAAGTCCCTGCAGAGGTGGCTCATCATTTGCACACACTCTCTTACACACATGCACACACTCTTACACACACACTTCACAAGCCGATACACAAGCACACACCCATTCACAGCACACATGTGCAAACACAGATACATTCATACATGCACACATGCATTCAACATTCATTAACAACTTACCTGCTGTGTCTCTGACATTGAGTGGCGGGTGGGAGAAGAAAAAGCCTCAGTTGTTTCATAGAGGCTTTGGCTTAGGAAGGGACAGAAGGAAGAGCCCACAACCTCTTCTCATTGGCTGACCTTGTCATGGGTTAGCCAATTAGAAGAGGAGGTTCCTTACCTCATCACAGAGTGGGGTGGGGGTCAGTGAAAGTAGCTTACCCCACCCCACTCTGTGAGGAGCATCACTGATGGACAATCTGCCTTGGGCACTTCAGGGCTTAAAACTGAAGCACCAGGTCCAAGTCTATCAGTGACGCCCCCTTCCTCGTCATCAGAGGGAGGCTCACAGAAGACCTTGCCGGGCTGAGGAGGTCACGTCCTCTGGGCTATGAAATCTTCAACCCAGCAAATTTCAGCTCAGTCAGCCAGGTGCCAGCAGCTTTAGAGCCTGTACAGAGCCTGGCTGCCTGACCCGAACATGAGGAGTGCCTGTCAGGCGGTGAACAGTCGGAATACTGCGGTCTAAACCACGAGTTTTCCGACTCCCCAAACCCTACCACGCATGCCTTAACCATGCATATGCCTTAACCACGCCTGTGCGTGGTTAAGGCAATGCGCAGTAGGGCTTGCGGATGGACGGTAGCAGGGAGAGATCCGCGGTGAGGTAATTGGGGCTGGGTGGTGGGTCGGTGTACTTTTGTGGGATGGGGGGGGTCGGGTTGTTTTGTGGGCTGGGTAGTTTTTTTATTTAATAAGGGGTTAGGGTATTAGGCCCCAGGGGGAGGGGAATGGGTAGTCTGGGTAGTTTGTAGGGCTTAGGGGAGGGTGGGCAGTTTTTAGGGCTGGGTCAGTGCTGGCCAGGGTCAGGTTAAGGGACAGGGTTAAGGGACAGGGTTTTAGGCATTAGGGTAGGGGGAGGGCACAGCGTGGGGGTTGGGAGGGGGTAGGAGTATTTGCACCTCAGGGCCGGAGGGGGGGTGGGAGTTTGTGCCTTAGGGCGGTGGGGAGGGGCGTGGCGACCTTAGCCACGCATACCCCTTTACCATGCGTGCCTTTACCATGAAAAATTGTGGTAAAGGCATGCATGGTAAAGCAATGCGTGGTTAAGACGCTGTCGTTTTTCAGACCGCGTTGTTTAGGCATGCGTGGTTAGGGATTTAGTTGTTCCGTCATACAACCCTGTCAGGCTGCCCTTTGCTCAGCCTGGCAGACACTCTTTGTGCACTGGAAAAAGGTGGAGGGACAGGACCCCTCTGCTCTTAACAATGGGCTGCAGCTGGGTCCCAGGTATCTTCAGGATCCCAGACTATAGAGGTTGGAGCAGGCGTGTTCAATAAAGAGAGAGTGTACAGCGGGGTTATTTAATTCAAATGAACACTTTTATTAACACAGTTAGTAGAGAAAATATCAACAATGATTACAAAATTGGAAGGCGTAGAAAAAGCCCACAAAAGGCATGGTCATACATTCATAAAGAGACACCAATAGGAAGAAACTGGGTAGCTAGTGTGTGCAAAATATTGGACCTATAGAGAGAGCAAAAAAAAAAAAAAAGAGTGGCCATGATTGGATAAACGTAATAGAATTAGAAACTTAGAACATAGAGAATTATTCTGGGTACAAGAGAATGAGCATGGAGACAATGCTTAATTAGCGCATTTTTTAAAAGAGCAGTGAATCTGCATGATTAACAGATAAAAATAAATGGGTAGCCTTGAACACCGGATAGATTGAGTAAGGGTGGTTTAGCATCAGATTCTTAATGTTGGAAAACCAATATAGAAAGAGTACACAGGGTACGTGTTCTTTAGTTGACCGAACAAGCAGAAATATCCAGCAGGAAGCTAGAGAGGCCATAATACACGAGTTCCAAATTTGGAACATGTCGATAGATGTGTGGTGGAAAGCCTGCAGGCAGACTGAGTCTTTGTGAATGAGGTATGCACTGAAAATAGATGGCTGGATGAAGAAGATGGTTGAAGGAACCTCGCATTAAAGGGCAGTGAACCGACTGAACGCTCAAAAATATATTTTCCAAGAAGTGTGTGGAACTTTTTACTCTTAAGGCCTGAGCGATAACACACAAACATTGGAGATTAGTAGATTAAATGAAGAGTAACATGGCCACCTTTCAAAAGAACTTTAATGTGGTTAATAACTTTATGAGAATGTACAAAGACATCAGGGATGGTAAACTGATCTAGGGCTTTCAAATGTTATCTATGTGTGGTTGGATTACCGAATTAAGACGTAGAAAGAAACATTTATATGACATACAAGTTCCTGTTAAAATATAAATGAAATTTAAATACCAGAAATAAACAACTACAGATAACACTTGGTACTTAGATAACATCCAAAAATAGGATTGGTACTTAGATAACATCCAAAAATAGGATTTACCAGTAGTGCGATTGCTATTGCTGTGTTGTTCGTAATACTATTTGGGAAAAACGAGGATTCGGATCCTCCCACTAAAACATACATTTGTTCAAGATCACTAGCTGATTGCAATCCACTGGAAATCGATATGCTGATGAAGTTGCACACTACTGTGCCTTTAATGCCTGTGTCTTTAATGGAGAATATACTGGCAAGAATACAGAGAAGACCAAACTCAATATGATGCTAGCAGTTGCAGACACTTGGGATGAAGTGAGGAGTTGCAAATGGAAGTTACAGAGAAGGAACAAGCGGGTTGGGTCAGAGCAGGCTGTGAGACAGGGAATGATGACATTTGGGTGTCAGCTGATGGCAGGGCAGTGTTACAGGATTGTTTGTTGCACCCAATGGCGAGGCAAATTCATGGATCAGCTCACATAGGAAGGGATGCAATGGTGAGATTGTGCAGGCAGACTAAATTCAAAGAAAATGATGAGAACAATAGAACAAATGTAGCTCTATTAATACGTGAAGATGACGCTGCTTGATGTCTGCCTTTGAGAGTCATTTACAGGTGAATGTCTCTTAGTTTAGGGTTTTGGCTGTACTTTTACTGTTGATTATCTTATTATCTAACACCTGCAGTGACGCTTGGTCTTAAGCAGGGGTAGTTTAGAGATGCGGGTGAGAGAGATCTTGCTAAAGAATTAACAGACCGGAGTCTGACACTCAAAGGCAGGGTGGGCCCATGCGCATAGAGAGCCTACGCATTCACCTGCAGCCTCCTTCATCCCAAGGTAGGGTCCACATACAAGCAATCTCTAGTAAGCAAGCAGCATGCTAAACACCTGTACAGCAAAGCAGAGCAAGGAGATGGCCATCCAAGCATGATAAGGGGACATATTTTCTAGCACACAGGCCGCAGAGGGTAGTGCTGCGCTTGTGCTCAATGCAGCTCGAGCAAGGCTAGTGGTAGCCAGGAAAGAGCAAGGTGGGACAGTCCCACAAAGGTTCAGAACAAGGGCACAGGGAAGGAGTATGCTCACCAGGCAATCCTCACTCAGCTCGCCTGCGCTTAAAGATGGATCTTGAGCAGCCGTTCTCCTGCCTCTGGTGATACGTAGAGAGGGCTTCTTGGCTCATTGGGCTGGTTGGTGTCTTCCAAACAGGGAATACCAGCATCAGGGCTGTCCAGTAGAGCATCAAGCTCAGACCTAGCCTTGAGGAAATGGGCAGCACTGAGCCCGACATTCAGGGGGAAAGGCAGAGGCTCGACACAGTCCTTCTAGGCGCAGCTCTTTGATTTGCCAGGGTGGGAGCTCCAGTTTTTCTTCACTGCCCTTGGCAGCAGTTCATCATTAGTGGGTTGAAGCACATCTTCAATGCTTAAACATCCAATCAGCCATCCTGGGACAGGATTTCTCTATGTAGGGAGGATGCGGGGCAGAGCATCATAGCCTTGCAGGGGGTGATGTCTACTTGACCACTCATAAACGGATGGCTCTAGGGGGCTGCTCTGGTGGGAAGCCTTGGTTAAAATAGTCAGATTGACCCTGCAGATTATGTGAGGAATGGCATGTTTCTGTCCTTTATGTGGGCAGCATACATCCTCCCTCTCGCACAAACCTTTTGCACAAAGATGTGTTCATGATTAGCTGTGGATAACCCTAGTGTCAAGCAGTGCTTAATTTGAGCTAGTGGTTATAAATAGGACCCCAATAGTACTCATTTTTGGGGATAAGTGCTTATTTTTCCTTATCATACTTTCACCCAGAGCAAGAGAGAAAAACCCAAAAGGGGGGAAAAGAGAAAAGAAGAGAAAGACAGAAAAACAGTGACAAGGGGAGAAAGCAGGGATGAAAAGGAACATTAAAGAGCAAGATAAATGGGCAGTGAGTGTCTGGTGGTGAATAAAAGAGGTATGAGGAGGAATCAAGACTATTTATGCATCCCCGATATTCGTAGCACCGACTGCGGGCTCATGAGCAAAATCTGGGTCCCAGTACTAACTGTTCTACAAATTAAGCATTGGCGGCAGGTGTACTTGAGAGGTCCACAAAAGATCACCTGTCCCCCGGTGCACGTTCTGATGTTCCTGATCGTTTGTGCAGCCACAGTCGTACAAAGCACCTCAACATTTCCATTCATTAAAAACAATAAATACAAATGGATAGCGGTTATGAGAGCTCACTGGCCTCATTTAACATGGTAGGCCCTGCATGCATTGCCCCTGGTCAGCAACGGCACCCCTGAAATAATGGAATTTCTGCCACCAAGCAGGACCTACCTACTCTCTGTAGAGGGCCCAAATCGGCCTAAGGTCTACACATTTCTTCGTTTTCATAAGGGGGTCTATGGGACCCCATCCCTCACTCTGCAGGGGGAGCCTATCATTTTGCATTAGGCCACTGATGTGACTACAGAACCACTTTACAACTAGTAGTGACTTAAGACTTTTACACTGTTGTGACAACCCTCCAGTCAAGGAGGACGTCTGAAAGGCAGACTTCACTAGAAGGTGGTTACTGGCCATCTGTGAGCCGATTCCACAAACACTCCATTGCTCCCCTTGGTTGGCACCCATGGAGGCAGCACATTTTCACACAGCAACCATTTTGAAGGACTGGCAAACCTCAAGTATGCTCTGCGCACGCCCACCCATGCATACAAGCAGGTGTACAAACAAATAAAGACAGGGAGAGAATGTGGCGCTAGAGCTGCCTACTTTGGAGCGGGGGAATCAAGTCCGAGTCTCGGCGTCGCTCAACATTCTGTGATTCTGGGCAAAACATTCAATCTCCCCGTGCTTTAAAAAAAAAAAAAAAAACACGTGACCTTTAGTCATGTAAAGCGATCCATTGCTTTCGAGACGAGTTCGCGCTATTTAAAAACAGCCCAAAAACAAAAAAGAAACCTGACCTGACTGTGAGCAGTTCAAACCGGAAAGATGTCCATCGGTAGATAAAACAAACCGGATGAAACACCATCTGCAATTCTAGCGGCAATGAGATAGGATATTAAAATCTACCAGGGCATGTTAATAAATAATACAATAAAGCACAGCAGATGTGGACAGCAACAACCAGATGCTGCGCCGCCCTTGAGCACTGTAATCGCAAATGTACTTGACCAATGATTTGTTTTCCAAATACACTTCTAGGAAAACTGCACCCGAGATAGCACTCAGGTCTCAACTTTCCACTCTACAGAAAGGAGCTGTACTTTCATGACAGGTCGTGGCTTTTGAAACCATCTCCCTCCCTCAATTAAGAATACAACCACTTACAATTGTGCATAAATCATACTAGAAATTATAATTTCACTATTCTTTACGACAGTGGGGACTAGCCTAACCTAGGTATTCACCATTATCACTGTGAGTGGAAAGTCACCAGGAGAGGAAATCCTGGATGATACTCGTACACAGTATGAAGTTTCATACTTTTGGCTTTGTTTACTACTAGTTAGTAGTTATGGTTGGCGGGTCTGGGAGGGAGGGGCGGGAGGGAGTACTTGTTTCAGAAGGTCCGCAATTTAAGAGTACATGGTAGAGCAAGTCCTGCAAAGATGACAAATCTAGCAAACGTCCTAGTTACTCATAACAAAGTACTTTTCAGATCTTCCAATCCTGAAGAAACTTTGGATCGAACCATTGGGGATCAATGGACCCCCAAAACGACTGCCTGTCGTATGCATGCTACGGAAATCAGGGAGAGGCATACTTAGTCCAGGTGACACACCTACTGATAAAAGACTGGCACGGTCTTAGAAAGCAATCCAAGAGAGGAGGGGAGCAATCGTTACCTCAGATTTGCTTGAGGGATGTGGGCCAGGCAAGCTCAGATGTTGCAAGCAGATCAATAATACCAAAATTCAATCTGGGCGCATATACATTATTAGAAGGGAATTTGACATACCAGAATTGTGTGTTCATATCTGAAACTCCAGGCATATTTGTAATAAATCCTAGATGAAATAGATCTTATCTTTCATACAAACATACCCATATTTCCTATATACACATTTCTGGGTCTGGCTAACAGACTCATTTTCCCAATTTTCTCACTACAGGGCAAACGGATGTTATTGGCCCTGTGTTCTGCAAAATATGCTGTCAAAATCATTTGAGGTACAACAAAAACACCGATTATGGGATACTCTGGAGATGGAGAAATCAGCCCTTGCGATTTTTGGGTATTGTGCAAAATTTGAAAAACGCTAGGCACTTTCTTGGAATTTCTACCCACGCAATTCAAGAAGCTCCTCTGTCCTAGGTTCCTTAGAGTGCCGCAAATATTCCCTCCTGACCGGTCATAAATAGTCCAGAGGAGAAGAGAGGAGGCTGAGGGGATGCGCTCGAGCATATGCGGCTAGACTGTGCTCAGGACAAACAAGTTAGAAAAAGATGGCACGTTTGCAAACTGGTTTCGCGGCGGAGGGTTGGTTAAAGCTTAAACGATTCTCTCTTGGTGTTTTGCTATGTTCTTACGCCAGCCTTCGGACTGTAGACATTTTTCTTGTGTATGTATATAATGTAAAATCAATAAACAGATTTGATTCATAAAAAAAAAGGGGCACAGCAGGAGTGAGAACAGCACAAGTAGAGTCTCCCACGTATGGAACGTGTACAACATGTGCATGAGAAGTGCAAGTTTTCAGAACAACAAGAGCATGTGGTGCCCATAAGGACGAGAGCACGGGACCGACAAGGGCCGAAAAAGGACGAGAACACTGGGGGCCGAAAAAGGACGAGAACACGGGTGGCCGAAAAAGGACGAGACCACGCGGGGTCGAAAAAGAACGAGAGCACAGGGGGGCCGAAAATGGACAAGAGCACAGTGGGGCCCCAAAAGGACCAGAGCACAGGCGAGCCCCAAAAGAACGAGAGCACAGGGGGGCCCCAAAAGGACCAGAGCACAGGCGAGCCCCAAAAGAACGAGAGCACAGGGGGGCCCCAAAAGGACCAGAGCACAGGCGAGCCCCAAAAGAACGAGAGCACAGTGGGGCCCCAAAAGGCCCAGAGCACAGGCGAGCCCCAAAGGACGAGTGCACGGGGGGGCTCAAAAGGGCAAAACAACGGGGGGGGGTCCAAAAGTGCGAAAGAACGGGGGGGAGAGGGGGGTGAGCGCGCCAGAAGGGCAAACTCTTGGATGGGGCACCCAAAAGATCGAGAGCACAAGGGGAGTGACTAAAAGAAAGACAGCACAGGGAGGCCAGAAGAGTGAGAGCACGGGGTGGGCCCCAGAAGGGCAAAAGCATAGGGGAGAGGCCAGAGGCTGAAAGAGTAGGAACCCAGATGGAAGCTGCTGCACAATCTTCCACAATGTTTGAGATGGGAGTCCCACAGAACAGTGTCACTAGAAGTGTTTACCCATCACCAGAACTCCCAACACTCCCCTCACTGAATTACAGCAAACAAGCGTTCATAAAATGCTTGAACCCTGGGCACGTATGACAGAATTTTGATACATTGTTTGTAAACCAATGCTATAAACCAAAGTAATAACTTAGCTGTGAAAAAGCTCTCACAAGTCAGCGAGTGTGTCCAAAGGAGTTCATACCTGACAAATTTTCCATGGGCATTAAAATACCTAGGGTAATAGAAGTGTGTTCAACGGTTTTTATACAAGTGTCTTGCTGTGCCAAGTGGGTGCATGACAGAATTAACTTCTTATATTACTGGAGTTTTCCTTAACATTTAAGGTGGACTTTAATTTTCAACACAGATCCCTTACGGGTTCCAAAACTGTCCCTTGTTTCAGATAGGAGGTCTTTATCTGATGTTACAGTTCTGTTAAAAGAGGCAGGTGTTTTATTCTCACCCTGAGGCGAAGGCGGTTAGGAGGCACCTGAATGAATGAATCTTGCTGGATCTCTCTGCCTCCTTTGATACGGTTCATCATACACTTCTCGTTAAGCGACTGTATTCTTTAGGCTTCAGGAACACTGCACTGGCACTGCTGAGCTCGTTTCTCAACGGGAGACAACAGTGGGTAGAGATGGGAGACGCCAGTTCCAGATCTTTCTCTCTCCCGTGTGGGGTGCCTCAGGGATCTGCTCTTAGCCCTACCTTATTCAATGTATATGTCACCCCTCTTGTCAATCTCATTAGTTGTTTTGGACTGGCAGTATTTTCCTATGCCGACGATACACAGATTGTGGTATCAATCTCATCAGAGATGAAAAAGGAGGCAGATAATTTTTGCAGATGCATGACCCAGGTTGCGGACTGGATGCTAAAGAATTGTCTTAGGCTGAACTCGGATAAAACAGAGGTTTTGCTCTTTGGGAAGTACTCCTCCTTCTGGGATGCATCCTGGTGGCCCTCGGAGTTGGGCGCCCTACCAAGACCAGTGCCAAAGGCAAGAAACCTGGGTGTCATCTTTGATACTAAATTATGTTTTTCGGAACAAATTAATGCTGTGACGTCAGCAGGGTTTTTTATGCTAAGAGTACTAAAGAAAATTCTCCCGTTCATTCCTTTTGATCTACAAAAGACGGTAATGATGGCACTCATTGGCTCTTAGCTAGATTACTGCAATGCCCTATATTTGGGAATTTCCAAATACAAAGAAGCTCCAGTCTCTGCAAAATGCAGCAGCAAGAGCACTGCTGAAGGTCCCCAAATTTGGACCAATCTCACACTTAATGCATGGCCTGCACTGGCTGCCAGTGGAAAAGAGGATTTCATTTAAGGCCCTCTGCATTATCCACATGGCCCTTCACAGAACCAGGCCGACCTTTTTCCAGGATCGGTTTTCCTGGTATACCCCTTGCAGGAATCGAAGGTCTAACTCGGCGCACATGATCACTGTCCCAAGAATAAGCAAAGCACAGTGGGGTGAAGAATGCTCTTGTACCACGGGGGGAAACTATGGAACTCCTTGCCCCTAAACCTACGCTCGCAACTCAGCCTGCAGATGTTCAGGAAGGAGCTAAAGACCTGGCTGTTCTCCCAATAGGTCCTCAGCTATATTCTTGAGGTAGGCCTCCAGACGGCCTCTATCCTGTTTTTTTTTTTCTGATCCACACAGCGCTAAGACACCTTTGGGTATTGCATGCTTTATAAAATTACCTCATTCATTCATTCATTCATTCAATGCTGGGGTCACTCGCCAACCCTGAAACTCTTCACCTCACAAAGACCCGGATGTCCTTGAAGGCCATCTTATTGGCAGCAGCGCTGCTCATTTCCATAAAGATCTCAGCTATCATACGATGCTTGATTCATCATGGAGGGCAATGCGATTAAGAGACAGGGGACAAATGGGATTGAGAAAGTTTTATACATATTAAATGTTAACAGTAACATGACATTAACGTATAGCCAACCTACTGCTATTTGTAAGGAGAAATTATGTTTATTCACGTTTAGTTTTATGTAGGCTTAAATTTCAAAATGGGTTGACGTTGGTTGCCATATTTGTTTCGTGACGTGAACATGTTATTTCTTGTGAAGTTGAAGTTCAAATGCTGTTGAAAACAATGTTCTTTTTCCTTCTTTCCCACATGAAGAAATGTTTTCTTTGATTTGTGATTCTCGTGCAATGTTGTTTTAATGAATTGTGCATTCAAGAGACACCTAAAGTGTGCAGACTAGCCTATGTTCTTATCTTGATACAGAGAATATAAGTTTGAAGGATGCAGAGAGAAGCTTGTATTGTAAGACACCTTGGGAACCTATCGAGTATGTAATTGTATCATTTCGGTTTAACCTGATGTTTGCCTTTCGTAAACAATTAACTTTTAGCAAACCTTCATGGCTTGATACTAAAATATTCTCAGTCCTTTTTGAGGAGCCCAATGTGCCTCACAATTTTGAATGTATTGATTTGTTGCGTGGGCCCCAAAATCCTTAGGAGATTAACACCCTCTGGGTCTACCTAGAGAAGCGCTTTATGGTTCTCTAACCTGCATAAAGAAAATAGCTCACAGGAGTCATGGGGGGTAGAGAGGGACTGAGGCCATGAACTGTTTGAAAATGGCAGGAGGAGAGTGATATATATTATGGGGCACAAATGAGGGGAAGGAGAAACAGTCAGGAATAAGTGGAACACAAGTTCCATCTATCCATTTGTGGACTGTGCCTTCACAATGTGCGCTGTTACCAGCCACAAGTTGGTAGACAGGCATCAGATGGGTTGCGTGCAACACCTTGAGATAGGTAATTTCTACACCAATCAGAGAGTCAAGCTGCCACAATCCTGGAATATATGCAAAGAGTTCCCCCCAAAGTAGGATATCTGCCCCAATTGGAGTCATTCACTTGCCTTTTAAATGTGAAGGTCTGTGGACAGAAACGGGTCTACTTTTAACCGAGAATTCGAGAACTTTAGGAATGCAAAAATCTGCCAGATTCTGAATGTTTAAGATACATATAGCAACTGAAATGGCATTTATTAGCACCCAGGTGAACCAGTGAGTATTAGCATTAACACCCACCAAATTTAAAGCAGTGCTTAATTTGAGCCGGTGGTTTCTGGTGCTTGCCACTGGCATCTAATTGTCAACACCGCCACTTATGACAGTTTGCTACATGGTGGCGATGTTTGTCTAATTTAGAGATAAATCACAACAATAGTAGTTTATGAATTAGTTATACATTAAAAAATTACAAATTCCTGCCACACAATCGTTCTTATAACTTTGAGGGCTTGGAATAGTCTAAACTTTCACACTTGTAGGAGTGTGATGGTTAGTACTTGTGTCGATGCTGTCAGGGGCAGTGGAATGTGCAAGCTGTAGTGGCCTCCTGACTAGGGCCCTGGCACTTATTTTTTTCTCCAAATTAAGCACTGATTTAAAGTGTTTTATTTTATAAACGATGCAAAAATATAACTTTTAATACATTTTGTGTGTTGATGCAAGCAATCAGCAAAGAAGGGAGATTATGCAAATATGATGAAAAATTAGGTTTGTATGCCTATAAATTCCAGAAATTTAACTACCCAAAAACTCATGAATAACGAGTCTACAAATCAGATAAACATGGGAGCACCACAGGGAATCAATAAACCACAGCAAGTCATACATGACTCAATTTTCTACTTGTTAGAGCCACGCCTGATCAATCCAAATCACAGGGTACACTTGCTCGTTATCAGCCTGTCATGACACTTACAGCGATCCAAAAAGTTGTATAGTTTGTTAGTTTGTTCTTAACATCTGACCGGATGGAAAACGCAGCATTAAATAACAGCAGGGTAATGTCAATTCTTTTTACGAAAACTATGTTCAAATTATAGCCTGACAAAAACAAAAAACACTACTACACAGCTGAACAGCATTACAACAATTTCCAAACCTCAAACAACGATTCACAATTCTTTAACCCTGTTTTTTCAAAAGTTGGAGAAAAACACCAGTTGCTTCATAGCAGAGCTTAACTGAATGAAGCTAAAACAGCAAAGTCAAAGCTGTGAGATCTCACAGAACCCATCTGCGTCTCACAGGAAAATCAAACCTAACAATTTTAAGTCACAGTCAATCCTCACCTGAGCGACTGCAGGGCGTGGCTATTTAAACTTCTATTTCAGGCCACAGTAAGGTTTACAATTAATCTTAATAAACTGCCGCTGTACACACAGTGGCATCTTCTGTATAGTTTGAGGAATTTTGCATGACAAGCGTTATTCGAAATGACAAAGTATTTGCTACAAGGAGCGAAATCTGTTTAGAGAGTAGGGGTGTGTGAAGTTCCGGTCATTAGCTTTTGCGTCACATAGTCAAATTTTGGCAAAATTACTCGAAATAATGATAATGGAAATTCAATTCAATAGCATGGAATACTCCACGCATTAATGTTTGCCGCGAGGATGCATTTTGAGCTAAAAATATTGCAAATAACAAAAGCACGTTGAACAGCCGCTCGACTTCTGTTCTCCTGTGTTCGCAGTAAATTTTTACAGCAAATGGCATGATTCACTGCAAATTTTTACAACGAATGGTGTGTAATGTGATGTGGTCAATTAGTGTAATTTGGGGAATTATGCGTAGATAGCATATCCCGAAATTCCCAAAATGACTCTCCAGTGATTAAAATTTCACCCAGGCCTACATAAGAGCAGGAGAGGGATAGAAGATGAGAAAAATAATATCATGATGAGTGGTGAACTGAGGAGACACCGAAGACGCGGAGATACAATGGCACTGGAAAAAGAAAATTCATTCTGTATAGACTATTGCCATTGTCTAACATTATTATTTATTACCTTACCCTTTTCAGAGAAGGGGACCAGCAGGTTATGCAATCGGTATAGCCAATATGCTAAATTAAGGCTGTTGAATGTTATTAATCTGGAAGACATTTAATTTAGTCTTTGTGATGCTATTTAAAAAACAAACTATAAACAATGTTTATTACAAACGCGTTTTAGCAAATCGAATAGGTTTGACTAAAGCAAGTGTGCAAGGTTTTATTGTTTGCTTTTTGAAAGCCTATGCAATATGCATAAAACTTTAGCAAACAATAAAGCAGTGACTCAGCAGTACAGGTACACCAGCCTGGTCAAGAAGTAGAGTCTGTTTCAGTGCCCCATGTTGTACACTGTGGTGGGTCGAAGCAAAATGTGGATGACACCTGAACAGACCAATGGATAGAGAGGGTTGACTGAACACCCCATATGTATAGGTCTACGTATTTTATAATAATTGTTTGGGAGAATATGAAGCTTGCGATGCAGCTAAAGCTATTATCACCCAAGACCTAAAAAGACGACGAGAGAGAAAGAGAGATAGAAAGGCAAAGAAGGAAAGCATTACACACATAAGGACTTTATAAAGTCAACTTGTCTAAAACTTTTACATTGGAGAAAAGGCAAAACAAACTTACAGATCAAAATAACACCATCAAGTCATCCTGGCTTGCAAAGTTTAATCCTCTTTCACCATCTCCATGAAAAAGATAGAATTATGTTATGCTATAGTGCGTTGTGTTCAACCCTATTCAAATTCTCTCTGTGAAGGAGAGACATGTGGGGCACAAAACTAGAACTGAAATGTAAGGCACCAAATCAGCAACGGTTGACTGTTATTTGGTAAGGATTTAACCAAAACAATATTACTAATTTATCAAGCAAGATCGCATATTCTGGAAACAAAGCCATTTACTCCTGAGGCATTCTCAGCGTCACAGCATCATTTACAATTCCTCTCCAAACCCACCCTTCTCTTTCAACACCTTCCTCACCATCCAAATCCCCTCTCTAAACCTTTGACCCTCTAGCTCCACTAGGCCAACATCGCCACATCTCACCCTCTCACATGTTGGTCAAACTTGCATTTCTTCACTGTTTCATTTCCAAAAATACTCTTATCCTTAATCCCCTGCTACTCTACGTTCTACATTATTCTTCCAACTACTTCTCTCCTCGGTCATCTGTTTGTATCTCCCTCTAGAAGTCTCAAAGGCACCTCAATGTTTTTCTTCCACCTCCACTTACGAATGTCACCACTCGTAATGTCGGTAAAAGATGTAGACCTGGAGCACCTACTGACCCTTCTACTTTTCCCACCCCCTAATCTTTCAACTCTTTCAAGAACTTCACCCGGTGTCTGTCTAATATCTACCTACGAACTGTGTCCTCCAACTTTACGTCTTAATCAGCTTTCTACCCACTTTATCTGAGCACTCCTATTGCCATCCTCATCCAACCTAACCCAATGGAGTCACTACTTTGCCTACTGAAGCAAGTTGAGAAATGTATCATCAGACCTTGCTCACCAGTTCCACTGACACACAAGCTGCAGCAACAATCAGAGGAGCCTCTGTACCATTCACCAAAATGATCAACCAACCTAAGATCTCGGAAACCATGACTCTTCCTCTAAAACCAATGTGTTACCTGTACTCTCCTTAGCTAGACATTCCTTCAACATAAACTGGCTGGCAACTTGTTTTGAGTGTCCACCTGAGCAACAACCAAAACTATTGACCTTCTCCTGGTTAAGTGAAGCAACAGAACCGGAACTCAATGACAGCTGGAGGGGGCAACAGAACAGTCTTGGTTCCAGAATCAATTTCAATAAGTCTCAAGGTCTGTGTACTGTCTCTTCCATAAGAGCAATCATCAGTACTGCATAACCAACCAGATGCCAAACCTTTACTAGGCATTAATCAAATCAAATACATTTTATTGCATGATTAATAAAAATCTTACAATTAAAACAAGCTATAAAACACACCAATTAAAATTTTCAGACGAATACATCTAAAATTCCTGATATCATTCAAATAATTTTATCAAAGGTCCCAGCAGAAAACATTCAGTCCGTTTAACATTTTCCACGTTTTAAATGGTTAATAACAGAAATTATTTCATTACTGTTTATAAATTCATTTGTATAGGAGGAAATTTGTCCCCAATTATTATTTTTTAAATTCCGGATTTATTGTGCTCGGCTCACAAGCGTCCAGTTTCTTTTTTACGAGTATCAAAAATTTCGAAAAATTGGCATTCATTTTAATATCCGTTGGTCTAAAACAAACTACCATCGCATGTCTACATGTACGAACCCCTCTGACAATGAAGCAGTTTTTCAAATATCTTTTTCTTTCCTCCATCATTGCTGCACAAATACAGACCAAATTAGTAATATTTTCATCCCATAACTTGCATAGTCTGCAGGGAGACGGCATAGCAGGTCGTAGCCAAGGCACTGCATGTTTTAAGCCTGGCAAGTCGCCGAATCTTGCTTTCATAAATCTGTTTTTTGTTTGTATTGACCACGGTATCTCTAGATACGGTTGTACCTTAAGACTTACGTATTCCTGTACCAGCATCCAGGCATGAGATCGCTTTATAAAGAGTTCTTTGTCTTTCAACAGGGATAAATGTTTTACTACTTTATTAATTGTTTTCTTAAAACTTTGTGCGGTTAAAGACATTTCCCAAATTGCCAGTTCATCAAGAGCCTTTTGCAGGTATTTATAGAATGACAATTTTTCATTCTGTTGCATCTCCTGCCACAGAAGACGGCACATTGGATTATTAATGTTAGTTTTGATTTGTTTCCAAGTCTTAACGTACTGACCCATTCTTGCTTGCTGTTGATTACAAAAACCAAATTCCAACCTAATCTGGGCACGCGATACATTAGCAGGAAGTCGAAACAAATGTTTAAAAGTTTTTGTAATGACATTATTTAATATGTAGAATCTGAACCACACAGGATTTCACTTCCATAGGTAATACTGGGAAGCAATTTCGCTTTTATTACTTTTAGTAATGGGGTATATGTTGGACCTCCCAAGGAGCTATAAAGTACGCGAAACGCACCTTGTAAACAATTGGCTCTTTTCTTCGTCTCTGTTTTATGAGATGAGAAAGATCCATTCTCATCGAACAGTATGCCAAGATATTTATAGCATTGAACTTTTTCTAGCTCTCGTTTTTGGAGGTACCATTTATATTTACTGCCTTTCAGTTTCCTGGTACTGGCTTCCATTACTTTTGTTTTTGATTAATTTATTGTCATTTTATTCTCCATTGAATACAACGATGTCTTGTTTATTAATCGCTGTAGACCTATCCTTGTTTGACTTAGCAGAACGATGTCATCAGCGTATAATAAATTCGATATTTGTTTCTCTCCCAGCTTTGGAGGGTCTGCTAATTCATTATTCATTGCTGGTGTAAAATCAGATAAAAAAATATTAAATAAATACGGAGCTAAAACGCAACCTTGCTTTAAACCTTGAGATGTGTTAATTTTCCTAGACAGCCTTGAGTCACTTCCAAGTCGGACTCTCGTCCAGGTTTCAGTGTATAACAATTGAATTGCTTTTAAAAGACAGGGATTAATACCGTAACAATCCAATTTCCTCCATAAAATTTGCCTATCTACACAATCAAAGGCCGCTTTGAAATCGACAAAACATAAATATAGTGCTTGTTTTTTTGTTCTATATTTTTCCATTAGTATTCCTAATGTTAAAATATTTATTGTCAGTCCCTTGTCCTTTTATAAAACCTGATTGGTTCAGCGGAATTAAATGCTTGTCATTTGTCCAATCGGTTAACTCTTTAAGGAGAATCGATGCAAAAGTTTAGCTTCAATATCTTGAAGCGTAATTAATCTATAATTGGCAGGATGAGACCAGTCCCCACTTTTATAGATCGGAGAGATTATTGATCCTTCCACGATTCTGGGATAGACCTTGATTGCAGAGCATGATTAAACACTGGTGTTAGATAGGTTGACCAATATATTGCCTTCTCCTTGTAAAAATCCGCTGGAATCCCGTTTGGGCCAGGGGCACCTTTCGATCTCGGTTTCTTTATAAGTATGCATACTTGGTTTTCAGTTATCATTATTGTATCAGTATTCATTTCTTCGCATAGTCCTTTTGCACTGCAATTGGTGTGGTTCTTGACCGTGTCCGGAATAGGGTTCAAATGCATATCTAAAAACGTATCCCATTCAGATTCCGTCACTGTTGAAGATGTAGGTTTCCTACTGGCTCTATTCAATTTATTAACTAAAACCCAGAAATCTCTTGTATTGCTCCTTTTACAGGTATATAAGGCTTTAGCCCATAACATTTGTTTTATTTGCATTTTATCCTTCCAGATCAATTTCCTTACTTCTACGGTTATCCTTTTAAGTTTTTCTCTATAAGTTTGATTACCTGGGTATTTTTTTACCAGTCTTAAGGTTCTATTGCGTTCTTTTTTAATATATACAATTTAGGCGATATTTTAACCATTGAACTTGATGCTTTTTTCCTCGGCTGCCCTTTATTGTTGTCTTTTTGATATTGACTGGAAATTAATTCCTTTGTAAAAAGGGACCATTTTTCAACAGCATTGGATAGATCTCCTTCAAAGTATGATTCAACCATTGCTTGTGCACTAATTGTGAATGAGTCCTTGATGTTATCCGACCAGTACAGTTTCTTATAATTTACAGTTACGGTCTCTCCTGGAAGTGTCTTATAGTGTTCACATCTTAAACCATCTAAGTTTAACTCTATCATTTGTTGGTTGTGATCACTTCTTTCGGTTCCCCCTATCTTGTAAGACATAATTTTATAAAATAGATTCAGGGATGCTATGGTATAGTCGATTCTGGACTTATGATCCCCTGCTTGGTACGTCCATGCGGGTGGCGAATCTTGTAAAAATCTCCCATTGAGTACCCTTAAATCCAAAGATTCTAATTCTTTTACAAAAGCACTACTTGATTTTTTTACGTTCTTTCGTTCCTTCAACTCCATTGTAGGGGAAACACTAGGGATCGACCATATATAATTCTGTTGTTGTATTTCAATGTCTCTGACATGAGACCACAACATATTCATGTTAAAATCACCGGTAATGATAATCTCAGGTTGAATATCGTTGTCCAATTGCTGCAATATCATAGTTATTAAGCGATTAGCCATTATTCTACGTGAATTCGAATCAGGGCGAATATATACGTTGATTATTACTAGAGTTTTAATTATTTTTTGTTCCTTGTAGCATATTTTAACAATTAAACAATCCTTTAGGCTTTGCGCGTCCATTTCACTTTCCATGTTAAGCTCAGTTGACATGAAAGTAGCCAAACCACCACAGGATCTACCATGGCTGCTTGTTTTCTCGGCCATCGAATAAAAGCCCTTATAACCTTCTAACCTAAAAGGAACGGAAGCCCAGGTCTCTTGTAAGTAAATGATTTGAAAGCCACACAAGGAAGCTAATTGTTCATTCTCAATCTTTGCTTGGACGCCATTTATGTTCCATGAACAGATTCTAATCCTATCACTCTGGCTTGTTAATCCTCTTAATGGAACATCTGTTACAGTGGGTCAATCCTGTTTAACATTATACATGAGGCACAGGGTCAGACTGATTTGCATATGGCCATGTCTGAACTGGGGTGGTGGAGTGAGCTAAAGAATGATGATGGATTAAACCCAGATCAGTTGACTGGGGGTGAGTGTTTGATTAGCTCAAACACTCCGTCCATCATCCCCTTTGGTATCGCTTTGTTCGCCCTAAGTTGGCAGGGTATGCCCAGACGTGGGTCCCTTGCTCACTTTGCCACTGGATTCAAGCTAGCCTGGCTGATGACGGCTGAATTGCCAGAAACCGGTCCCAGGATGCTTGTTTCCGGTCCAGGGAAGACATGGCTTGGCAGTTCAGGCTGGACTGTTCACATGAGGCACAGGGTCAGACTGATTTGCATATGGCCATGTCTGAATTGGGGTGGTGGAGTGAGCTAAAGAATGATGATGGATTAAACCCAGATCAGTTGACTGGGGGTGAGTGTTTGATTAGCTCAAACACTCCGTCCATCATCCCCTTTGGTATCGCTTTGTTCGCCCTAAGTTGGCAGGGTATGCCCAGACGTGGGTCCCTTGCTCACTTTGCCACTGGATTCAAGCTAGCCTGGCTGATGACGGCTGAATTGCCAGAAACCGGTCCCAGGATGCTTGTTTCCGGTCCAGGGAAGACATGGCTTGGCAGTTCGGGCTGGACTGTTCCCATGAGGCACAGGGTCAGACTGATTTGCATATGGCCATGTCTGAACTGGGGTGGTGGAGTGAGCTAAAGAATGATGATGGATTAAACCCAGATCAGTTGACTGGGGGTGAGTGTTTGATTAGCTCAAACACTCCGTCCATCATCCCCTTTGGTATCGCTTTGTTCGCCCTAAGTTGGCAGGGTATGCCCAGACATGGGTCCCTTGCTCACTTTGCCACTGGATTCAAGCTAGCCTGGCTGATGACGGCTGAATTGCCAGAAACCGGTCCCAGGATGCTTGTTTCCGGTCCAGGGAAGACATGGCTTGGCAGTTCGGGCTGGACTGTTCCCATGAGGCACGGGGTCAGACTGATTTGCATATGGCCATGTCTGAACTGGGGTGGTGGAGTGAGCTAAAGAATGATGATGGATTAAACCCAGATCAGTTGACTGGGGGTGAGTGTTTGATTAGCTCAAACACTCCGTCCATCATCCCCTTTGGTATCGCTTTGTTCGCCCTAAGTTGGCAGGGTATGCCCACACGTGGGACACTTGCTCACTTTGCCACTGGATTCAAGCTAGCCTGGCTGATGACGGCTGAATTGCCAGAAACCGGTCCCAGGATGCTTGTTTCCGGTCCAGGAAAGACATGGCTTGGCAGTTCGGGCTGGACTGTTCCCATGAGGCACAGGGTCAGACTGATTTGCATATGGCCATGTCTGAACTGGGGTGGTGGAGTGAGCTAAAGAATGATGATGGATTAAACCCAGATCAGTTGACTGGGGGTGAGTGTTTGATTAGCTCAAACACTCCGTCCATCATCCCCTTTGGTATCGCTTTGTTCGCCCTAAGTTGGCAGGGTATGCCCAGACGTGGGTCCCTTGCTCACTTTGCCACTGGATTCAAGCTAGCCTGGCTGATGACGGCTGAATTGCCAGAAACCGGTCCCAGGATGCTTGTTTCCGGTCCAGGGAAGACATGGCTTGGCAGTTCGGGCTGGACTGTTCCCATGAGGCACAGGGTCAGACTGATTTGCATATGGCCATGTCTGAACTGGGGTGGTGGAGTGAGCTAAAGAATGATGATGGATTAAACCCAGATCAGTTGACTGGGGGTGAGTGTTTGATTAGCTCAAACACTCCGTCCATCATCCACTTTGGTATCGCTTTGTTCGCCCTAAGTTGGCAGGGTATGCCCAGACATGGGTCCCTTGCTCACTTTGCCACTGGATTCAAGCTAGCCTGGCTGATGACGGCTGAATTGCCAGAAACCGGTCCCAGGATGCTTGTTTCCGGTCCAGGAAGACATGGCTTGGCAGTTCGGGCTGGACTGTTCCCATGAGGCACAGGGTCAGACTGATTTGCATATGGCCATGTCTGAACTGGGGTGGTGGAGTGAGCTAAAGAATGATGATGGATTAAACTCAGATCAGTTGACTGGGGGTGAGTGTTTGATTAGCTCAAACACTCAGTCCATCATCCCCTTTGGTATCGCTTTGTTCGCCCTAAGTTGGCAGGGTATGCCCAGACATGGGTCCCTTGCTCACTTTGCCACTGGATTCAAGCTAGCCTGGCTGATGACGGCTGAATTGCCAGAAACCGGTCCCAGGATGCTTGTTTCCGGTCCAGGGAAGACATGGCTTGGCAGTTCGGGCTGGACTGTTCCCATGAGGCACAGGGTCAGACTGATTTGCATATGGCCATGTCTGAACTGGGGTGGTGGAGTGAGCTAAAGAATGATGATGGATTAAACCCAGATCAGTTGACTGGGGGTGAGTGTTTGATTAGCTCAAACACTCCGTCCATCATCCCCTTTGGTATCGCTTTGTTCGCCCTAAGTTGGCAGGGTATGCCCAGACGTGGGTCCCTTGCTCACTTTGCCACTGGATTCAAGCTAGCCTGGCTGATGACGGCTGAATTGCCAGAAACCGGTCCCAGGATGCTTGTTTCCGGTCCAGGGAAGACATGGCTTGGCAGTTCGGGCTGGACTGTTCCCATGAGGCACAGGGTCTGACTGATTTGCATATGGCCGTGTCTGAACTGGGGTGGTGGAGTGAGCTAAAGAATGATGATGGATTAAACCCAGATCAGTTGACTGGGGGTGAGTGTTTGATTAGCTCAAACACTCCGTCCATCATCCCCTTTGGTATCGCTTTGTTCGCCCTAAGTTGGCAGGGTATGCCCAGACGTGGGTCCCTTGCTCACTTTGCCACTGGATTCAAGCTAGCCTGGCTGATGACGGCTGAATTGCCAGAAACCAGTCCCAGGATGCTTGTTTCCGGTCCAGGGAAGACATGGCTTGGCAGTTCGGGCTGGACTGTTCCCATGAGGCACAGGGTCAGACTGATTTGCATATGGCCATGTCTGAACTGGGGTGGTGGAGTGAGCTAAAGAATGATGATGGATTAAACCCAGATCAGTTGACTGGGGGTGAGTGTTTGATTAGCTCAAACACTCCGTCCATCATCCCCTTTGGTATCGCTTTGTTCGCCCTAAGTTGGCAGGGTATGCCCAGACGTGGGTCCCTTGCTCACTTTGCCACTGGATTCAAGCTAGCCTGGCTGATGACGGCTGAATTGCCAGAAACCGGTCCCAGGATGCTTGTTTCCGGTCCAGGGAAGACATGGCTTGGCAGTTCGGGATGGACTGTTCCCATGAGGCACAGGGTCAGACTGATTTGCATATGGCCATGTCTGAACTGGGGTGGTGGAGTGAGCTAAAGAATGATGATGGATTAAACCCAGATCAGTTGACTGGGGGTGAGTGTTTGATTAGCTCAAACACTCCGTCCATCATCCCCTTTGGTATCGCTTTGTTCGCCCTAAGTTGGCAGGGTATGCCCAGACGTGGGTCCCTTGCTCACTTTGCCACTGGATTCAAGCTAGCCTGGCTGATGACGGCTGAATTGCCAGAAACCGGTCCCAGGATGCTTGTTTCCGGTCCAGGGAAGACATGGCTTGGCAGTTCGGGCTGGACTGTTCCCATGAGGCACAGGGTCAGACTGATTTGCATATGGCCATGTCTGAACTGGGGTGGTGGAGTGAGCTAAAGAATGATGATGGATTAAACCCAGATCAGTTGACTGGGGGTGAGTGTTTGATTAGCTCAAACACTCCGTCCATCATCCCCTTTGGTATCGCTTTGTTCGCCCTAAGTTGGCAGGGTATGCCCAGACGTGGGTCCCTTGCTCACTTTGCCACTTCATTCAAGCTAGCCTGGCTGATGACGGCTGAATTGCCAGAAACCGGTCCCAGGATGCTGGTTTCCGGTCCAGGGAAGACATGGCTTGGCAGTTCGGGCTGGACTGTTCCCATGAGGCACAGGGTCAGACTGATTTGCATATGGCCATGTCTGAACTGGGGTGGTGGAGTGAGCTAAAGAATGATGATGGATTAAACCCAGATCAGTTGACTGGGGGTGAGTGTTTGATTAGCTCAAACACTCCGTCCATCATCCCCTTTGGTATCGCTTTGTTCGCCCTAAGTTGGCAGGGTATGCCCAGACGTGGGTCCCTTGCTCACTTTGCCACTGGATTCAAGCTAGCCTGGCTGATGACGGCTGAATTGCCAGAAACCGGTCCTAGGATGCTTGTTTCCGGTCCAGGGAAGACATGGCTTGGCAGTTCGGGCTGGACTGTTCCCATGAGGCACAGGGTCAGACTGATTTGCATATGGCCATGTCTGAACTGGGGTGGTGGAGTGAGCTAAAGAATGATGATGGATTAAACCCAGATCAGTTGACTGGGGGTGAGTGTTTGATTAGCTCAAACACTCCGTCCATCATCCCCTTTGGTATCGCTTTGTTCGCCCTAAGTTGGCAGGGTATGCCCAGACGTGGGTCCCTTGCTCACTTTGCCACTGGATTCAAGCTAGCCTGGCTGATGACGGCTGAATTGCCAGAAACCGGTCCCAGGATGCTTGTTTCCGGTCCAGGGAAGACATGGCTTGGCAGTTCGGGCTGGACTGTTCCCATGAGGCACAGGGTCAGACTGATTTGCATATGGCCATGTCTGAACTGGGGTGGTGGAGTGAGCTAAAGAATGATGATGGATTAAACCCAGATCAGTTGACTGGGGGTGAGTGTTTGATTAGCTCAAACACTCCGTCCATCATCCCCTTTGGTATCGCTTTGTTCGCCCTAAGTTGGCAGGGTATGCCCAGACGTGGGTCCCTTGCTCACTTTGCCACTTCATTCAAGCTAGCCTGGCTGATGACGGCTGAATTGCCAGAAACCGGTCCCAGGATGCTTGTTTCCGGTCCAGGGAAGACATGGCTTGGCAGTTTGGGCTGGACTGTTCCCATGAGGCACAGGGTCAGACTGATTTGCATATGGCCATGTCTGAACTGGGGTGGTGGAGTGAGCTAAAGAATGATGATGGATTAAACCCAGATCAGTTGACTGGGGGTGAGTGTTTGATTAGCTCAAACACTCCGTCCATCATCCCCTTTGGTATCGCTTTGTTCGCCCTAAGTTGGCAGGGTGTGCCCAGACGTGGGTCCCTTGCTCACTTTGCCACTGGATTCAAGCTAGCCTGGCTGATGACGGCTGAATTGCCAGAAACCGGTCCCAGGATGCTGGTTTCCGGTCCAGGGAAGACATGGCTTGGCAGTTCGGGCTGGACTGTTCCCATGAGGCACAGGGTCAGACTGATTTGCATATGGCCATGTCTGAACTGGGGTGGTGGAGTGAGCTAAAGAATGATGATGGATTAAACCCAGATCAGTTGACTGGGGGTGAGTGTTTGATTAGCTCAAACACTCCGTCCATCATCCCCTTTGGTATCGCTTTGTTCGCCCTAAGTTGGCAGGGTATGCCCAGGCGTGGGTCCCTTGCTCACTTTGCCACTGGATTCAAGCTAGCCTGGCTGATGACGGCTGAATTGCCAGAAACCGGTCCTAGGATGCTTGTTTCCGGTCCAGGGAAGACATGGCTTGGCAGTTCGGGCTGGACTGTTCCCATGAGGCACAGGGTCAGACTGATTTGCATATGGCCATGTCTGAACTGGGGTGGTGGAGTGAGCTAAAGAATGATGATGGATTAAACCCAGATCAGTTGACTGGGGGTGAGTGTTTGATTAGCTCAAACACTCCGTCCATCATCCCCTTTGGTATCGCTTTGTTCGCCCTAAGTTGGCAGGGTATGCCCAGACGTGGGTCCCTTGCTCACTTTGCCACTGGATTCAAGCTAGCCTGGCTGATGACGGCTGAATTGCCAGAAACCGGTCCCAGGATGCTTGTTTCCGGTCCAGGGAAGACATGGCTTGGCAGTTCGGGCTGGACTGTTCCCATGAGGCACAGGGTCAGACTGATTTGCATATGGCCATGTCTGAACTGGGGTGGTGGAGTGAGCTAAAGAATGATGATGGATTAAACCCAGATCAGTTGACTGGGGGTGAGTGTTTGATTAGCTCAAACACTCCGTCCATCATCCCCTTTGGTATCGCTTTGTTCGCCCTAAGTTGGCAGGGTATGCCCAGACGTGGGTCCCTTGCTCACTTTGCCACTGGATTCAAGCTAGCCTGGCTGATGACGGCTGAATTGCCAGAAACCGGTCCCAGGATGCTTGTTTCCGGTCCAGGGAAGACATGGCTTGGCAGTTCGGGCTGGACTGTTCCCATGAGGCACAGGGTCAGACTGATTTGCATATGGCCATGTCTGAACTGGGGTGGTGGAGTGAGCTAAAGAATGATGATGGATTAAACCCAGATCAGTTGACTGGGGGTGAGTGTTTGATTAGCTCAAACACTCCGTCCATCATCCCCTTTGGTATCGCTTTGTTCGCCCTAAGTTGGCAGGGTATGCCCAGACATGGGTCCCTTGCTCACTTTGCCACTGGATTCAAGCTAGCCTGGCTGATGACGGCTGAATTGCCAGAAACCGGTCCCAGGATGCTTGTTTCCGGTCCAGGGAAGACATGGCTTGGCAGTTCGGGGCTGGACTGTTCCAATGAGGCACAGGGTCAGACTGATTTGCATATGGCCATGTCTGAACTGGGGTGGTGGAGTGAGCTAAAGAATGATGATGGATTAAACCCAGATCAGTTGACTGGGGGTGAGTGTTTGATTAGCTCAAACACTCCGTCCATCATCCCCTTTGGTATCGCTTTTAACATTATGTAAAGCAGCTGTCAACCAACCCAATTTTACAATATCTAAGTCACTTTTATTTTCCTCTAAAGATCTTAAGACATGATCATTGTTCAAACCTATGGGTTTTTTTAGTATTGAGTATTTCTGATTATTATCTGATCTTTTTTGGTTCTTGTTTTGGAATTCTGGTAAAACAAAAGGGCTTGGATAGGAGGGTTGTAGGGGAGTTGTTATTTTTATTCCCCAATCCAGAAAAAGGTTACATTCTTGTATAATAAGGTTAGCGGCAGTAGGTGTTGTCCAGGTTACTAATGTCGATTCTTGATTATTGTTATTAATTATGAGAAATTCAATTGATTCCATGTCAGTACTTCTAATTTTTCCTAGAGACGGTACTGCATTACACAATTTTAATATATTTCCTCGATTCAAGATGTCATTATAACCCCTAGATTTATATTCAGGGGTTAAAATTACCTGCGTTGCTGCCTCTGTGTTCAGGATGGTTTTGATTAATTTTTTGCAAACTATTTTCATCTTTTTCTTGAGTAAACGGAGTTCGCTTCTCATTATGATAGCTCTGAGCCTTCGGTACAAGTTGTTGGTACTGATGTGCCTGTTTTATTTCGGTGCCCCGATCGCGTGATAATTTATTATCCTTCCAGATTTTTAAACAATCTCTATTCTCTTCATCTTCTATGGTGATTTCACTCTTTGCATCTTTCGTAACCCCTTGTGATAGCTTAGTTTTCCCATTTTCTCTGTTTTCCACCATTTGCGGCATTCTTGCAGGCTGATTTTTTTCCTTATATATCTGCTTTGAGCTATCGGTTCGCTCAATTAAACTTTCATTTTTGTAACTGTTTGTACTTCCGCTGGCTTTTTGTTAAATAAAGGGTAAAGGGGTTTTGCTGGTAACAAATCTTTGACTTCTACTTCACTGTTTGATATTTGTTCATGAATATTTCCATTGTTCGAACTCACTACATCCACTGCAATTACATTTTTTATAATTTTAGAGCCTTTGTTTCTTGCTTTACGTTGTTTTTTTCTCTGCCTTTTGGATAGGTGAACTTCTGGAACAACGTCTATAGATGTTAATTGTGACGAGCATAGGTTTTTCACTTCTTGGTCATTTGTATTATCGCCTGTTGTTTCTTTGACGACAATATTGTTTTTATGTTCCATCATATCTTTAAAGGAGCAATCGCTCTGGCGAGCTTGAGGTCCGGTATTGAATAGATTTCCTTTTACATCGTCAATTATTGTTTTTAAAACATCAGGAATGGTGGCTAGTTTGTTAATCAGAGGGGCACAACTACACTCTGCATACGTAGCTGTTGGTTGGGTTTGTGCCCTTATTATTAAGTTTTTTAGTGTTGAAATGTTTTCTTCTATTCCGGCTACCGAGGATGCCATAGCACTCAGGAGATCTATTTGCACCTCCATTTTGTTGTATTGATATGTTAAAGCTTCCAAAGTTAATTGCGAGGTTTTAAAGAATAAGTCCCAAATTGCTACCGAGTTCCGAGTTCCTGATTCTTGAAATCCTGGGCAGCGGTATTGCTAATTTATATATGATTGGTCCTTATGCCCTTCTTTCCCAGGCCCTTCGTGTTCGTGTCCCTCGTCACATAGATTAATAAATTGTGGCCTACTATTCGGAGCATCTTTTTGATACGGAGTGCTCCAACGCTGCAGGAGATCTGGTTTACTATTATAGTCTTCCTTATTCTTTTGGGGCCTGTTATTATTTTGTGCAAAATTCTCCTGGTCCAGCTTTTGGAGAGTATTAATTGTAGATAGATTAAGATCCGGTTGTTGGTGATTAGGTGGAATATTGTCAACCCTTATAATTTTCGCTCTCTTAATTCCTTCTTTTGGAGACTCTTGCTCAAGTTGTTTTGTTTGAGTCAGATTAAGTGGCTCCCCTGCATCATTGTCTTTTCTAATTGTTACTTGAACTTCAATTGGAATTGGCATAGGCAGCCCGGTTGATGCTAGTTGATAAGTATCTCCCAACATTTGACTCATGCAGATTGGAACTCCTTGTTGTTCATGCCCACTGGGAGAAATCGTTAGCATCTCTAAATCCGTTATTTGACCCCAATGGTTGCCTGTGTCCTCAGTAGGGTTTGACCTTTGCTCATCTGCCCCATCCAACTCAAGCTGTCCGAATTGTCTAACTTCGTTCTTCGAGCATGGTATAGGTGTTCTACCCATTGGCTTAATTGGGGTTTGAAGACCACATGAGTTGGTTAGCAACGTTAGCATGGCACCAGTTGGATCTTTCATAAAATCAAATTTTGAGGGGACATTTCAGATTTCCCAAATATATGGACCTTGGATGGGTTAGGAGAATGGCTGTCTCCTAATTGTTTTAATCTAAATTTATCTAATATTGAGGTTGGTTGTATTTTTTTCTTCCTTTTGATCGTAGGGAACGGTGGACGCTCCTTTCCTGACCTCATAATATACACCTTACAGCACAAAAGTGTCTATCCTCTTTGGAGACTCAAGAAAACAAGCGAATAAGAAAATGTCAGTGCTGATTCCGGTTCGGTGAAGATAAGTTCTGTTGTTCTTTTCGCTAGTGCAGGTGCCAGCCCTAACCCCCAAACCTAGGACCACTCCCTCCTCCAACCACACCAATTGTTTTATGGAAAATTGGAGAGACAAGGAGTATTAAGTAATATAATGCACACTGTCAATTGTGCAACTGATTGTGCAACTGTTTGTGGCAGTAGTTTGTGGCAGTAGTGGCTGTAGTGGCAGAGAAGTAGCAAAGTAGTGAAAAAGAATGACCAATGGCAAGAGACTCCTCCGACCCAGCAAAGGCGCGTCAATACAACTGATGCCCTTGTCCACTAATGGCGGTCCCCGAGCGCCAAATACACCAACATTAGCTGCAATGTTAACAACGTTTTGCTGCACGGCACTCTGATCAGCGCTCCACGTATCTCCAGGCCGCGCCAAAATACACCACAACACAGGCCACAATTTTCAAGAAACTGGCAGAAGTAATACCGGTACTTCAGTTAGCACGCCTGTTTACTGCTGGATCATTGCTGAATCACTGGTAGCAAAATAACTGCACTCACCAACATTAGCTGCAATGTTAACAACATTTTGCTGCACGGCACGCTGATCAGCGCTCCACGTATCGCCCGGCCACGAACCTCTCACTGGGAAATCCGAGGCTCGGGACTCCGAGCACAGTTTTTGCACCAATTCAGCCGCTTTTGCCCCTTGGACCACCGCCATGAATTGTTTGTAAACGCAGTAGGCAAAACTATCCGACATTCCTTTCACTTACAACTTCATGCACAGGATGCTCAAATATGTTGCCACCCCCAATCTGACGTATACTTTCTGGTCCTCATGCAGAGCACCAAAACACAACACTAATAAATGAAAATTCAATCCTCAGAGTTCCCGTGTCCAAGCTTGTACAAACAGTAGCTATTTTTATCCTCCCACATGAAAAGCACTTTCAGGCATCAGCAAAATGTAGGAAAGTGTTACAGGAGAGCTACAATTCAACATTATGTACACTTTACACCACCTATCTTATTAGCAGTTACAGTGTGTCAAATATTAAAATGTTTTAGCTATGAGCAACAAACTCAAACAGGAATAAGTTTCTCAACAGTGATGTGGTCAGGACTCGAGTATTAACATTCTATCATTGATGGGCCCGACATGGGATGCAGGTGCTAAGGCCATTAAAGCAGAATAGGCATTTCATATCACTGCCATATTGCTGTGATGTCTAATCACACCTTAATATTTTGAAACAAATATGTCATAAGGCAGTGTTTCTTAACCTTTTTTTTTTCTATGGCCCCCCACTTAATCATTACTGGAGTCCTGGGACCCCCACTGAATCAGTATTGGAATCCGGGGACCCACACAGTGATTATTGGAATCCGGGCCCCCGGCCTAAGCAATGTTGATAATTTGAATGGGAAAACAATACATAAAAATACAGAAACAAGAATTCACCAAGCAAACAGACAAATGATGAAATATTTTATTTAGTTCACAAATAAATATGAAACATTCTAAAAAGTTTTGAGCTCATAAAAATTAAATCGAAGCCATTCGTCCATCCTATATTCTCTTTGATGCAGTTGCGATGCTACCTCGAATCAATCAACGGTACCAACTTAATTTTTAGGCTCCAATTTCAATGTTCTTCACATTTACAGAACATTTTAAACTTTCAATTATGTACACTTTAGTAATCTGTTAATATTATTTAATTTTCTAAGCAGTCAAGGACCACCATTGATGTCCAGGCCACAAGTCAAGAACCGCTGTTATAGTGAATTATGAACTAACCCCATCAAAAGATTTCTGCAAATTGAGCAACTTCATCATCATTCTCCGCAATGCAAAAGTAAAGGTCCCTCGGTCTGCTTTGTAATGGTATAAATACATGGATAACAAATTATTGCAGGTAATTTAAAATATTATCACAGTATGCTGAATAGCCTAAATCGTAATACTTAGTTTCACATTAGGAATTTGCCATTTATCAGGCATCAAAAGTAACAGTGGGAAATGTAACATCTTCGTATTGACCAATAGCACCCACAAGCAATGCCAATCCAATTAGCACAAGTAACAGACAACTAACATCAAATGCAAGATGAGGTGAGCACCTTCAATCTTAGGGAGGATCATAGGTTTAGCTGTTGACAATCTCATGTGGACCACGAATGGCAACAATTTTGCAAAGTATATATTCAGCCTAAGTATCATTTAGATGTGTACTAGAAACTGGTCCAAAATATTTTCCTACCAGAGAGTAATGTTAGTAGAATAGTCTAACATAGGTGAAAAGAATCCCTGTTTTCAGCCTGGGCACCAAAAGAAGGAATATGGGACAGTGGTCTATACCTACTCTACACCAGTAGTCCATACCTATCTTATGATAGACACATTTGTCTTCACACAACAATAAAAAGATGATGCCCAGGGATGGTCTTGCCTCTTCAATACTTCATACTCTGAAGAGTAGCTCTGGGTCTGACCTGGTGGCCATCACTATCAAAGAACATCCAAGATGAAGCATGTCCACAAACCAAGAAGATGATCAGAAACAGTTCAAGGCAATGATTTTTCTAAATGTGTCAGTGCTCACGTAGATGGTGGGAAAAATATTAACAATAAGGATTTTACATACACGAGACACATACAAAGTGTTTTAATAGTGAAACCGGGGTGGGTGGCTGCCAGAGCTAATTTATTGGTCGGCTCAAGCTTAAAACTGCTGAGCTGCAGATAAAGGGACCTTCAAAATGCACAAGGTAACAAGGGTAGGCTGGGATCTGGTTATTTCAGCTTTAAGTGAGAGGTAAGTAAAATATTTCACTAGCATATGAATGTGGGACACTTGTGTGTAGCATTGTTACATTTCAGTTTGTTGTCAATTTCTCCGATTGTTTGAAATCCATGAATTTCTTAACTATGCTGTAGACACTCCTGAAGCAATGGTAGCATTTTCCTTTTTAACATAGCAGAAACAAGAGGAGATAGGAAAGGTTAGAACTAGGAAAAAAAAAAAAAAAAAAAAAAAGAAGAAGAAGAGTTGTAGGGGACAGGGTTGGACCATGACCCAAGACAAACAGCTCAAAATGTAAACTGATAGCATTAAAATTCAGGATAACTATATATTTTAAAGTTATATTTCTCATCCAAAAGGATGTACACTACAGAAAGTTAAGAAAACTGGTCAGCCTAGGCCAGAGCATCCACATAGCGCAGATTTTTTTAAACCTTGTAAATGCAAAGGTGCTGCTGGAAAAAAAGGATGTTAAAGAGTACAATTAGCGTGTTCAGGCACAGATATTGTGTTCTGCCTTATTTCTGTAATGGCAAGGACTGATGCATGTTAGGGCTGAGATGCTTTGGAAAAGCAGAAAGGAGGTGTAAATAACAAAACAGATTGTAGAAGACTCACATCTTAAGTTACAGATCATACATGGTTACATATTAGGTGCAGGTGAGGGCTCATGTCTATGTAATGCAGTACCTGGGGAGGCTCCAGAGAACCTTTGGGGGACCATCGGCTGAATGGTATATGAACTTTCATATTGTAATAGTATGGGCCTTGCAAGGCAGGATTGAGGGGAATTGGTACAGCTATGTAATCCTAGTGCTTTGACTGTAAAGGTTTCTGCAAGACTGGTTTGAAGTGCATTGGCACAGCTGAGTGTGGGTTCTAATACTGGGAAAGCAAGATTGCATGCTAGGTCCGAGGTGCTGCTGCCAGGGATGTATGTATAGTCTACTGAAATATCTGTGCCACTGCTGCAGATATGGTATGAAATACCCTAGCAGGTGGAGGTGCAGGTCAGGTGGTGGAGTTATATCTCTTTGGAGGAAATGATCTCGCCAAAACATGTGAGCCATTGCATAACCTCATGCGGAATGTTTCCTAAAAACATGTGAAAGTGAAGCAGCAGCAGTACAATTGGTTATATATTACCACATATGTAATCTGTTGGAGCTTAATATAATGTACGTGAGTCCTACCCTCACGTTTATGGAAGCTCCCCGGAATTCACTGGAAAGGTTGTGAATTATACAAATGTAAGGCATGTGGTAATCTGACTGCAGCCTGCGGATATATCTTGTTAAAATCCAGCGGCTTGACGAGGGGTTTGTTGTGCACAGCGCTATTAAGGACAAAAAGTGACTGTAAAATATTGGAATAAGCTGTGTATGCCAGAACATTTATTTTATTTTACGGAGTTTTATATAGCACGAACTTGACCCGAAGGTATCGGGTATCAGAGTGCTTTACATAGCACCAGTTGTGTTACATGAGGACACATTCATTACCAAGAAGTCGGCAAGATAGTTCATTAGGTTAACGCCCGCCTCTGACAACGGTCTTATCTTGTCAGGGCAAGGCAGACTCAGCCTTCCATCCCTCTAAGGCTGTTAAAAAAGTACCATTAGGAGTGGCAGAATTACAGTGTGGATCGCTATGCTAAAACATGTTGTCTCTAACTGTACAAATCGCTTTTCTTCGAGTCGCCTTGTCCTGGTAATGAATGTCAAGCAGTAGTTGAATCATACATAGTAACACGTGAGAAATTACTGCAGCGTTTATTTAATTATTGTTTAGAGCACAGACATGCAGGTGACAGAGGTCCAATTTCCATCTGAAACAAGCAGGTAAAGTTCATAAAACATCAGGAATTGCTGTACATCCAAGTCGGTATGAACTACAAGTACCAAGCTACTAACTGTTTTATATACACAGCATGCTTCAATGAAAGAACATTAAGGCAGTCCTTTGTTGCTCGTCATTATTTTGAATTCACCAATAACAATGGAGTTTTCACTATTTTAATGAACGCAATATCGTGTGCTATGTAACCCTGGGCAAAGACCTACGCTACGCTCGCGTAGTTTGCGAAGCTTGCGCTACTTCGCACAACGCGAATTGCACGTAGCACAGTGCAAACACGCGTAGCATAGCGTAGCGTAGTGCAGCGGTCATTTTTTGCTTGCTCGCGGTCCTCAACGTCAAGTTGGCGACCGCGAGCAAGCAAAATGACATCCCGGCGAGACTTTTTCCTCGTTCGCGATCAGCAACATCAAGTTGCCGATCGCGAGCGTGGAAAATAAACCTCCCGGCGAGATTCTCAACGCGGGGAGGTCAGGTTTCTCATTGCGAGTGGTCGCGTATGCTCGCGACCGCTCGCGATGAGAAACTACCAGTCCGCGTTGAGAAAGCTGCCGCTCGAGTCAAAATCTACTCGAGCGGCAGTAAAAGATAGCTCGCACTGTGCAAGATGCCGTTTTCAATGATTGCACAGTGCGGACAAGCATCCGGCACTGTGCAATCATTGTGAACAGCGCACTACGCAGTTCGCGTAGTGCTACGCGTAGCTCGCGTAGTGCGAACTGCACTTTGCGTAGCGCTACTTCGCGAACTACGCCCAGGCTTAGTGCTATGTACATACATTTTTTAAGCACTGAGGAAGGCACACTGCTGAAACACGTTTGCATCTAATAAATGTATATCTACAAACCCCGTGAGTGCTACATAATCTGTTGGAGAGATATATATATATATATATATATATATATATATATATATATATATATATATATATATATATATGTATTCTTGTTGAACTTCTATATTGCTGCATTCAAGCAGCCATAATGTATTTGTTTCCATTTCACACGATGAGTTTTTCATGCAGCATCCAACGCATCGTTACATTCGAAGTGTAATCCTCACATGTAATGTTGTACATTAGTTCCGGCTGAAACTTTGATACTTTGTGACATCCGCACAGGCGATATGCATGTTTTTTACATTCACTTTTAGCTCTAGTACTCCACACTAGACTCCACTAAGAGATAGCTCTTGCATTTTAACTATTTCTTCACAGTAGAGCACCTTGTCACTCTCTTGTCACTCATGTCATTTCACTACCTTTTTGCACCCAATTCGACCGCAGCCCGTTCTGACATTAATGTCACGCATTTGAGAGTTTGATATTTTATCTTTGTTTGTCGGACCATGCCTAGTCTCTGACCCATATCCACTTTTCCATTAATTGTCAGTCTATATACTTAAAATAGCATGCAACTCTATGCTGTGTACACATTTCACTCGTCTCGTGTACTATCAGCCACCGTCTTTTCTGAGTTTCCTTTCTAATTACATGGGAGACAGTATATATACACATTTAATTTCCCATTCAGGATGGCACACACTTATAGCAATGAAGCAATTGAACATGCTGAATTTATTTCGAGCAGTTTATTTATATGTATACTTTGCATCTGCTATCTTCATGCTCTTTAAATTGCATTGACATTATGAAATGAGTCTGTTTACAATGTCCTTTGACGTTGCTCTGTGTCATTCATGAGTCATCAACATGTGACCCTCTGGGACCTGGTCGAAACTCACGTTGTGGTGAAAAAATGTAAAAATGGTAGAAACACTTACCTGACTACTTAAGTCGTTACTTGCACGTAGCGCGTTATGTGATCAAGGCCGCAGGTCGGCGGCCGAAACGCGTCATTTGGACCTTGTTTTGATGGATTAAAACTTACTTATCAACTGGAGTCTGTGCCCGTGTGTTTTTCCTGTGTGGCAGAACCTGGGATTTTCTTTTGAGATATATATAAATATATATATTTTTTCACATAGGATCACCGCTTGCAGCAAAAATCATCCAGCACTCCATGAGGTAATAATCACTCGGATTTATTTAAAACGACAACATCTACGCGTTTCGGCGGCTTGACGCCACCTTGTTCACGATGTAGGAGCGCCATTTTTTTCACATTAAAATAGTCATTATGTACACTGACATAAGCGAAGGACTAGGATTTTTACATTTCGTAATCAGGAGATTATTGCACTACCTCAGTGGGCGCCATCTTTGAACATGTTCAGATACACATTGTTAAAGGCAATCTACCTCTTCACAATTGTACATTTAATTCAAATCAGTTTATAAACAATTCCTTATTATATTCTACAGTCTAAAACTGTTGCTTTCCGAAAATCACTCTGAATCTTAGTAAATCGCAGTAAAATTAATTACTTGCATTCAATTTCAGAATAGCTTTCTTTCTTTCCATTTTTAATGCCAAGTGGCTATTTTCTCTTATTTTTCTGAATGCCAGTATATATTTAAATAATGATGTCAGTAGCAAAGCGCAAGATTGATTAAAGCCTATGAGGAAGGAACTTTATCCGAAACGCGTCAGGCTTGTCATTTGAATATGGAAGTGCGCGCTGGTGTCCTTGCAAGATTTCTGACTCCTGAGTGCGCCCTTGCTGCTGAGCACCCCTTTCATGATGTTAATCACGCCGGCTCCGGGCGTGAAGGGCTGCACCACCCTTGAGATGGAATAAGGGGCCACTGGACACGGAATTTGCCGTTGTACCGTAAGGTGGGGATTCAAGCATGGATTTTGGACACAAACAGACACTTCTTCCCATTTGGGGGCCAATTATTATTTTTTTTTTATCAATCACCATTTGGTTTAATGTAGGCTACTGAAAACTCAATCACCCAGCAGGCACTGGGATTCATTGCAGAAGCCCATTGGAGGACAGATATTTAAATAATGATGTCAGTAGCAAAGCGCAAGATTGATTAAAGCCTATGAGGAAGGAACTTTATCCGAAACGCGTCAGGCTTGTCATTTGAATATGGAAGTGCGCGCTGGTGTCCTTGCAAGATTTCTGACTCCCGAGTGCGCCCTTGCTGCTGAGCACCCGTTTCATGATTATATATATATATATATATATTACACACACACACACACACACACACACACACACACACACACACACACACACACACACACACACACACACACACACACACACACACACACACACACACACACACACACACACACACACACATGGTTGTCAGAAAATGCGAAAATAAGCTATAACAAATGTGGAAACATGCTGAATTCTTGTACTGTGAAATAGAAGTACAGACGGGTAGTCTGTCTTCCCATATTTAGTTGCACTTGGCACTTTAAATTGTGGGGAGGAAATGGTAGCACGACATGTGATCAAGGCCTCTAGGGGCCGAAACGCGTCATGGCGACACAGCACGATATGAAATAAACAAACTTGCACGAAATAAGAGGAGTCCGTTTCTGGTGCCAGGGTGCAGGGAATCATTGGAGATAAGGAGCTTTGAATATTGAATCCAAGGCGGCTTCCTTGGATGCAACGGACCCCCTCTCGACTTGGGCAGAGCAGCAGGAAGCCGAATCTGGTGGTGAACCGGAACAGGAAGATCTCTGTGAGGAGAAGGCTGCACAGCCCCCGGACGGCGGAAAAACACCTACCAACTGCGGCGGAGCGGTGGGACCTGTGTCGGAGGACGCAGAGAACGCAGGCGGAAGCACGGGAGGTAGGAATATCCATCATTGTTCGGTGAGAGGTGTGCATAGCGAGTGTCTGCGTAGTGGTAGCAGAATCCTCGCAGCGAAGCAAAACAGTGCTGGATAATGGCCGCCGACGTGCTACGCGGCAGGGAAGAGGCAGCAGAGGAAATGTTTACGGAGGTTTGCCAACACCAGACACATACGCAAATTAGTAGCGATGGGAATGGCAGGATCCTCAGTAACACAAAAGAAATGTACAAAAAGTTGGAGAAGCTCATGAGGGCAGAGCAAGCGAAATGGTGGGAGCACAGGTCCCTCTCAAAATACTTGGAGGTGGGCAGGATTCCTCAGGGGCTGCGCATCATGCTCGTCAGCTACGACAACCCCAACCCCAGTATGCTACGGGAGTGGGGCGAATGCAACTTAGAGTCATCAAGAAGGCTAGTGGAAATCCTAGTCAAATATGCAGACATCGATAGAATTGAGCTGCAAAAGCAAATAGATCAATTCAACGAACAAATTGAGTCCATTGAAGGCAGTGTAACCACGTCTAAAACCAGGGAGGAAATGCTGATACGCCTCAAGAAGGAGGAGGAAATCATCAAAAAATGTAAAACGTTTAAATTTCAGCGTGACAAGAATGACTATAACCAGGGTCAAATATTTACCTTTTCCCGCAAGTACGATGCAGCGAAGGCAGCACACAAAGGAGTTAAGTTCAGGACTGATGTGGGGGCCACAGCAGGTCCCAGTCGAGAAATGCAAACAGCTTCATCACTGTCTGACCTAAGCTCTTCCGTGGAAACCGAATCAGACACAGAGCTCACCCATGGTACAACAGGGGGAACCAAAGCACAGCCACGGAAACACACGCTTGCTGAGGAGCTCCATTTTTTACGGGAAGACAGGCGCCAGACCTTGCGCCCCAGGAATATAAATCCCAAATCAAACAAACAGAGGAGAAACACAAGGCGACGCGAAAGAAGGCGTAAAAGGCGCCAAAACTCAGACAAGCAAAAAAAATCGAGCAACATAGGCTGGCGGCGCAAGTAGACCAACAAATTCAGGGCGCAAACACAATCATAAACCTATCAGACATTGACCTGGACCGAGCTGAACAACAACTCCTAGCATTGGGACTCACATACTGCCCCGAAAGTAACTGACTATCCCCAGACGAGGGCTGACATCTACAAGTTCATCAGAAAGATAAAACAGCAAAAATGTCATCAACAGAGACAAAACAAAACATCTACCAGAGTGCTAGATGAGGCTTCCTCCAGCAACAGTGAATTATTGTCAGCATCAGATGTCAACCTAATTCGCGATCTTCACACCCTACATAATGATGAACCCCAACAGGGGGGCGGGGAGTCCACCCAATCAATTATGAATCAAGAACGTATAAACATCACTGCCACCCCAAACATCGGATTCAAACCAAAGTCCACTTTTGCGCCAATCATGCCCAGAGACTCAATCGACATCTTTCATGAAATAATAACGGCGGAAGTAAAAAAACGGAACTTTAAAATCCAAAAGGAATCCAAAAATCGAAACGCACAACAGCATAAATATCATAAATTGATTCAAAAGTTACGGGACAATGACACAGTAGTTATCCGCAACTCGGACAAAGGGGGCAATGTGGTCATTTGGCCGATAAAACAATACATGGAAGAAGCCCTGCGTCAACTAAGTGACCGTAACTGCTACAGGTTAAGCAATAGGCAAGTCACAAAGTCAGCGCAGAATGACTTGTTTTCCAAACTTTTAGCCTGGAAAAGTGCGGGATTATTAAATCAAGACGAATTCAGATTTTTAAAAAATGATTATCCTATTTTGCCAGTTATTTATTTTATCCCGAAAATCCATAAAGACATTTCACAACCACCTGGAAGGCCAATAATCTCTGCCAAACAGAGTCTACTCGAGAACATATCCATCTACATTGACTCCTTCCTCCAAGAACATGTAAAGGCCCTTCCGTCATATATACAGGATACAACTGATTTCTTGAAACAAATCCATGACTTCCGATGGCAACATGATTTTCTGTTAATTTCATTGGCTGTATCTAACCTGTATACGTCTATCCACCATAATGACGGAATTAGGGCATTGGAACATTTCCTAGGCACTAGACCGATTGAGTTTTATTCTCACAACAAAATGCTTATCTGTCTAACAAAATTTTGTTTAGAAAATAATTATTTTTTGTTCCAACATCAGGTTTACCAGCAAGTAAGGGGCGTGGCTATGGGAGCTAGTTTCTCTCCGAGCTACGCCTGTCTACACATGGGGTGGTGGGAGGAGAAGATCTTAAAAACTCTTTACGCAGATATTCTGTCACAAAATGTGGTCAAATGGGTCCGCTACATTGATGACCTATTTGTGGTCTGGCGCGGCGACAGGCACAGTGCAGAGGCGTTCATTACCAAGCTCAATTGCAATGACATAAACCTGCACTTCACTCATAACATCAGTGAGTGCGCCATCAGTTTCTTAGATGTCGAGGTATACGTGGCAAACGGCAGGTTGCACACAAAATTACACCGCAAGCCCACTGCAGGGAACACCATACTGCACTCCACGAGCTTTCATCCTAGACACACCATTTGTAGCATACCATATGGAGAAATGCTCAGAATACGCAGAATCTGTAGTTGCGAACAAGACCTAATTGTAGCACAAAGGGAATGTAAACTCTGTTTCCTGGATAGAGGCTACTCAGAACATACCATAGATGAAGCCATACGACGCACAAGGGCATTGTCCCGAAATGATCTGCTATTGAAACCATCACAGAGTGCAAGCAAACACATTAGCAGAACAGAATCAAACACCATCAATCCTAGACTCATCCTCACATTTAACAAACAGAAGGGTAGCTTGAACAGTATCATCAAGAAAAACTGGCACTTGGTTCTAAGTGATCCGGTTTTGGGGGACAAACTCCCACATACACACACAATAACTTTTAGAAAGGCCCCTTGTACTAGTGACTTTGTGGTCAGCAGTAGTCCAGAGACCAAAGCAGGCTCCAGCTGGTTGACAGATCGAAAAGGCTTTATCAGATGTACCACATGTAGGGCATGTAGATATGGCATAAGTAAGACCACATATTGCACGCCCTTCAGAAACAAGCCTAACAAAATAGACAAGTTGCTAACTTGCAAATCTGAATTTGCCGTGTATGTGCTGGAGTGCTTTTGAGGACTGCAGTACGTGGGCAGCACGAAACTGCAGGTCCACAAGAGAATCCTCCAGCACCTCAGGGCCATAACCAACTCAGATGCAACGTATCCGGTGGCCCGCCACTTCAAAGAGGTGCATGGTAACAATCTGGACCATTTGAAATATTACGTGGTGGACACTGTTCCGCCTCTAAGACGAGGTGGCAATAGAGAGGCAATATTGAGACGATTAGAAACGAGATACATCCTTGAGTTTGACAGCAAAAGCCCACAAGTGCTAAACACCACAGAAGATTTGCACACTTGGCTATAGTTCTGCTCTATCAATCCAGCTACCTCCATGACTTACCTAGAACATCAGCAAAGACATGTACATTGGCTAGACATACAAATTATCCTAACGAAAACGCTGTTCCTCTTCCCTTTAAACCTTTTTCCTCTTTTACTTTTTTGTTATGTCGTAAAAGATGCTCTTAATTGATCATCTTTGTCAACTAACAATTTTATTGCACATTGACACCTTAGTTGCACAGCTCTGCTCATTGAGCACATAGAGCGAATAAAATAGCACCTTTTGGCACTTTTGCACACATTCATGCACTTTACTAGCAGCAGTTACATGCCCTCAGGGGCAATTTGCCTATTTGCACATGGACTTGTAGTAATAGCAGAATGGTTGTCGAAACATATTCTAAAGCAATAGATTGAAACAGCACACCGTGACCAGTTTTTAACTATGTGTATTTTTACCTGAATATATTTATATAGGAATACTGGGTACCTTGCACATGGTTTTAACCCAAGTTCCAGTTTTATGCATTATGTTTGTAGTAGGATCTTTTACCGAGTGTTGATTACCCATTTGTATTTATACAGAAATTAAGCGTACTTTGCACATAGTTTTAAATCCGAGGACTAATCCATTTGCACTATTGCTTTTAAAATGTGTTTTACCATGTATACGTTACCTAATTGTATTACACAGTAACTATGCGTATCGTTTGCACATGGTTGTCAGAAAATGCGAAAATAAGCTACAACAAATGTGGAAACATGCTGAATTCTTGTACTGTGAAATAGAAGTACAGACGGGTAGTCTGTCTTCCATATTTAGTTGCACTTGGCACTTTAAATTGTGGGGAGGAAATGGTAGCACGACGTGATCAAGGCCTCTAAGGGCCGAAACGCGTCATGGCGGCACAGTACGATATGAAATAAACATAAACTTGCACGAAATAAGAGGAGTCCGTTTCTGGTTCCAGGGTGCAGGGAATCGTTGGAGAAAATGAGCTTTGTGTAATATATATATATATATATATATATATATATATATATATATATATATATATATATATATATATATATATATATTCCAGTTCCCCCAATTAGAAACGGACACCGACACAGGGGCTTAGATCGTTCTTTCGTTCATTATTTTAAGCTGTTACGCGTTTCGGCATTTCCTGCCTTGCTCACACAACAAACGTCATTTACCAGTAAGCATTAAAATAGCAGGGCTCAAGGTCACATGATTACCTACTCCAAATGCCAAGGAAGACATACTCAGCACCCGATTCTCCTCGTGTGTAACTTCTACACTTACTGAATTGCCACATCTTTTTCAATAGCATTTTAAGGTGCTTGAATGCCAATTTCGGTAAATATGATTAATTTTTCTCATACTTGCAGACTAAAAGATTCATCAATAGCTGGGAATCAAATTTACAAACAGTTCTTTTGTTACTTAAAAATTCAAAAGTTCAAAAGTGCAAGTGCTAGAGTGATTTAACATTTTGAAGTTCACTCAAATTCACAATGCTCAGGGTTACAACATAATTGGACTAAACGATAAAGATAAAATTAAAATAGAGTTTCCACTTTCTGCAATTTTCATGTCATTGCGTACCTTAAATGTCAACATTCCAACAAAGGCACATGACCTTTATCAATTGTATTGACCCATATCCCTCATTATTTAAAGTGCAAGTGCAAAACGGTTGTAAAATGTACTAATAAATTATAACATCTCAAGTATTTACATTATTTACTGTGCAAGATTTAAAGAATGTAAAGTGCAAGTGCTTATACAGTTTTAGTTCTTTTTCTCTTCACTCTTGATTATCACCTCTCTTAGTAACTAGTAAAGTGCAGTTGTATAAAGTGCAAATGCAACATTATAAGGTTCTATTAATGACTGGTAGAGTACATTCGTATAAAGTGCAAGTGCAATATTATAAAACTCGGTTATCAAACTGTTTCACTTGAGTTGATACGATCCGTATCTTATATACAAAACAACCTATGTAAAGTGCAAGTGCATTTGAGATTCTTCCTCATAATGGATGATATGGGTCAACACACAAAGAGCATATCATTACCTTCCAAGTGGACAATCTAGGGTATATTATAATCATTACCTTTTCCATTCTACATAATGTATACATTGCTTGATTCTCCCAAATACCCTTGAGAGAATCAAATGACTAATGACAAATACTCGTGAGCAGCTTTTACTCCAAAGCCGCCTCCTCCAGAGTTAACCCTGATTATGTACCGGAACATATTTAAACAACATAAATCATGTTGAGAACAATTTTGAGCATTATGCTTGGATTAAACTCATGATATATATTGATTCCCATAAGATAAAATCGTTTCAACACATTTCATTGTAATGCCTTTTTACCAATTGAGCCATGCTAACATCTAAAACCCTGACCATGGATACAACTACACTCCTAAATGTACATGTAAATCCTCCTCTGAGTTTAATCCTGACGGGATCTTGGTGTTAAACAAGAGTATATATTTGGATTCTAGCTGTCGCAGTTTGAGTTCTCGATTACCTCCCCTTCTCATTTTTGCCACTTGGTCAATCGCAAAATACGTAAGTTCATTCACATTGCATTTATGTGCCTCATTGATATAACAAGCAACAGGGTAGCTTTTGTCATTATTCTTTACTGCCCTTAAGTGCTGAAGTATCCGTACATGCACCATATGAATGGTGCTTCCCACATACAATTTGGGACACATGCACTGCAGAATATACACCACGTATTCACTCCTACAGTTCAAGAAGCTCCTGATCTTCCAAGGGCTCTTCATTAGTGGTGACATAACCTGCCTCTCATTCCGAGCAATCTTACAGGCCTTACATTTGAGACATTTGTGGAAGCCAGGGCTTGCTTTCAGCCATCCCTCGGTTCTTCCAACTTCTGGACTACTGTCCACCAGCTCTTGTCTCATTGACCTTGCCTTCTTAAATGTAATTTGAGGTCTGCGTGGAATCACAGCACTCAAGATGGGATCTCTCTTTACTAGATACCAGTGCTTACTCAAACAGTCTCTCACCCTGGTATGGTAAGCACTGTATCCAGTAATCATCCGTATTTCCTCGTTGGCCCGCCTGTTGTCGAATCTTTTTAATTCATTGGACCCGAGTAATTCCTCTCTTCTAATTCCATTCACTTTCTTAAGTGCCTGATCTAAAATCTGGGTACTATAGCCTCTTTGGGTGAATCTCTCAGTGAGGCTATTCTGGGCTTCCTTCAGGGCTGGTCTCTCGCTGCAATTTCTCTTCATCCTAAGATGTTCAGCATAGGGTATGCTACTCTTGAGTTTCACAGGGTGAAAGCTTCTGGTGTGCAGAATGGAATTGACAGCCGTAGGCTTCCTAAATGTGCGAGTATGTAGTGTGTTGTCTTTTATGTACACTTCTAAATCAAGAAAGGAGACTTGTGACCTACTGATAGTATCCGTGAATTTAAGATTCACTGAATTATCATTTAGTTGCATAATGAAATTTTGAGCAGATTCCAACGTCCCCTCCCAGATTAAAAAGAGAGCATCTATTAATCTCATCCATACAACCACATTTTCTTTCCACTCCCTGGCATGTTTTACTTTGAGCACCTGCTCCTCCCACCAGCCCATATGCAAATTCAAATAGCTGGGGGCGAAGCAGGTGCTCATCGCAGTCCCTCTTATCTGTCTAAAAGTATCTCCACCAAACATAAAAAAGTTGTGTTCCAAACACAATCTGCCCATTTCTACCAACATCCCTGAATGTTGGTACAATGTGATGGGTCGTGTATTCAGGTAGTGCCTCATTGCTCGCAGCCCATCGTCATGTACTATGCTCGTATACAAAGATGTTACATCGAGCGTGATCAAGAGGAATGACTCCTTCCATACCAAATTTTCAATCTTGCTCAAAAAATCTCTCATGTCCTGTATGTATGCAGGGAGTTTTTTTAACAAACTCCTGCAGAAAATGGTCTACGTATCTGGAGGTGGGTTCAAATAGGCTTCCAATTGCAGAAATTATGGGCCTGCCAGGTGGTACCTCTTTGTTTTTATGCACCTTTGGGGTGAGGTACAGGATCGGTGTGACTGGATACTCTACTTTTAAATACATGTACTCCCCCTGTGATCGCATACCCAACCCCCTCCATCGTGCAAGGTCTTTGTGGAATTTATTTTTCACCTCTAGGAAGTTACTTTGCAGCACTTTTTGGTAGCATCTACTATCCCTCAATTGGGACTTGGCTTCTTCATTATACATTTTAAGTGGCCAGAGGACCACGTTCCCTCCTTTGTCCGATTGTCGGACAACTATGTCTTTCCTGTTTTTGATCTTATTCATGACCATTGTGTATTTTTTGTCATTGGGGTTGCTGCTTCTTGTAAAACCCTGGCTAGATGTTAGAGACAGATCTTTCAGATCTTTTATAACTAATTCAGAGAATATGTCAATTGAATCCTTCTGGACATTAGGAATAAAGACCGATTTCGGTTTGAATGTGGTTTGTACACTATATACACACACACACATACATACATGCATACATACATATATATATCCAAAGCAAGGGTTGTACTCGAACAAAGACGCATTCGTTTTTGATATAATTTGTATTTGCTGCAAAGTGATGGCAGACTCACTGGTGGTAAAGTGCATTGTCAGAACTACTTTAAACAGAATGCACTTGCATCATTCACATGGAAGCCCACTGAGGCGGGACTATATAATTGAGTATTCAGGTGTCTGTAATTATGCTGCTGCCTCACTCTGCACTTAGCCTGTGATCAAAGACTGTGGATTTTAATGGAATGGAAGTTCTGGTTTGTGCTGCAGTTTCCAAATAAAGAAGTGAGCCCTTTGTTCGAGGACAACCCTTGCTTTGGCTTTGGAGATATATATATATATTTTTTTTTAAATAGATTTTACAAGGCCCAAGATCACCTTACAAAGAGCAAATTTACATAGGTATACGCAGTGGCAATAAGTAAACAACACATATAAATAAGTAAACATGAGCAGCAGTACATTACACTGATAAGCACTGCAAAGGGGAATAACCAGGCAGTGCACGGATAGCTTCGAGATTGAAGGGCAAATGTAGTAGACAAAAAGATCACAGTAAACAGAAAAAGTCTTACGTGAATCAAAGTCCATGACAACACAGATCCCCTTGTGATCATCTAGCAAGAAAGTTCATAAGTAAAACCGGTGTGTGTTGCAGATATTTTAGAAGTTCAATGAATAAGATTAAGATCCCGAGAAACTGGACCTACGAGGAGAACTGGGAATTTACTGAACTGGCAACATATAAATAGGTTAATCAACTGCTGATAGTGCGCATGGTACACAATAAAGGTTGAAAAGAAAATGTTTCAGCTCCTTTTCAAAGGCAGGAATAGAGGAGGTGGTGCAAACAGCAGAAGGGAGTGAGACACAAACTTTGGGTGCACACCCATAGAAAGACAGTTTCAGAGTGTGTTTTTTGTAGTAGTTGAGAATTGGAGCTGCTCAGATGTCGAGAACTACTGCAGACCTTAGCCAGATAACGAGAATGGTCAGCATGGATAAATCAGAGAACAAACCTGCTATTTCATAGGCAGATCTACCTTCAATGGGAAGCCAGTTCAATGAGTGAAGGAATAAGGTAATTAGCTCGGGAAGACCAACTCCAGAGATCAGGCGGGCAGCTACACACATGGGGGCAATATGTGTGGCAGATCTATTTTAGACATGCCATCTAGGATCAAGGTTTGCGTTATTCTTTTAGGTTTGATTGGCTTAATTATTGTAAAATGATGGTTTGCCTTCTTGGCCATGTTTATGTGTTTATGAAGACTGGGTCTGTTATCAAGAATGCTCTTCAATGATATTTGGAAAACAGTCTAGGCCAGCATTTCCCAAACTGTGGGTCATGAGCCGCTATTGGTGGGTCACAAAAGTCCTGTTCTTCAGAAGGTGAACCAGCAATAAATAAAGCTGCCTTTAAATTTTGCATTTATCTTGTCACACTTGTTGTGCCTCAAAGACAGGGGTAGAATGTCAGGCTATGTCTTCTGACAAACGGCTGCATATTCTTTCAACATGGGGATTGGTGTTTACTTTGCTTTCTCCGACTGAAAAGTGAAAGGAGATTTTAAGGTGAACTATGTGAGAAACTTGCTGGGTCCGAGTGTGAAAGGAAAGGCTGTAGGATGTCATTTTTTTTAACACCACAAAATTTAAATAACTGAAAATTAACTATACACATATTTCAAAATATATCAGTAGTTAGGAAAACAAAAATTAAGAACATTGCTTTGTAATTCTGAAGTGCGATGGAAAAAGAATTGATGGTGTTGAGAACTCATTCAGAAATATATTTTGCCTTAAGTGGGAAGGGTATGCCCAGACGTGGGTCTCGTGCTCACTGTGCCACTGGATTCAAGCTAGCCTGGCTGATGAGGGGTGAGACCCCGAAACTGGTCCTGGGATGCTTGTTTCCATTCCAGGGAGGACCTGGCCTGGCAGTTCGGGCTGGACTGTTCCCATGGGGAACAGGGTCAAGACTGATTTCCATATGGCTGGGTCCAAACTGGGGTGGCGTGGTGAGCAAAAAACCGATGGATTAAACCTAGATCTGTGACTGGAGGTGAATGTTTGATTTGTTCAGCATTCCGTACATCATCTGTTCTTTTTGCTTTGGAAGGAGTGGGGCAGATTGTTTTGTATTGGAGTAGGGCAGATTGTTTTGTATTGGAGTGGGGCAGATTGGAGTAGGGTGAGGTGGATTGGAGTGGGGTAAATTGGCTTGGAGGGGTGAAATGGGATGGAGTGAGGTGAATTGGATTGGAGTGGGGCAGGTTGGAGTGGAGCAGATTGTTCTGCATGGGAGTGGGGCAGATTGTTTTGGACAGGAGTAGAACGGACTGGAGTGGGGCAGATTGTTTGGATTGGAGTGGAGCAGATTGTTTTGGATTGGAGCGGGGAAGATTGGAGTGGGGCAGATTCTTTTGGAGTGGAGTGGAGGAGATTGTTTTGGATTGGAGTGGTCCAGATTGTTTTAGATTGGAGTGAGGCAGATTGGAGTGGAGAATATTGTTTTGGATGAGAGTGGGGCAGATTGTTTTGGATAAGAGCGAAGCGGATTAGAGTGGGGCAGATTGGAGTGGGGCAGATTGTTTTGGATTGGAGCAGAAACTTTTGGAGTGGGCCAGATTTATTTGGAGTGGGCCAGATTGTTTTGGACTGAAGCAGATTGTTTTGGATTGGAGTGGGCCAGATTGGAGTGGAGCAGATTGTTTTGGATTGGAGAGGGGGCAGATTGTTTTGGAGTGGGGGCAGATTGTTTTGGATTGGAGCAGAAACTTTTGGAGTGGGCCAGATTGTTTTGGACTGAAGCAGATTGTTTTGGATTGGAGCAGATACTTTTGGAGTGGGCCAGATTTATTTGGAGTGGGCCAGATTGTTTTGGACTGAAGCAGATTGTTTTGGATTGGAGCAGATACTTTTGGAGAGGGCCAGACTGTTTTGGATTGGAGCAAATTATTTTGGATTGAGTGGGGCAGATTGTTTTGGATTGGAGTGGGGCAGATTGCTTTGGACTCGAGTTGGTTAGATTGTTTTGGACTCGAGTTGGGTAGATTGTTTTGGACTCGAGTTGGGTAGATTGTTTTGGACTCGAGTTGGGTAGATTGTTTTGGACTCGAGTTGGGTAGATTGTTTTGGACTCGAGTTGGGTAGATTGTTTTGGACTCGAGTTGGGTGTGGTGGACTGGATTGGGGTGAGTGGGGTGGACTGGATTGGTCTGGGTGGATTCGAATGAGTGGGGTAGTTTGGATTGCGTGGATTGGTGTGGGGTGAGTTGGAGTGGGGCGGATTGGAGTGAGGTGGATTGGGGTATACTGCACAATTTCGAAAATTACACATAAGGAAGAAACAATGTCGCTTTGCAATACATAGAACAAGATAATCGTCATCTTTTGAGAACAGCGCCCATGAGCAAAAACAAAACAAAACATGAGTAAATAGTGAGAAAAGAAGACTTGGCAAAATGAGAAAGTTAACTCTTAAAAAATAAAATTTTGCAATTTTGTTTGTCCTGCTGGGCACGTTTTTGCCAGTCACACGCCTTCTGTTTGCTGGGCACTAGAAGTTAAAAAGAACAAAATAGTACCTCAATCATGTCTGGAAAAGCAGATGGTCACTGATCAAGTTGAATCAATCAGTGCTTGGTCCCTGCTCCACAGAGATGAATGAAATGATGCTATTGCTACAATGACCAGTTACGAGGTTGTAAAGAAGAGTGCCATGCAAGCCAACAAATTGTAAGCAATGGGCGGGCTCCAAGCCCATTTTTATTAACAAAGCATCTTGCAAGCAATACATATGCGCTAGTGCATGCTATCGCAGGCTCGACCCTAAAAAGGGGGATAAAGAATCAAGGTTCTGGGAATCTGGCAGGAGTATGTCACCCAAGATCTTGAAAATATTCTAAGAGTGTCATGAAGTGATGATCTTCTTTTTCCAAGCTCTGATCTGAGGCTTGAATCATGATTTTCCATGTATTGTAAATGGAGATAGATGACCTCTGATGAGAGAAGATGGTGTGTTAAAGAGCTTCTTCCATAGGAAATATTGGTTTTAATCATATGTTCAAAACTCTATCAAAGAGAACCAACTATGAGGATGTTTGTTAGGATTAGAACATGAGGTCTGTTTTAGGCTACTCTATGCCGACTGTGATATTGGTGCAAAATTAGCATTTCAGGGTAGTTTAATTTAAGTCTATGCTTAAAATATTTGGCAGCATTTTTTTATAGATTCGGTGGGTGAATAATAACATAGAAATTTGGTCCTGATAAGCTAGATATATCGGTGGATCAAGAGCACAAAGCATCAGCGGGGTCTGTAAACTACAGAGAATAGAGCCCAAAGCCCCCAGTAATCCCTCCTATTAGCTTCACAGTTACAAAGGCTAGATCCAGTGCTGATGAGAAAAGCAATACTGGCTAAGAGGGATGGCCCGGTTGTATAAATCAGAGAGATTAGGAAGGGAGGAAAGAAAACTGAAAGAAGCTCCTTATCAGGGACAACTATCCCCAAGTCCAATTGAGAAGTACTTGCATGATTTAACAAGCTACTGCCCCTGTGTACCTTCTGGGACACTGTTATGCTATGAGATTTGTTGGACTTGGCACCATTGGCGTGAGTCTCCCTTCCACTTTTCGCTGTTGCCTCATCTGTTTTTGTTGGTCTAGATGCTTTGGGCACCTTGCCACTGCTGATCAGTGCCCAGGTGCAAGTGCTCCCTATTGTAAAATGATGTAATGGATTAGTGGTTCCATGATTGGTTATTTGATTTACTTGTCAGACCCTAGTACAGTGCACCATGTGTGCCCAGGGCCTGTAAATCAAATGCTGCTGGTGGGCTTGCAGCACTGGTTGTGCCACCCACAGAAGCAGCCTGGTAACATATGGCTCAGGCCTGCCATTGCAGAGCCTGTGTGCAGTCTGGGACTGCCATGTCGACTTGGCAAGTGCACCCACTTGCCAGTCCCTAAACCTTCCCTTTTCTACATATTAGTCACCCCTAAGGTAGGCCCAAGGGCAGGGTGCATTGTATGTAAAAGGTAGGAAATGCCCTGATGTGTGTGGCATGTCCTGATAATGAATTACAGCCAATTTCGTTTTTCACTATTGAAAGGCTACCTGTTCCCATAGGCCAGAATGGGCAGTTTGATTATAACATCTTATAATCCTAACTGACCCAGGGAACAAGGTAGAAATTCGAGTTTAGTATGCCTGAACTCAGAATGTTAAAATACATCTTTTAGTGAGGGTGATTTTTACATTCTGTGTTTGAAAATACCACTTTTAGAAAGTAGGTATTTTCTTGCCTAACCATCCAGCATGCCTCTGCTAGGATTGTGTATTCCATGTCTGGTTTGTGAGTGACAGGGGGCTGGAGAGGGCTTTGGCTCCAGCAGTCTGATGAGTCAGGGCTGGGCTGAATAGGACCTGCATTGAATAGAGAGTAGGGGGCGGAGATTTCCTTTCACTGACCTGAGCCCTAATAGAATAGAGAGTAGGGGGGAGGAGATTTCCTTTCAGCTACCTGGGCCAGGTCTGCTCTCAAACAATGCTGTCTCCACCTCCTGCCAGGAAGCTGCACCCAGGAGGACAGAACTGGTTTGGACTAGGTACAGACACTCTCTGCCTTCAGAGACAAAGGATTTGTGTGTATAAAAAGGGGGACCCAGACCCCAGAACTTTAGATCACTTCTGGGAAATCAAGAAACCTTTGTCAAGGAGAAGAACCGGAGAAGCTGAAGGAGGAGTACTGCCCCTGTGCTGTTTGCTGTTTGAGGTTGGCCTGCAGTGGTTACTTTGTGCCAAAGAAAGGAGAAAAAGGACTTTGCTGTTTGCTTTGTCATCTTGAAGAAGAAGATCTCCAAGGGCTTGAACTGAGCTTGCCTCCGGTCTGAAGTCACAGGGACACAAAGACTACATCACCAGCTCAACCCCCTGAATTTCCTTGCTGGAAATTCTAACCTACAGAGAGGTGCCTGCAGCTGTTTAGGACCTCTAGAGACTGTTTGTCGCTGGGAGCTGGAAGCGCGACGCAACGAGGAGAAGCGTGTCACCGCCGCAGCAGTTGCTGTCGCATCGCCGAAGAAGCGTGCCGCCGCCGCAGCTGTTCGCCGTCGCATCGCAGACGAAGCGTGTCGCATCACCGGAGAAGTGTGCCGCCGCTGCAGAGGTCGCCGTCGCATCACTGGAGAAGCATGTCACAGGGCCTGTCGCGGCTCCGAAGATCATCGATTTCGCCGCACGGCCGTCGGGCATGCACGCATCGCATCCATGTTGTCGCATCAAAGACGCCATTTTGTCGCATCGCACCGGATCGTCGCATCGAGGCGCCATCTTGTCGCATCGCACCGGATCACAGTAAGAAACCGACGCATCACCTCCTCTCCGGTAAGGAACTGACACATCACCTCCCCTGCGCTGCAGTAAGGAACCGACGCATCACCTCCCCCGAAGCAAGGAACCGACGCATCACCTTCCCTGCGACCCTTTTGTTTGTATTGCGTGACGCATCCAAGGTACTTTGAGAGTAAAGTGTCGCATTTACCATCTACATTGAACTAAGCCATTTCTACCATTTTAAAGTCATATTTTTATTACAATGTTGTGGATTTTTGTCGTTTGGTCTTGTGTTAAGTCTAGTAAAGATTACTTATTTTTCTAAAGTGGTGTGGTGTCCATTTGTAGTGTTTTCACTGTTTTACTGTATGTGTTCACAAAAGCTTTACTCACTGCCTCTGAGATAAGCCTGTCTGCTCGTGCCAAGCTACCAAGGGGGTGAGCAGGGGTTATTCAGGAATGTACCCCCCTTTCCCTGACTAGAAGCAAGGGTCCCTATTTGGACAAAGGTGTATACCATTGCCAACTAGAGACCCCCATTTCTAACAAGATTGTTGTCTCTATTGCTCTTAGACGATGTGGGTATTATGATGTTGATAGACACCTTATGACAATAAAGTGATTCACTGCTATTGTGTCTGCTCTTAACTGGTCAGCCCAGACCTGACCTGATTTTGTGTTTGTTTTGAATCTATGATTTGTTTGTATGTCTTTGTTTACCGAATTAAAACTCAATAAAAATATTCAAAACTAAATTTATCAGAAAAGGTAGATAAAGCAGAAGGTCATTTTATCAAAAGGTATCTATACAAATGAGTCCAGTAAAGAAAAGACGATTAGAGGAAAGAGGGTCCATATTTCTATGCCAAAATTAGTATTCAGTAGGGAGCTCTTCGGTGTAGAGAGCAGGAAGGGCTTGCCAAATGAGGTGCCCCTTGCTCGCTTTTCCCTTCATTACTAGGCATAAAATACCCAGTAATGAAGGGAAAAGCGAGTAAGGGCCTCGATATCATAATATTGGAGAAGATTAACTGCAAGTAGTGCTGTGTGAGTGAGACTTCAATTCATACTTCTGTGGAATGTATCAAACACTCAGCTATTTAAAATGTTATGTTGTGGTAAGGAGTCGGAAGTTGTAATCGGGGTGCTATTAGGAGGCACGTCAGGTTGGAACCCATAGGTACAAACGAGGGGATAGTTCTGTTTTAGTTTCACCTGAGGAAAGGACACGTCCATACCAAAGTCATTTTAGAGTTTAGTCAGCATTCAGTAATGCTAAGAACAATTGCCCTGTTTCGGTTTTGGCTAAATAAAGCAGGTGAAAATGGCTGCCAGCCAGTATGCCCAGCAGATCAAAATGGTGGACAGATCAGTCAATGTATTGGCATCCACAAAGATTCTACCTTAATTTTGTGGGCCACTCCAGGCCAGTCTATCCTTCAAGCAGCCTGAGCAGGGACAGGCAGCACACAGGCCTAAGGAGTAGGGAAGGCAAGCGAAGACTAGCAGAGCGGCCAACAGCAGCAGACAAGTATCTGCCACAGAGGGCAATAGCCATCTTCCAGTACCAAGGAGACCAGAAGGTACTGCTATTCAGAGCTTTCCAGGTCTAAGCACAGTAGCAAGATGGGGTACAGGGCGGCTACCGATAACCATCCTTCTAATTTGGAAGCAGGAGATGGAAAGGACAGAGGAGATCGAAACGCTCACCATTTTGAAGGTCTGTCCACTCATCAATCCACAACTCAATCTCCACCAGCTGGAGGGAGGACTGATTTCAGCAGCTCAGGGAAGCAGGCATCTGTCCTCTGCCGTCAAGGGACTAGCATGCGCCAAACAACCATCGATCCGTCCAAACTAAGCACACTGATTCTCCTAGGGGCTCCAGCTGCTCCTCTAACAGAGTGGTCCACCAACTCTCTAGCTCCTACCGTAGATCAGCCCACTGATTCTCTAGGCGGCTCAAGCTGCTCCTCAGCCTCGGACCCTGAATACAGCAGCATAGCAATGGCTCAGAGACGCACACATAGCCCACCACAAATTGGGGTCACCGTCTAGTGCACAGTCAGTTCCCCAGACATCCACAGAACAAGGCAAGGAAAAGGAAGAATAGAGTCAAGTACGCTCACCCCTCACCTCCTCGGACCAGGCTGTGAATTCCTCATTTATAAAGAGGCTGAACTGAATTTGAGGTCTCCGATCAAGGAGTGGGCAGCATGCTTAACAATGATTATTTGTCAGAAAGGTATCTTCAGCCATACAACTTTTCTGTAGCTTTTCAGTGCCTATTTAAAAAACATTGAAAGAAAAACTACAAGGATCAGATTCCAATGCTGTGGTGGCTAAAAACAGATGAGTAGCTGATTATGACCATCAGGATATAGCTCTAGGCAGAATTATGTGGCATGGTTATGACACTGATGCTTTCGCTCTTTAGGTTTACTGTCCTGGCCTAGCTAGGGTAAGGGAACCCAGAGTACAAGAATGAAGGTTAGTCTATAAGTGCACAATGGGGCATCTATATGGAAGCAAGAAGAAAGAGGTGCAGAAATATCTGCAACTGCTCTTTATTACCTCCAGCGATTAAGTTGTGCTGGTGTTTGCCGGTGCTGGAGACTGCCACTTATTCCTTGACATCGGCACAGATATATTACAGTCCACCACCTGGTGGCGCTGTCTGTCTGTAAACATCAGTAGGCGCTTTAAAATAGCAAAATACATTAAAAATAATATCAGCATCTCCAGGCCATTCTTATAGCTGTTGATGGCCAGAAATATTCAATACTGTCACATTTGCAAGAGTGTGATGGTAAGTAGGTAGCATTGGTACTGGCATTTGGCAGCACTGACGAGGAGAGTGGGTGGTGAAAACTGCTGTTACCTCCTAAGCAAAAACTTGGGCCTTGGCACTTATTTTCTCATAAATTAAGCACTGATTATCTCTGAAAGGGTTGGGCACTGTTAGGCAATTTATGCTTGGGAAACCTCTGTGCAAGCCTTTTTTCTCATATTAGTCATCCTCAAAAAGCTACTTTTAAACCTTTTTCTGGTAAACGCTAGAAAAGGCTGTGGTGATGGGCGATTTCACTCAAAGGACTGATCTTCCCGAGGCCATCACGTGTCTCTTTTATTAACACGATGTAGGTACGTTTTAAAGTTTCACCAGTTAACCGTGAGTACAACCAATTGCTCCAGTTTGTCTTAAATGTACTTGTTCAATTAACCTGCTAGATTATACCTTAACTCCCTTATACGGTAAAAGATTTCCAAAAAACAGTAGCCCAGATTGGACATTGCAAAACAGACATATAAGATACAGCTCTAATTACTCATTAAGAGACACTAACTAAAGTACACATTCTTAGTTAATTGTGATGTTAATTAAACACCGTGGTGGTTCTTAATTGACAAGTCTTACTAGTTACTACACAAACGCGCGAATAAACCTGTTCTAATGGGCTGTAAATCTATGAATTCAAGACACAAAACCCTGGGCCAAGACCAGGGTCGGACTGGCCTATAGGGCAATCTGGCAATGCTCAAAGGGCTGAACTTATAAGTCAGTGTGTGGCCCGTTTCTTTGCTTGTTTGTATGCAGTCCGCCCTGCAAAACACTTGCACAGGGTGTCTTTGCAAGTTCAAAACTGCCCTAATTTGCAAATGCGTGACACTTTTTAGCTATCTGATTCACTAATGGGAGCTAGTTTAACTTTGGTGTCCGGGTCTGTTTTCTATGTCAGTCCAACCAAGACCTCACCTGCCTATTATAACTGCTGTTTGGTTTGAACCGACCCCTTCCTGCAATTGTACTCCACTGTTATCTTAAGGATGTAGGGGCCCTGGGCAAGAAATAATTTAGAGCCCGTCTTTGGAACAACTTTGAAATTATTACTCTTTTTTTTTTTTATTCAAGCCCTATGTTGTCTAACACTCTCGAATTATACGTTAAAGCACAGAACTGATCTTGAGTGAAAGTTCAATTTCCGAGGAAATGGGGGCTTGGAAGGTGGGGGCCACTTTGCTCATATCGTTAAACGTCTCTCTCTGTCGTACTCAAAGCACTAAAACACTCGAAGAAGCAGATGAAAGCTCTCCACAAATTCCAGCTGGCCTAATGCATACATGCCAATAGACCCGATTCAGCCTGGAGACTCCCGAATTTTTAAGTAACACATTGCTTTGTTTTAGCTGTCTCCCGCCTGAATTTGCCTTTCCAATAATATGTCAATGGGTAGAATACATTGTCCCGATTTTTATTTCAAAATCTCCCACTTTAAAAAATGTTGGCATGTATGCTAATGTCAGCGGCGCCCGCACCCTGTATTATTCACACATGCAACTTTTTGAAAGTTCCAAAGAAGTGCTTTTCGGAGTGGGAAGGATGACAAGCCTCAATCCGTTAAAGGAAATGCATAGATCATAAAGAGATTTTACAAGACGGACGTAAAAAATATACTTTTCAAACGTCAATGCTACACATCTAACTCAGAACTTTCTTTCCTAAAGGACAGCTGGACTGCATGCTCTAGCAGACAGAGCCGCCCACACTGAACAGCATCTCTCCGAAGAATAGCAGCAGTTAAGAGAACCCTCAACTCATCAGGACCATCCTCCCTCACCACTTCATGCACCTACCTCGCGCGCAGCAGGGCAACTCGAAAGCCAGCTCCTCACTGAAACCCCGTGAACAGCTGCCAAGCGCAGCAGAGCTGCCAGCCCACAAGCTGTCAGGCTTCCCGACCCACGTGACGCCCCTCCCGTGAGAACCACAGCTGTATGCCGCGAGCCAGGGCATCGCCTCCCTAACGCTCACAAAGTTCCAAAAATAAAAGAACTAGAGCGCTAACACCAATCATGGGCTAGGACACGACGTGAGGCGGCCATGGCTGCCACGGTGTTTGAATAGATGAAATTCACAACCTTCCTACGGAGCAGCTTGAGAAACTGTGCAAATAATGTTTTAATGGCACTTTTTTGATATTGCATATGTAAATGCAGGTATAAAAAACAGAGCGTCTTTCACCAGTTATAACATAATGAGGTTGAAAAATGTTAAACTAAAAATGTCAAAATAGCAGGGCTCTCCGAATATGTAGATTATTATGATCAAGTTTGATAGTTTGCATTCTGGTGCTTGCTTTATAAATGCAGAGTGCAAGTCCTGCACTGCAAATAACAAGCATTTGCAATGCATCAGGTCTCGCATCAGTTAGAGTTAGTTATTGGTGTTGTAATTACAATGTTGCTTAATGGTTTTGTTTTGAGTGTAGTGTATGTATTTTACATGTAAGTAGTGGTGTGTATGTATAACTTATGTTGCAGCTAGTGATGGTGGCAAGAGTAGTAAGTAGCTTTAGTGTGCAGTGTTTGAGTATTGCAACTAATAGTGGCTGAGTTTGTTAAAGCATATGTAGTATTAGCAATGGTAGTAATAATGTGAATTACAGTTGTGTTAGAGTATCAGGTGTAGTATTGTGTAGTGGTGTAATAAGTAGTTATGTGTTTGTGTATAGCAGTATATAGCGTAGTATATGTTTTTTGTGTGTTGTAGGCAGGAGGTGTTTGTATATTAACAGATGCAGTACAATTGTTGGTGTTTTTATACTGGTTTATTAGACATTTTTGTTATGTGGCACATATGGCTGGAGGGCATGTGTCTGGCCCGACCGTTTATAGCCACGTCGGAGTGTGACTAGCACCGGTATAGAGTGGAGGGAGGAGGGGCTGGACCGGGGGGAGGAAGTGAGCGAGCGAGGGGCAACGAAAATCTGTGTCTTAAGGCCCTACAAATTAACCTGTGATATAGTAAAAAAAAGTGCTTTAGGGCATGTGTGTGGCCCGTGAACAGTATGTAAGGCAAAATTATTTATTAAGGGCAAATACAAGGTGCAGAAGCCTATTAGTAAATGGGTAGTGCTACCCTGTGGGATAATGCTGCGTTGCAAGATTATTGTGGTAGCACTGTGGCTAGACGCAGTAACTGAGCTAGTGCTATGTATATTAATGTATTGTTTTTTTGGTAGCGGCTTGAAACCCATACAGCGTTTGTCCATAGCCACGTTGGGCTCTGACCAGCACCGGCACACAATGGAGGGTGGCGGGACCGGATGGGGGGAAGGAGGGAGCGAACGAAGGGCGAATAAAAGTCTGTGTGCTAAGGCGTTACAAATTAACGTGTGAGGTAGTACAAAAAGTGCTTTAGGGCATGTGTCTGGGCCGTGTAAAGTACGTAAGGCAAAATTATTTATTATGGGCAAAATGAAAGGTGCAGAAGCGTATTAGCAAATGGGTAGTACGCTACCCCGTGGGGTAATGCTCCGTTATAAGAATATTATTGTAAGACTGCGGCTGTCCGCTGCCCCCGCAGGGGGCCACCTCAGCAGGGCGGCCCTTTAGTGCCATTTCGGCACCGCCCAGCCGCTCTAGTCTCTGGAGGGGTCTTGGAGCCCTCTAGCTTGGTCACCTCAGTGACGTCCTTCCGGTGCGCCGAGGTGGGGGGGAGGGCATATATGCCTCCCCAGCCCCTCCTGGCGTCCTCTGTTGCACCAGCCACGCCACCAGCCACAGCACTCAGACTGGGGGTGGGAGAAGTTGCCGGTAATGGCACTATGACGGTAGCTTTAAGATGGCTGCTTGTGCAGTGACAAGTGCTGGACGGCATGTATGTGGCCCGTGGAAAGTATGTAGGGGAAAATTATTTGTTAACGGCAAAATTAAAAGCGCAAAAGCCTATTAGAAAATTGTAGTACGCTACCCTGTGGGGTAATGCTGTGATAGAAGGCGATCATGTTAGCACTGCGGCTAGCTTATGGTGGCTGCTTTTGCAGTAACAGAACGCGTACTATGTTTATTAATTTATTGGTTGGCAGGGGCTTGAAACCCGTACAGCGTTTGTGTATAGCGACGCCAGGCTGTGACTAGCACCAGCACACAATGTAGAGTGGAAGGGCCTGGCCAGGGAAGGGAGGGAGCGAGCGAGGGGCGAACGGGAATCCGTGTGTTAAGGCGCTACAAATTAGCCTGTGAGACAGTAAAAAAAGTGCTAAAGGGCATGTGTGTGGGCTGTGAAAAGTATGTACGGCTAAATGATCTATTATGGGCAGGATTAAAGGTGCAGTAGTCTATCAGCAAATCGGTAATACGCTACCATGTGGGGTAATGCCCTGTTCGAAAAAATATTTTTGTAGCAGTGCGGCCAGGCTAAAGATGCCTGCTTGTTCAGTGACAGAACGTGTGCTATGAACATTAGTGTATTGTTGTGGTAGAAGCTTGAAACCCATACAGCGTCTGTTTATAGCCACGCCCGGCTCTAACCAGCAGCAACATATAATGGAGGGAGGAGGGGCCCGACGGGGGGAGGGAGGGAGCGAGGGGCGAACGGGAATCCGTGTGTCAAGGCGCAACAAATTAACCTGTCAATCAATCAATCAATCACGGCATTTATAGAGCGCGCTACTCACCCGGGAGGGTCTCAAGGCGCTGGGGGAGGGGGTAAGTTATTGCTCGAACAGCCAGGTCTTGAGCTGCTTCCTGAAGGAGAGATGGTCCTGGGTTCGCCGAAGGTGAGTGGGGAGGGAGTTCCAGGTCTTGGCTGCCAGGTAGGAGAAGGATCTTCCTCCGGCGGTGGTTCTGCGGATGCGTGGTACGGTGGCGAGGGCGTGGCTGGTTGATCGTAGCTGGCGGGTGGGCGTGTAGAAGGTCATGCGGTCGTTGAGGTACTTTGGGCCCAGGTCGTGGAGGGCCTTGTGTGCGTGGGTGAGGAGTCTGAACGTGATTCTCTTGCTGACGGGGAGCCAGTGCAGGTCTTTCAGGTGTCCGGTGATGTGGCTGTGTCGGGGGATGTCCAGGATGAGTCGTGCGGAGGCGTTCTGGATGCGCTGGAGTCTTTTTGAAGTTTGGCTGTGGTTCCGGCGTAGAGGGTGTTCCCATAGTCCAGTCGGCTGGTGACGAGTGCCTGGGTGACGGTCTTCCTGGTTTCAGTGGGGATCCATCTGAAGATCTTGCGGAGCATGCGCAGGGTGTTGAAGCACGAAGATGAGACGGCGTTGACTTGTCTGGTCATTGACAGGGAGGAGTCCAGGATGAAGCCCAGGTTGCGTGCGTGGTCCGTTGGCTTGGGCGCGGTGCCCAGGGCCGGGGGCCACCAGGAGTCGTCCCAGGCGGAGGGTGATGAGCCCAGGATGAGGACTTCCGTCTTGTCTGAGTTCAGTTTAAGGCGGCTGTTCCTCATCCAGTCGGCGACGTCTCTCATCCCGTCGTGTAGGTTGGCTCTGGCGGTGGTGGGGTCGTTGGTGAGGGAGAGGATCAGCTGGGTGTCGTCGGCGTAGGAGATGATGTTGAGGTTGTGTTGGCGTGCGATGGCTGCGAGGGGGCTCATGTAGACGTTGAAGAGGGTTGGACTGAGTGAAGATCCTTGTGGAACGCCGCAGATGACTTCGGTGGCCTCGGATCTGAACGGGGGAGGCGGACTCTCTGGGTTCTTCCGGCGAGGAACGAGATGATCCATTCCAGTGCTTTCTCTCGGATTCCGATGTTGCTGAGGCGCTTCACTAGGGTGCGGTGGCAGACGGTGTCGAACGCCGCGGAGAGGTCCAAGAGGATGAGGGCTGCTGTTTCCCCGTTGTCGGTTAGGGTTCTGATGTCGTCGGTGGCTGCGATAAGGGCGGTCTCGGTGCTGTGGTTGGCCCAAAATCCGGACTGCGAGGGGTCAAGGGATCCGTTCGTCTCGAGGAAGGCGGCAAGCTGTCTGTTGACGGTCTTCTCGATGACTTTGGCCGGAAACGGAAGGAGCGAGATGGGACGGTAGTTCTTGAGGTCGGTGGGGTCCGCCGTTGGTTTCTTCAGGAGGGCGGTAAGCTCGGGCGTGCTTCCAGCTCGCCGGGAAGGTGGCGGTGTGGAAGGAGGAGTTGATGATGTCCCGGAGATGGGGTGCGATGGTGGCGTCGGCTTTGTTGAAGACGTGGTGTGGGCAGGGGTCGGTTGGTGATCCGGAGTGGATGGAGTTCATCGTGCGGGTGGTGTCTTCGGTGCTGATCGGGGTCCAGTTGCAGAGGGTGGTGGTGGCGGGCGTTGGTTCGGCGGTAGGGTGCGTGGTTTGTGCGTCGAAGCTGTTATGTATGTCGGTGATCTTGCGGTGGAAGAACGCGGCGAGTGAGTTGCAGAGGTCTTGCAAGGGGGTGATGTCGTTGTTTCCGGCGCCGGGGTTGGAGAACTCTTTGACGATGCTGAAAAGTTCCTTACTGTCGTGGGCGTTGTTGTCCAGTCGTTCTTTGAGTGCCGACTTCTTGGTGGCACGGATCATCTGGTGGTGTTTACGGGTGGCGTGCTTGAGGGCGGTCCTGTTGTCTGTGGTCTGGTCGAGTCGCCAGGTTTTCTCGAGAGTGCGGCAGTTCTTCTTGGATTCCTTGAGTTCGTTGGTGAACCAAGGGGTTTTCTTGCTTCCGGGTCTGCTGTGAGGGTTTTTTAGTGGTGCGAGGTCGTCGGCGCAGGCGGTCAGCCACTTGGCGAGGTTGCTGGCTGCTTCGTTTGGGTCCGTTGTGTTGGTGGGTGTGTTCTGGCTGAGGGAGGCGGTGAGCTGCTCGGCGGTGATCTTGCTCCAGCTCCGGCAGGGGAGCCTGTTGCGGGTGGTGGTGGGTCGCAGTCTTTCTGAAGCTGAAGTGGACGCAGCTGTGGTCGGTCCAGTGGAGTCCGGTGGCGTGGCTGAAGGAGATGTGCTTGCTGGAAGAGAAGACGGGGTCAAGCGTGTGACCGGCGTAGTGGGTAGCCGTGTTCACCAGTTGCTTGAGTCCGAGGTTGGCGAGGTTGTCCAGCAGGGCGGTGGTGTTTCTGTCGTTGTTGTTCTCCAGGTGGAAGTTGAGGTCCCCTAGGAGGATGTAGTCGGCGGAGGGCATGGCGTGCGGGCTGATGAAGTCTGCGATGTCTTCGCTGAATAGTGTGCGTGGTCCCGGGGGTCTGTAGATGAGGGTGCCTCGGAGGGTGGTCTTGGGGTCAGTGTGTATCTGGAAGTGTAGGTGTTCGGCGGCGGTGAAGGTCTCGTCGGAGTTAGTCGAGATGCGGATGGTGTTCTTGTGTACGATGGCGATGCCTCCTCCCGTCTGGTTGACGCGGTCCCTCCGGGTGATCTTGTATCCGTCCGGGATGGCTATGGCGATGTCGGGCGCTGAGGAGGCGTTCATCCAGGTTTCGGTGAGGAAGGCGATGTCCGGTGCTGTTGCGTCGAGCAGGTCCCAGAGTTCCACGGCGTGCCTGTGGACGGAGCGGGTGTTCAACAGGATGCATTTCAGGTGGTTGCTGCTGGTGCACGTCTTGGCGGAGGTGGTGCACGTCCGGGGGCAGGTGAATCGGCAGGTTTGGCAGGTGAAGGGTCCGTGGGTGCGTCTCGGTGAGGCTCGGTAGCAGGCAGGGTTCCGGCCGGCATTGAGTGCGGTGAGGGTGGCGGCGTCGTAGGTCCGTCGAGTGGTGTTGCATCGGTGGGATCCAGGGGTTCTGGCGCTGGGCGCGGTCCAGTCGCGGACGGGCGCAGACGGGCTTGCCTTAGGCGCGCCTTCGGTGCGCCAGCGGCGCGGCGCGCAGCGGCCGCCATTTATGGGGAGGTGGGAGGGAGGAGCAGCTGGGAGGCGGGAGGCAGGGGCAGCGAATGGGCAGTCAGGGGGCGGGGCCGCAGGGACGCAGCGGCGGGAATGGCGAGAGGCAGCGGGGGCACAAAGTACAAGGGGAGAGAAAACAGACAAAAATACGGGCACAACGCAAATGGGGCAGCGAGGGGCACAGAAAGGAAAATGGGGGAGAAAACAGACAAAATTACAAGCACAACGCAAATGGGGCAGCGAGGGGCACAGAAAGGAAAATGGTGGGAGAAAACAGACAAAATTACAAGCACAACGCAAATGGGGCAGCGAGGGGCACAGAAAGGAAAATGGGGGAGAAAACAGACAAAATTACAAGCACAACGCAAATGGGGCAGCGAGGGGCACAGAAAGGAAAATGGGGGAGAAAACAGACAAAATTACAAGCACAACGCAAATGGGGCAGCGAGGGGCACAGAAAGGAAAATGGGGGAGAAAACAGACAAAATTACAAGCACAACGCAAATGGGGCAGCGAGGGGCACAGAAAGGAAAATGGGGGAGAAAACAGACAAAATTACAAGCACAACGCAAATGGGGCAGCGAGGGGCACAGAAAGGAAAATGGGGGAGAAAACAGACAAAATTACAAGCACAACACAAATGGGGCAGCGAGGGGCACAGAAAGGAAAATGGGGAGAAAACAGACAAAATTACAAGCACAACGCAAATGGGGCAGCGAGGGGCACAGAAAGGAAAATGGGGGAGAAAACAGACAAAATTACAAGCACAACGCAAATGGGGCAGCGAGGGGCACAGAAAGGAAAATGGGGGAGAAAACAGACAAAATTACAAGCACAACGCAAATGGGGCAGCGAGGGGCACAGAAAGGAAAATGGGGGAGAAAACAGACAAAATTACAAGCACAACGCAAATGGGGCAGCGAGGGGCACAGAAAGGAAAATGGGGGAGAAAACAGACAAAATTACAAGCACAACGCAAATGGGGCAGCGAGGGGCACAGAAAGGAAAATGGGGGAGAAAACAGACAAAATTACAAGCACAACGCAAATGGGGCAGCGAGGGGCACAGAAAGGAAAATGGGGGAGAAAACAGACAAAATTACAAGCACAACGCAAATGGGGCAGCGAGGGGCACAGAAAGGAAAATGGGGGAGAAAACGGACAAAATTACAAGCACAACGCAAATGGGGCAGCGAGGGGCACAGAAAGGAAAATGGGGGAGAAAACAGACAAAATTACAAGCACAACGCAAATGGGGCAGCGAGGGGCACAGAAAGGAAAATGGGGGAGAAAACAGACAAAATTACAAGCACAACGCAAATGGGGCAGCGAGGGGCACAGAAAGGAAAATGGGGAGACAAGCAAGAAATACGGGCACCGGGGCCACAAGCGGAGGGCGATCTTACCTGCAGAAGCAGCGGGCAGACAACACAGGCGGAGCTGTGTGGTGGGGAGCGACCTACCTGGCAAGGTCAAGGGTCGCTCTCCTCACGCGCAGCGGCCGCCATTTATGGGGAGGTGGGAGGGAGGAGCAGCTGGGAGGCGGGAGGCAGGGGCAGCGAATGGGCAGTCCGGGGGCGGGGCCGCAGGGGACGCAGCGGCGGGAATGGCGAGAGGCAGCGGGGGCACAAAGTACAAGGGGAGAGAAAACAGACAAAAATACGGGCACAACGCAAATGGGGCAGCGAGGGGCACAGAAAGGAAAATGGGGGAGAAAACAGACAAAATTACAAGCACAACGCAAATGGGGCAGCGAGGGGCACAGAAAGGAAAATGGGGGAGAAAACAGACAAAATTACAAGCACAACGCAAATGGGGCAGCGAGGGGCACAGAAAGGAAAATGGGGGAGAAAACAGACAAAATTACAAGCACAACGCAAATGGGGCAGCGAGGGGCACAGAAAGGAAAATGGGGGGAGAAAACAGACAAAATTACAAGCACAACGCAAATGGGGCAGCGAGGGGCACAGAAAGGAAAATGGGGGAGAAAACAGACAAAATTACAAGCACAACGCAAATGGGGCAGCGAGGGGCACAGAAAGGAAAATGGGGGAGAAAACAGACAAAATTACAAGCACAACGCAAATGGGGCAGCGAGGGGCACAGAAAGGAAAATGGGGGAGAAAACAGACAAAATTACAAGCACAACGCAAATGGGGCAGCGAGGGGCACAGAAAGGAAAATGGGGGAGAAAACAGACAAAATTACAAGCACAACGCAAATGGGGCAGCGAGGGGCACAGAAAGGAAAATGGGGGAGAAAACAGACAAAATTACAAGCACACCGCAAATGGGGCAGCGAGGGGCACAGAAAGGAAAATGGGGGAGAAAACAGACAAAATTACAAGCACAACGCAAATGGGGCAGCGAGGGGCACAGAAAGGAAAATGGGGAGAAAACAGACAAAATTACAAGCACAACGCAAATGGGGCAGCGAGGGGCACAGAAAGGAAAATGGGGAGACAAGCAAGAAATACGGGCACCGGGGCCACAAGCGGAGGGCGATCTTACCTGCAGAAGCAGCGGGCAGACAACACAGGCGGAGCTGTGTGGTGGGGGAGCGACCTACCTGGCAAGTTAGTAAAAAGTGCTTTAGGGCATGTGTCCGGCCCGTGGAAAGTATGGAGGGCAAAATAATTTATTAAGGGCAAAATTAAAGGTGCAGAAGCCTATTAGCATGTGGGTAGTGCTACCCTGCGGGGTAATGCTCCGTTTGGATCAGCGGCTTGAAACCAGTACATTGTTTGTGTATACCCATGCCGCGCTCTGACCAGCACCGGCACAGAATGGAGAAAGGAGGGGCGTCACGGGGGGAGGGAGGGAGCGAGCGAGGGGCGAACGAGAATCCGTGTGTTAAGGCGCTACAAATTAGCCTCTGAGACAGAGGACTTTGCCCTTTAATATGAAGTAGAGAACTGAAAGCACGCCATGCGCGCCTTGTGGTGAGTTTTGGCAGCGGCTTGAAACCAGTACAGCGTCTGTGTATACCCATGCCGCGCTCTGACCAACACCGGCACAGAATGGAGAAAGGAGGGGCGTGACGGGGGGGGGGAGGGAGGGAGCAAACGAGGGGCAAACGGGAATTGTGTGTTGAGTCGCTACAAATTAGCCTCTGAGACAGAGGACTTTGCCCTTTAATATGAAGTAGAGAACTGAAAGCACGCCATGCGCGCGTTGTTCTGAAACACTGGGATGAAAAGAGACGCCCGCGAGATTCGGGATGACAGAATGCTATGCAAAAGAAAGTACTTGGTCGGCAAAGGCATAAACCCGCACAGCGTCTAAACCCGTACAGCCTGTGAGACAGTAAAAAAAGTGCTAAAGGGCATGTGTGTCGGCTGTGAAAAGTATGTACGGTTAAATGATCTATTAAGGGCAAGATTAAACGTGCAATAGTCTATCAGCAAATGGGTAGTACGCTACCCCGTGGTGTATTGTTGTGGTAGGGGCTTGAAACCTGTACAGCGTCCGTCTATAGCCACGCCGGGCTCTGACCAGCAGCAGCATATAATGAAGAGAGGAAGGGCCTGATGGGGGAAGGAGGGAGCGAGCAAGGAGCGAACGGGAATCCGTGTGTCAAGTCGCTACAAATTAACCTGTGACGTACTAAAAAAAACTGCTTTAGGGCATGTGTCTGGGCCGTGGAAAGTATACAGGGCTAAATTATTATTAAGGGCAAAATTAAAGGTGCAGAAGCCTAAAGATGGCTGCTTGTTCAGTGACAGAACGCGTGCTATGAACATTAGTGTATTGTTGTGGTAGGGGCTTGAAACCTGTACAGCGTCCGTCTATAGCCACGCCCGGCTCTGACCAGTAGCGGCATATAAGTATGTAGGGACACGCTGTGTCCAAACGCCGTGATGAAAAGAGACGCCCGCGGGACTTGAGAGAATACAATGAAAAGAAAGTGGAAGCGCGGGAAAGTGAAAGCGCGCCATGTGCGCGCCGTGCTGAAACGCCGTGATGAAAACAGACGTAGCGGCATATAAGTATGTAGGGACACGCTGTGCTCAAACGCCGTGATGAAAAGAGACGCCCGCGGGACTTGGGAGAATACAAAGAAAAGAAAGTGGAAGCGCGGGAAAGTGAAAGCGCGCCATGCGTGCGCCGTGCTGAAACGCCGTGATGAAAACAGACGCCCCCGGGACTGGGGAGAATACAATGCAAAAGAAACTAGAGGCGCGCCATGCGCATACACTGTACGTGTGCACATCTCCTGTCCGGGCAGGCACGGCGAGCAGGAGACAGGGAGGGCACAAAACATGCCTCCCTTCCAATGAAAAGCACGCAGTTTGGAGCCGCGCCAATCAGAAGCATGGAGCTTCCACCCCGCTTCCGAAGCAAAATCAACGACAATAGATCTCGCAAGCGAGCAGCGCATGCGATGCGTCGCTAGGCGAGACCTAAAAAACGTAATTGGGTGAGTTATTCATGGTTGACATGAAAAATCTTGTGAAATGCGTTAACGGTCTTTTATTGTGAGTTATGAGAAGAGTTTGGCGAGGGGATTGAAGTAAGCCACCTGGACACTTCAAGGGCAGCCCACTGTCCGGGATATGCATGCACAACATCCTCTGGCCAGGCGCTGCCAGAGGCTATAAATAAACGGCTATCAGACTGCACACGGCTTTGCCTACACTCTTATCAGTGGTGTCAGTGTGGTTATTGCGAGCTGGACAAGTGGGCCCTGAATACAGGCTTTTGCGCAAGCCTATACATTTTGGCGATGGGGCAGTCACCCATGCTATATTGATGCTGTCTCTGATTTGTGCAGTGAAACCGCTGTGCTCCACCCTGGAGGTCAGCCGCAGCCAGTGCAGGTAAGAGCGGTGGGGCCGGGTTTGGGGGTATTTCGACAGATAACGAGGGAAAATTAATTATTTATTTAATCAATTTATTATTTATTTATTCAGTCAAAGGCCCTCCAGTGAAGGTTTGGGCTGCCACAATGTGAAATGTCGGCACTTCTGGGTGATCCCGCTTGACGGCGCAGGCTTGTTGCGTTCCCGTTGGAATATGCAGTGGCCCAGTGAGGTGAACGTGCTGGCCCCTGTGTTCCTACCCGGTGGGGAGAACACGTCACACCATTCTCAGCATCTGCATTGCCCATATTGGGAGCCTGCATTGCGGCTGTGGAGGGACGCCGTTTGATGTTCCAAAGCAGCGATGCGCGTTGGAGCACGTTCGACACGGGCCAGAAGGGGGACAAGTAAAGAAGTGGGAAAAAAAAACACATGAAAAGCAAAGAGACAGAAACGAGAAAAGAAATACATTAAATGGCTATACTAAGCACTGTAAGCTGGCAGTTCAGAGGAATTGGCGCCAGGCGAGGCCTGGAGGTGCGTGCCTGCTGAGGGCATTTTACAACATAAAGGCCTGAAAAGGGGCCCGTTAACACTTTCTGAGCACACCTGGAGGCCCTGAGTGCACCCTGCCGGGGGGAGAGTGAGTCCACGAGTACCCTGCGGATACAGACACCAGGCGTGCACGCACAACACTGCAAGAAGGAGAGCGCGACAGGACAATGGTGGTCCACCATGGCAGATGATGATAATGCAGTGCCTGGCCATGGGCCCAACCAGCAGCAGATGCTCCATCAACATGCATTGGTAGGTGTAATATAGTCTTTTAGCGAACTCATTAATCCAAAAACAGCTGCGCCCCGGTGGAAGGGGAGATTGAACAATTATTTCATAGCCACCGAGAAACTGATGATGCAGTGAAGCAATCACTTTTGCTCTATTAAGCAGGAGAAGAAAGTTACAAATTATTTGAACATCTTCCCAAAATGGGCGCGGCCAATGACTACGATTCAGCAGTGAGGGCGCTCAATGCTCAATTTGACTCGCAGCTGAATCTGGATCTTGAGAGATTGAAGCTATGCCAGGCCCGCCAGTGTGAGGGTGGCTCTATTGACGCATTCTATGCCCGCCTCCACGAGCTAGCCAGAATGTGTACGGTGGATGATCAGCCCAATGAGATCCGGGCGCAGATCATACAAGGATGCCAAAACAAGATACTTTGGGGCCCCATACTGTGACAAACTAACATTAGCCTAGATGGCATCCTCATCATGGCATAGTCACGTGACCTGTCGGCTGCGAGGGTCACGAAGATGGACATGGTGATCACGCAGGCATTCAGTAAACCGCCCAACATGAAAGTAGAGCCTGCAGACACTATATCCACAAGAGTGAAGGTGACTTGTCCCAAGTCCATGACCCCGTCACAAGCTAGCCCTCAGTGCCAATACTGAGGTTGTGAGGAACACCTCCTGGAGAGCTGCCTGGCACAGGGGAGAACATGTTCGAGCTGCGGCAAGTTCAACCACTTCGCCAAAGTATGCAGGGGTGGTCCAAGAGAAAGAGGAGCACAAGGGAGAAGGACCCTGACAAAAGCCATCCGACAGCTATCGTTAGATGATCCGAGGCCTGTGAGCTACCAAACGCAAGCCATGGGTTTGTCACTGAGAGGAGGAATCATCCTCAGAAGAGGAGGTATTCTTATCTCATTCACAGGGGACCTGAAGAAACTTAGGAGGCCGCAATCCACATGCAGGGTGGAAGTTACAGGTTCGGAAGGCAAGGCTCTCATTGACACAGGGGCCTACGTGACAGGCATACAACAATATTGACGTATCCGTCCGAAGCTTGCACTAGCCACAACACGCACCAAGATTTAAACGTATGGATGTCACACCCCACTGCCACTGAAATAGCTCATGAAGGTTTGTGTGGGATCGAATGACCAAGAGATAATGGCAGTATTCCACATCATTGATAAAGAGGCAGATACTCTGCTGGGATGTCATACAGCAGAAGACTTGGGCCTCGTGCCTTTTGCTAGGAATGTAGGCATACCAGGTAGACAAACTGCTGAACCAGTTCCCAGAACTGTTCATGGGACTAGCATGCCTGCGAGCCCCTCCCTGCACTCTGCTTATCGATATGTTGGTCAAAGCAGTGGCCCTATGCCATTGACGTGCGCCATTCCACTTGTGGCCGCTAGTGGAACAGGAACTAGACAAGCTAGAAAGCTTAAGGGTGATTGAGAAAGGTTTCTCGCCCGATGCGCTGGGTATTGCTGATGGTGATTGCTGAGAAACCCAAACAGCCCGTCAAGGTGAGACTTTGTATTGAATTGTGCTTTCCAAATAAGGCTATCAAGCGGGAGAGGCACATCACTCCTACAACGGACGAAATTATAGCTGATTTGAATGAGGCCAGGTGGTTCTCTAAATTGGATCTCAAGCTGGCTATCACCAGCTCCAGCTAGCGGAAGAGAGCAGATATATCACATCATTCTCTATGCACCTGGAGTTTCAAAGGTACAAGCGGCTACGTTTTGGGGTATCATCCATAGTGTAGGTATTCCAGGATGCGATAAGGGAAGTGCTGTCTGGCCTACAAGGCGTTACGAATGTCAGTGATGACATTTTGATCTATTCCGCGATTGCAGAGAAACATTACCAGCGCCTGCGAGCCACCATGAAACGTCTGTGGGAGCAAGAAATCACCCTCCATCGGGAAAAGTGTTCCTTCTTCCAAACCAGCATAGAATTCTTCGGCTATGTGTTCACTCAAGATGGAGTGCAGGTGGACCGGAGGAAGTCAAAGGCCATCAAGCAAGCACCTGCACCCTGTAATCCCTTGGAAGTTCGCAGCTTCTTAGGTATGGCCACATACTGCAGCCGTGTCATTCCCAATCTGGCTACTATTGCAGAGCCACTGAGAGTGCTGACAAAAGTGGACATATGCTGGGAATGGGCCCAAGTGAGGAGGAAGCGTTTCAGAAGGTCAAGTCAGCATTACTGAGTAAAGCGACAATGGCTTATTTGATCCTAAGAAGATGACGGAACGGTTAGTCGACGCCAGTCCAGTGGGTCTGGGATCCTTTCTCACACAGGAAGTAGAGCCAGGAAGATGGGCACCTTCGACATTTGCAAGTAGGGCACTCACGCCAATGGAGGTGAGGTATGCTCCAATCAAGAGGGAAGCCCTTGCCATTAAGTGGGCATGCAGACACTTTCACCTATACCTCTGTGGGCGAGCCTTTCGTTTGATCACAGATCATCAGCCATTGGTGCCTCTGTTCAAGGGCACGGCTCCCCATCCCCCACCTTGAATTGAACGATGGGCGATTCAGCTTCAGCACTACCAATTCAAAGTGATCTACAGACAAGGGTCCAAAAATCTGTCTGATTTACTTTCTCGTCACCCTCCCCAACTCAATGGCGCGATGGTGGAGGATGCTGATCGGACTGAAGAGTATATCCGCTGGGTGTCTCAAGAGGCTTGCCCGAGGGTACTGAATCTGATGGAAATTGAGGAAGTGATTGCTGGAGATGCCAGGTTGGAAAAAGTCAGAAACACACTGCAACATGGTTCCTGGCAGTCCCTCCTGCAAAGTACGAACAGTTGGAGCAGTCTGGACAAGGAACGCCTCACACAGCTGAGGAGAGTGCATGAACTCAGCGCTACTCTGGAAGGTCTGATTCTATGAGATCATCAGCTGGTGATTCATGAAAATTTGGCTAGGAGAGTGGCAGAGCTGGCACAGGGGGGACACCAGGGGACAGCTAAGATGAAGGCTCACCTGCGGGAGAAAATATGGTTCCCAGGAGTGGAAGCAATAGTAAATGATCTGGTGCAGCGGTGCCTAGAGCAACTCCGAACTGCCGGCCTCAATCATCATGGAAGTGCCAGCTGGTACTCCATGGTCCTAGGTAAGCATGGATTTTGGCAGGTTCCCTGATGGAAGACTCGTTATGGTCTTTGTGGGCAATTATTCAAAATATCCCATTGTGGAGCATGTGGAAACAATGGTATTCACAAACATGGTACCAGCCATGGGAAAGGTATTTGCACTATTTGGCTTTTCCGACAAAATCAAAACAGACAATGGTCTGCCATTTCAGAACTCTGAGTTCCACGATCTGCTTGGGTGTCTTGGCATTAGACATTGCCGCATCACCCCTCACTGGCCCCGGGCGAATGAGGAGGTCGAGCGGTTCATGCGGAAACTGAACAAAACGCTATGCATAGCCACGCATGAAAGAACTAACCCTGAAGTGAGCCTGCATCAGTTCATGCGGAATATAGATGGACACCACACCACACTACTTAATGCCCGCATGGGCCTTCATGTTGAAAGGGCACCGACAGGACGTGATTCTTGAACATCCTGATTGGACTCAACCGGAGTATGATCCAGAAAGCGCGCGGACCAGGCGATCCTAGAACAACACAAGGACAAGTATCTGCCAGAAAGCGACCTTGAGACAGCTGGAGCCAAGGCCAGGATCATGTGCTCCCCAGAGACCGCAGACCTGGATGGGAGTTCTGGACACCTTTTGAGCCTGGAGTATAGGAAGTAGTGAACGTTGAAGGCACGATATCTCCAAAAAAAGGTAAAGAGACAGTCAGTCGCAATATTTCATGGTTCAGTAAGGTGAAGAGACCTTGTCAAGGGAGTCAGGAGGAAGGAGAGATTCAAAGTGTTGCCTATCCATCAGTGGTGGAGGAGCCGCAGGATCAGTCACAGCTTGATGGGACGCCCAAGGAACAATGTACAGGAGAAGAGGGACAGTGCCAGTCTGTTGGAAAACGAGGCAGTATCTGTGAGGCCTGCACAAATAACATGTCACATTTGTCCTTCACTGGGAACCAAACACCCTATTGTAGCGCTTGACTCTCAGAGGGTAGCGTTGCAGAGCAGTCTAAGGCTTACTCAAGGGAGGTGGTGTGGGCTAGTAATCGCCATTACAGGTACGCAGAAATAACACTCAATAATTGATTGTCCAGTCTGTACTTTGCTTTATAAAAGTAAGAGTACATTTATTAAACACACACACTACTTAATACTATGCACCAATTTACAAATATACATAAGTTGTTGGAATTACTTTGTGACATTGCATAACATCTCCCCCCCTCCCACAGGGGGGGGGAGGGGGGGGTCTAGTACCACCACTCCCATGTATGCACATCATCTTGCCCCCTAATGCAGTGGGTTGACACAACCTGGAGCGAGGGCCTTGCCAACTGGCACCATCCCAGTGGCGACCCACCCCATCATCTCAACAAGCATTAAAAATAGGTACACCTGCCCTGGGGACACATAACCCTGACTGAGCATCTCATACTGTCCATACAGTATACATCTCTACATCTTAGTGGCTAAAAGTCTGGGTTGTTCTTCCCTTAACGCAGTAGCAAGAATACATGTTTGGGCATCACTTTAAATGAGGTACTTCTCATAGCTGATAACACTTATAATGCATTGCAATTAAAGCCCCTAAAAGGCATCACAGATAAAATCACAGGATTAAGCAGATACAGCCAGACACCCTATCAGGAGTGTCCAGCAACATAACCCTACTTTGCTTATGACTCCACCTTACACAGGTACTTCACATTACACGTGTGACTTACAGTCCCTTTAAAAGAAATAACATTGGTAAATGCACTTCTCGTGCAGTTGTACCTCTTCACCTCCAGGGGATGCCCTTCTCCAGACATCCCCAGCACAGCCTTCCTCACATTGAGGCAATCCTTAAGGCACCCCCTAGCTGTAGAACAAAAGTTCCAGCCGAGGGGAAAGTTTATTGCTGGCTGAGCCCTTGAGGGGTTGTTTCTTTTAAGTCCCCATGAGACTTATTGAGGGACTTTCCATTTTCGTGCTGGGGTGAGACTGCGTAGCTTCTGCAGCTCCCCTGCACCTTGTCACACCTTTGGCGGTGACCCCGTCCTCCTGGGGCCACCGCGAACCAAGGAAAATCAGTTTTCCCTTGCAGGCCGGTCCGGGCCTGCAAGGCATTATGGGGCGCTTCCTCCATTCTCGTGAATATTATAGCAGCGGCTCTCCCGCTGCTTCGGGGAGAGCCGCTTTGGCCCCTCTGGCGGCCTCACGCCGCTTCACGACATCGTCGGGGGTCCGGTCCCACCCGGACCCCGTGCTGCCGGTGAGTGTTTCCGCGGCTCGGGGAGCCCACCCCCGGCCGCTCTTCACTTCCCCTCGGGGGCCCGGTCCCACCCGGGCCCTCTCACTTTCCTTGGGGCTCCGGTCCCGTCCCAGGCGCCCCGTGTGGCCTCCTCGGTGGAGAGCCGCTCGGGGACCCCACCCCCGGCGGCTCCCGTCGGCTCCCCGACTGGCCAGCACCTTTGCGTGCTGCCGCGGGAGCCGGCATTCCTGTTCTGGTCTGCCCACTCCGGCGGGTAGACGCGAGGCAGCGTCCCCTGCTCCAGCGGGTCTTCGGGGGAGTGCGACGGCACTCCCTCGCCTTCCTGCTACCGCGGGGGAGTGCGACGGCATTCCCCCCACCTCACCTTCACTTCGGGGCCCGGGGATGGGGCCCCGGGCCCCCACAGGGACATCTTCACGGGGAGTGCGACGGCGCTCCCCGGCTTTGCTTCTTGGCGTTGGGGCCCGGAGTTGGGATCCCGGGCCCCAGATACATCGTTGCGGGGGGCACGACGGCGCTCCCCTGCCTCCATTTTCGGCGGGGGCCAGGGTGGGCTCCTGGCACCCCGCAGGCCATTTTCACGGGGAGCGCGACGGCGCTCCCCGACTTATCTTCTGCTGGGGGGCAGCCCCCGGGACCTGACCCACCCCGGGGGCATTTTCTGGACCAGCGGCGGAGCCCCACGCGCTTTGTCGTCGGTCGGCCAGAGGTCAAAGGTCGCCTACCTTCTGGGGGGCATATCTCAGCCTCCCGGGGACCGATCTTCCTGATTTTGGCCTCTTCTTGCTCCTGGTGGCGCTCCCCAGCCACTGGGAGCACTTTCTTTTGCCCTCTTGATCTCCAGGAGGGTGAATTCAGCAGGGAGCGGTCTTCACTGGCTCCATGCGCCAGCCTTTCGCCTGGCTCATTTCCTGGGCCTCTCTTCTCCTTGCGCAGAGGCCCAGGCTTCTGGTCACTTGTCCTGGTCTCCGCTTGTGGCGCAAGTCAGGGTCCTGGGCCAGTCTGGAGGTTCTTCCTTCCAGCAGTCTTCCTCAGCAGACCACACCCCAGAGAGAGCTCCTCTTCCTGTGCAAACTCTTTTAAAGAATTTGGAGGGGGCTGGCAGGAAGTCTCTGTTTGCCCTATCAAACAGCGACACCTCACTTCCCTGCCCCTGCTCCCTCCTTCCTGCCCAGGCCTCTGGGTTAGTTCAAAATGGCGTTGTCCAGTGGTCTCATGCCACATGGTCTCTGAAAGCCCCTTCCCCCCTCGCTGCCTTCCCTCCAGAGCAGCTTGGTGCCTGGCACCAGGTGACAGCTGCTGATGGATTAACCTGTAGCTCCACCCATCCTCTCTTCTTGGAGAGGAGGCCTTCGCCCTTGGAATGCTTGTCGTGCAGGGCTAGGCCTCTGATGCTACAGCTTGGGAAGGAAGGTCATTAATTCAGCCTGGCAGGGTCAGCCCCAACCAGGCCCTGGTTATGAGCTGACTCAGAGAAATATGACATTTCTGGATGACCCAAAAGCAGTACAAATATGACTTTGGACTCTGCAGAATACTTCTTCTCACATAAGTTACAGTGGACTTTAGTGCGTGTCCGGAATTTGTAGGCCCTAGGAAAGTGAAACTAGCCCATGTGCTCCCCATCCTCATAGGAGAGTAATGGAGTGACAACAGTAAAGCACACTGACTTTCCCTCAAATGTTTCTTCCCATTGTAGAAAGCCTATTCCATGTCACCACCCAGCTCTGCGTAAGTCCTGCCACACCATTCACTTTGTAGCTGCTCCTGGGCTGCGCACGCCAGGAATCTCCCCTGCGCAGCCCTTACACTTGTGCACACGCATGTACACACGTGTCTGCATGTAAACAGCCCAGTGCCCCTTACTCTGGCTGCAGCACAGCGGCCTACTTGCGCCAGGGGACACCGGTAAAATACACATGCAGTCCCTTGCATCATGAGTTCACTGTGGGTGAGTCCCAAGTTATGAGGCTCTCGCACAGTAAAAGCTCAACAACTAGGTGTTCAAAAAGCGAAAAATCCGGGCGGCTCAGATGGTCAGAACCACCTTCTAACACAGACTCACGGAGAAGGTAATCGAGAATGTGGTCCAAAAAGACCACTCACAACATCAGCAATATAATCTGCGGCCACACCCCTGGCGGAACCAATGGTGCAAGTACTTTGTGAGCAACGTCCTGGAGTGAGGTTCAAAGCTAAGTGGGTAAGGGATGCAGTAAACCACCCGGATACTTCAGGGGCAGCCCACTGCCCCTAATACGCATGCATGACATCCTCTGGCCTGGCGTGGCCACATGTTATAAATAAACTGGTATCAGACTGCATGGGGTCTTTGCCCACACTCTATCTGTGATGTCAGTGTGGTTTTTTCGAGCTCCGACAAGTGGGCCCTGAATACAGGTTGTGGCGCAAGCCTGTACAGGGATATGGCATTACGGCCAGAGTTATCCTTTGGAACTGGTGATCCAGCTTCTAGTCGAGGCGCAAGTTCAACATCCTGTGAATCACTTAATCTCCCAGTGCCTAAAAAATATCATCTGACCTTGTGTAATCACGTGTTCGTTGCTTATGTAAAGCTCTACAATGACTTCAGCTGACCAAGTGCACTATATATATAAATATATATATATATATATATATATATATATATATATATATATATATATATATATATATATATATATATATATATGTATAGATTTCACCAGACGCTGCGTTTCGCGGTTCCCTGCCTCCGGCATCGGTGCCAGCCAGCGGCAGCAGCAGCCGCTTAAATTTTATAGGTACCGTGATCAAGTTCTCAGTGAGAACGAAACGCGTCGGTTTGGTCTTTCAACCTGGGAAACCTTGAAAATAAATGAACTTGGAAAACCGTCCCCTTGCGAGTGCGACCTCATTTTTCCTGAAAGGTTTGTGTTTGCGATAATTAACGGCGTGGCTCTGCCCCGAGGTTCGCACCGGTTTTGAAGCGCCGAGGGTTCCAGCGATCGTGAGCCAGCGCAGGAGGATAGATATATATATATATATATATATATATATATATATATTTATATATATCCCAACGACAGTCTCACGTTACCGGAGCCCCGGACCCTACAGGGCGGCCTCACACATGGGCACGGAGCAGCCCATCTAAACATCACCATGTAAACACACAATGAGGCCCAATACTGAAGCAGATATATATATATATATCCTGCTGGCGGTTGGCAGTAAATAGTTACAGTTAGGACCGTGTTTCGATAGGGAAAGCACTTTTTGACTTGCCTATCACTTTGGCATTGGTTTGACTAATCTTAACAAAATTTTGCTAAAAAGTGTGCAAGTAGTTGTTGTTGGAGATGGAAACTTTCGGGGGAATCTTGAAGGGGGGCTGAGAAAAATGGGGTGCGTTTGCAATATTAATTCCCATAGGACCTGCCAACACGACTACAGCCGGAACTGCTGGATCGAAATACACCAAATTTGGTAGAAAAGTAGATTTGGTTTCGCAGATTGTGCTTTTTGTTATTTGGTGTAAATCCGTTCAGTAGTTGTTGAGATTTATTTATTTATTTATTTAAAGTATGTGATATCTGTGTTTAAAGATATTTCGAGAAAAAAGACAAGCTCGTGCAGGGAAATACAGAACGCTGACTGGCTGCCAACACTTCAAGCAGGAAGTGTTGGCAGCCATCTGGGGACTCGCTTCACCGAGTCCCAAGAAAAAAAAGTGTAAAAAAAGAATACGGGGCAGGGTAGGCATACCCTGACCCCTAAGCCATGGTCTTGGTGTCCCCCTGGGACCCGGTCACTCCCTATTTGAAAAAAATATATTGATGGAAATTTGCAATATTCGTGAATTTGCAGCAAAAAAAAAGCGCAGGCTCCAGCGCTTGTTTTACATTAAGCCCCAAGGTGGGGCCAAGATCCAGGGGCATATAATAATAATAATAATAGAAGGGGGACGCAGGGAGTCCCCCTCCTAGGGCTTATTGAAGCCCCGGGGCCCGCCACCTCCTTGGGGCTTTAAATTGAATGCGAGGGGCTATGCGGACCCCCCAGCAGCCCCGGGGGTGAAACTGAAATTTAATGCGGGGGTTCGCATACCCCCCCTGCAGCCCTGGGGGCCTACGCGGGGCTTTACTTAAATTGAATGTAGGAAGGCGTGTGCTGACCCCCCCAGCCCTGGGAACCAGCACCTCCCCGGAGCACTTTAAGATATATGCAGGCGGGCTCGCATGGCCCGCCGTGCCCCGGAGACCACCACCTCCCCGGACAAAATCAAACAAAGGATTGGGGCCAAGCGGACCCCTGCTCCTGGAGCCATAGATGGCCCAGGGAACCCCCACTCCCCAGGGCCGGCTCCGGCTATGACTCGGGGTGCCCACCCCCGGGACATAGCTGTTTGCTGTGGCTTGGCGGGAGCTTTATTGCTCCTGCCAAGCCATAGCAAACACTCTGCTTCCAGCAAGTGAGAGCATTAAAAATGCTCTCGCTTGCTGGAAGCGGAGCAGAATTGCTTTTAGACAGGGAGAGCTGCATGTGTAGCAGCTCCCTGTCTGAAAGCAATGCCAGCTCCCACAGAAGGCGGGGAGTCGTCAGGGACAACGGGGGCATTCAGGTGGATTGGAGACTGGCTGCCCTGGGTGGCACCAGGGCACCCAGAATAGAGGCCAGGACCCGGGGGATGGGTTCCCTGGGGACGAATTCGACCCGGGAGGGGGACTGCGCGCCCCCCCCAATTGGTTTTTAAAATGAAACCAAGAAAAATGCCGGGCCCTGGCGTGGGGTCCTTGGGGCCAAAATCTGCCCAGGGAGGGGGCCGTGCAGCCCCCTCCCCTCATTAAAACAAAAAAAAAGCTAAAATAAAAAGGCCAGGGCCCGGGGGATGAGGTCCCCGGGGCCGAAATTGGCCCAGGAGGGGGCCGTTTGGCCCCCTCCCTTTAACTAAAGAAAAAAACAAAATGAAAAGGCCAGGCCCTGGGGGATGGGGTCGCTGGGGCTGAAATCGGCCCAGGGAAGGAGGCCACGTGCCCCCCCTTCCCTAATAAGCCAAAAATATTCCCAAAAAAAGATGAACCGCCAAGTCGCCTGAGGCCCCGTCCCCTTGCACCACCACTCTACAAACACGCCTCCTGGCGCACATCTGGTTTGGGGATGAAGTCCCCTTGGATGCTGAGGGTCCTTAGGGGCCAACAAACCTTCCTGTTACCTCCATTAAATCCCACACAGGGGGATTGCTGAGAGGTCTTCAGAGGCCATGCCCCCTTTCTCCACCACTCTGCAAACGCATCTCCGGGTGCACTACTGGTTGGGGGATCAAGTCCACTTTACTCCAGAGAGACCTTGCGGGCCAAGAAGACCTCCAGTAGCTCCTGTAAGTCCTAAGCAACAGAATTCCTGAGAGCTGGTCGGAGGCCCAGACTCCTTTCTCTACCACTCTGCAAACATGACTGCTAGTTAAAAAAACCTTAGAAATTCACTGAAAAAAACACAGGTTTCAGGGACGTTATAGTTAGAAATTAGCATTTTAAAAAACTGTCGAAATTCACGAAAAAACCCAAAGGTTACAGGGACGTTATAGTTAGGCTGTCATCAGTTATGTCACTGACCATGTCATGAGTGATGTAACATGTGCGGTCATAAGCAGTGCATTGCGGGGGGGTGAGTTATAGTTAGCTCAGCTAACTATAACAGCTGAATTTCTCTGGTTTTGAACGAGTGAAATGTCAGCCTAACTATAACTTCCCTGTAACCTATATATATATATATATATATATATATATATATATATATATATATATATACACAGCTCCAAGATGTGTCCATCAGTTGAGTCGCACTCGGCCAGCAGCAGCAAGAGAACTCTCTTTCCATGGTATGGACGGATACCGCTTACAGCCATCAACAGTAGGTTTGCCTGACGCGTTTTGAAAGCTCCTCAGCTTTCTCTTCAGAGGCTTCAGAATTGATGCTATATTAATCTGTTAAAAAGCGCATTTTCATCTTGTCACTTCCGTGACAAACTGCGCTTTTTAACAGATTAATATGGCAGCAATTGAGCTGAACTGCTATTTATGTTGGATGCCTTCCTTGCATTACGTGACTGTTTAAAATCATGCTGCACCAATAATGCACTGTGCTTTGAATTTCGTGCTATTGAGCAGAATACTTATGCTTTGAATTTCGTGACAGATTTTGTATTTATAATCATGGTGCATCATGGATGATGTATGCTGTTAACTGAGGTCACGTGCGCAGGGTACTTAAGGCCAATGATATCAAGCACCATGTTTCAACACACCTGTGAATAAGGCAATTATTTGTCGAAACGCGTCAGGGAAAGAGTGGAATGCTGCCTCTGTGTACTTGAAATAAAGCTTGCAGTTCACAGACTTGAAGCCTCGACATTTCTTCTTGTGTGTAGTTTTGAAGGACAGGAGACTCCTTGCCTGTTCATACAAGACCGCCCTGCAGGGACGGGGGCTCCTAGCAAAGTGGAGAACTGTTTTGTGGATATATATATATATATATATATATATATATATATATATATATATATATATATATATATATATATATATATCTCTTTACCACATGAAATTCCAAGAGTAATTTGGATTCTTTTATTGCTCAGAGATGACAGCACATCGCTTTCCTCTTCCTAGATCCCAAGTCAACCGACAACTGACAAACTTGGAACTCCAGCAGTGGAGCACCTAGCAACCCCTCAAGATTCCCAAACCAGGTCACACACAGAAGATCCAGCCCATAACACGCCTCCCTTCTTATACATCCAAAACAAACCAACCAACATTACGCTAAAATAACATAACAAAGAGACAGCTTACAAGAATAAATTTCAACTAACTTATGTCGTAAGATAACACTGGTCACAATATACCTCTTTGTATGCTATTGTTTATATTTCGTTTTATCTTATTGTATTCACCCATATTTAACCTGGGTTATCTGTTTCCCTGCCAACTATGATACGTTCGGGACAAGTTCACGCTATATAAAACTCTACATATAAATAAATAAACTAATAATAATGCATAGAAAAATACCACCTCTGAGAAAAGATACAAATGTTTCTCTAAAAACACACTACATCATAAATAACTTGTAACAAAGCATTATAAAAATGCAGTCTAAAGAAATATAAAAATGCTTATATAATGGTGATTACTCCTGAATATAGTCTTCTAAATACTTTGGTTTAACAATGCTTCTCTTGGATTGGATTACAGGAGCTGTGAGAAAAGTTCAAAATCCTGACTCTGATGTTGATTTAGGTATTCCAAATCCTGATTCTCCCTATGAATTAGGAGACACTGGGCTCTGGGAAGACTGACTGACCTCGTAAGACAATGCACCAGAATATTCCCAATCACATCCATTTCCCCGAACGTCAACACCACCACTTACCTTAGCAACATTTCCTTTACTCCACCATTTATCATTTTCAACTCTGACTGAATGCTTGGACACTTCTACTGCTGTAGTTCTGGGATAGAACTTAGAGGAACCCTTTCTTAGTACCATGAGATCTCTTCACCCTTACCTGGTCCCTTATCTGGTAAACCACATCTTTAACACTTTTCAACTGATCGTACATTAAGTTTGCTCTCCAATTGCTGCTTCTCCACTTTTGCCTTCACTTCTTTCAACTTTGGCAAACCTCTTCTATCATATCCTGTCCTTTCTACCACCCACTGAGGTGACAACCCACTGAAAGAGCTCCTGCCACACAACAGTACAAATGGAGCAACTCCTGTGGTGGAGTGTGGTGTGTGTTGTGGTAACTCCAGATTCTTTCGGCAACTGTTTCCTCCGCATTCAACCCAGAAGGAAGAGATAACTGCATGGTCTTCTTCAACATGTTTCACTCTTTCTACCATACCAATACTTTCGGGAGAATACAGGGCAGTAGTCAAATGTTTAATGCCAAATTCTTAAAAAAGGAATCTTTCTGTAATTACTTGAATGCCACTCCATTGTCAGTAAATAGAAGGGGCGGAATTCCCTCACAATGGAATAGCTTCTTCAAGACACCTATAACATTTCCTGTGTTAGATTCTGTCATGAACTTGTATATCACATCACCACCAGTGCAAATCTTAAAATTTCACATAATAAACTCATAGGTCCAACGAAGTCCATCCCCAATTTCTCCAAAAGAGAGTTTGGAAATTCTGTGGAACACATCGGAAGATTGTGTGTGCACAAGGATTTATATGCGAGAGAACACTCAACAGATCTGCTCAGTGATACCTTCACATCTACATCTATCCAAGGCCAATAGTATAGCCTTAACTTTTCTTTTTAGTCCCGGTCAATCACATGTGACCCTGATAAGCCAATATGATGAGGCTGGCTCTCAAATCATCCAGAGGGATGAGTGAGTTCCCTCTCAGAAAAAACCATCTATATACTCAACTCATCTTTGATTTTACTGTAGTCTTTTATTTCATTAGGAAATGCCCCTTCTGTAACCCATCCATGGTTAATGACCTCCCGGAGTTTCTTTTGACACATATCCTAATTTGCATACACCTTTCACTCCTGTAGGGTGATGATGTTCTCTGTAGCCACCACACCATCCACAAGTCCAACCACAAATTCCTCCTCCATTCTGCAATGATCCTTGTTGGAATTTAACAGACACCTTGACAAAAAATCTGCCCTGCAATTTTTCCCTCTGGAGATGTGTTTTACCTTGAAATTGTACTCGTACATTCTAGATAACAATTTTACTAATCTGGGACTAGCATTTCCCAGACCTTTATCATTCCACAAAGACACCATGTACTTGTGATATGTAATCAGAATAAACTCTTTCCCCCAGAAAAATGTGGAAAAATGATATGCCCCCCAAAACACAAGTTAATGACTCTCTATTGTACTACAATACTTTTCCACTGATGATAAATGACAGGAGGCAAAGGCAACAGTGTTCTCCCTTCCTTCTACCATTTGCCTCAACACAGCTCCTACTCAATTGTGATTATGGATGGCACATCATCTTTAAATGAGGGTATCGCAGGGGTATAAATGAATCAACATTTCAGATGATCAAATGGGACTGCTCCTGACCCCAGCCAAATTTTTCACCTGACCTCAGTAACTGCCTCAAAGGCTCTGTTTGAAGAGCAAAGTTCTTCAAAAATCATGAATAATATTCGCACAACCCCAGGAATGATTTTAACTGATCTTTATCCATATGTGCAGGACTACCGTCTATTTCTTGTACAAGGGCTTCCTTGGAAGTGATTCCTCCCGCTGAATGATTGTGTCCTAAATACTGCACTTTTTTTAACCATGAATTTACATTTTTCATTGTTTCACTGTAAAACCTCGTTTCTCTAATACTCCCAACACTTTACTCAGCAGTTGTAAATGTGACGGAACTGTGTCCGAGAAAATGAGGATATTATATTAATACTCTAGAACACTGTCCAAACCCCAAATATCTGATACATCAGTTTTTGAAAGACGGACGCAGCTGAGGTGAGACCATTAGCATGCACAGAAACATGTATGCACCAAATGAAATACTGAATGCTGAATGCTTTAAGATAACACAAATCTGAAGAAAGTTCCACCTGATGGTACGTTGCTCTCAGATCGAGTGAGGTAAAACTCTTGGCTCCACCCAGTTGAGCCAACATCTCCTAGGTTTTGTGAAAAGGGAAACACACTACCAAAATGTTCCTATTCGGTGACCTGCGATCTACGCAGAGCCTAATTTCTACAGACGTCTTCATAGCTACCACTGTGGGAGAAATCCACAGAGAGGAGTTTATTGGTTCTATGACTTTGTCCTTGCATAACTTCCCCAAGTGTTTCTTCAATCTTCTTCTTATATTTAAATGTACACTCCTTACTTTATGTGATACTGGAACGGCATCCGGTTTCAGAATGATCATGTGCTCCAACCCTTTAACAATGCTAAGTTTGTCCTCAAATAATGATTTGTGATAATTAAAACCTCTTCAAGTGATAAATCTTGCATCTCTACTAGATCCACCAAAGAATTGGGACAGTCTGTACCAGGTCTCAGCACCATGCCAAATGTTCTTTGATCTCGCCAACCCAAAACGTTATATCCTCTTTTTGCCACATAAGTCTTAGAATGAATTCATCTGTTTTTATATCTGATATCTTCCTTAAAGTATTATACCATGTCAATTTCCTGTCCACCGAATGCAACAGTGCGAATACCTGGTGCAGACAAGACTACGACTCCATTCTTGTACAACAACTTATCTGATATAATCATTATGGGAGATCCAGAATCCACTGTGACAACTAAAGCTAACTGTCCTATAAGTATTTCACATGTTGGGTCACCTTTTATCTCTTGTTTGCCGTGGACCCCATTTGTATAGACAAGATAACTATGTTTTCTGGATTCTTATTGACCTGCTTGTCTGAATGAAAGAATCAGAATGCTCAGCTACATACACATTTCTTTGTGTGTTCCTGCAAAATCTTGCAACATGACCAGATTTTTGCACTTTGTGCATTTTTTCCCTGATGCAGGACAACTCTTGTAATTCAACATAGCCTCTGTACTGGATGTATGTTTTTCTGCTGAATATATTGTAGCTTCTGAAGTATTTTGTTCAGCTCTTCCCAATTCTCTAGATGCCACGACTGATCTCTCAATTTCCCTTGCAATCCCTAGTGTTGCTTCAAGAGACAGATTCCTGCAACAGGGAATCCTTTCCTGAATGTGAATAAAGCAATTTACTACTAAATGGTCTCTCAAATATTTACCTACAGGTCCTTGAAATTTGCAAGTAGAAGCTAATACCCTCTACTCTGTTAGAAACGAGTCAATGGATTTCTGCTGAAATTATTTGCATGTAAAAAATCTGTGCTTCTCCACAATTATACTAAGGTCAACCCTGAAATGATTCTTTATCTTTTGACTGCTTCTGTGAATACATTCCATTCAGTAGAAAAAGGCATTAATTGCGGCTGATGGTCAAAAATTCTTTGCCCTTCTAAGCCTAAAGTTGTAAAGAATTGCCTTTTCCTAATTGCAAGAATGCCAACATCATCAACAGCCAGCAAATAGCTTTCAAAAGTTTTTATACCACTAATTCCATTTCAATTTAGGAGCACCTGGTTTATGAAGGAATGAAAGTGGCAATTTTGCGGATCTGTTTTTCCGCCCACTGGAAAGTAAATACCCAATCAGGAAGCAGTGTTCATGGACCAATCCTGAGCTGCTTAGCACGGCAGGATGAGGTATGCAGCTTTAATAAGCCACTCGTACCAACAGACTGAAAGAATGCAGAGAACTAATCCCTGTCACACTCATAAATTGGTTAGAGTGAATTCCAACTTCCTGGCGCTGTAGGTGGCCCAGCCAACTGAGGTAAGCTTGAAGAATGTAGATGACGCGTGATGCTGGGTTGAAGGATGGCAGCTCGAGCATGATGCTCTACGGCTGGAGTGGATGTGCACCTCCTAATTGAAGACAATTAGCTCGAGCGTGGAGTCCGCAATGCAATGCATTTATCCCCAAAAAGAAATCAATGAGGAAGTCAAATAACAATAGAATAGTTTTGAAGATGAGGGCACAGTACTTTCACTGAGAGGCTTGAAGCAGCAAGCTATCAGTCTTTCTAGATTCTCTTAGGATAACCGTTATGGGTCTGAGAGTGTCAGTGCGTCCCTCTGCCGACATTCCAAAACTGCAGACAACTGACAAACTTGGAACTTCAGCAGTGGAGCACCTAGTAACCCATCAAGATTCCCATTACCAGCCCACAGATCCAGCCCATAACAATTTACCGATAAAAAACATATTTAAAAAAAACATACTGGTAAGGCCAATTTGTTCTTGCCTTTGTAACCTATGGGCTTTGACAATGGTTTTTAGCCATGCTGTACAGCATCCCTGGTGCTGTGCAGCATGGTAAAGAAAACAAAAGAAGTTGCTAAGACGTAGCGGCCATGTCATTTTGTAGGCAAGCACCACACATGCCTGTGCCTACATAATGACGCAAGCTTTTTTTTTTATTTACTGAGTTGGATCCATAAATAGGGTGTGGGGAGCAAAACACAGGAAGAGGGTGTGGGGCAGTGTCACAAAGGACATGGGTGGCCAGAATAATAGGGAGTGCTTGGGTGGAGGGTACAACATGGAGGGCACTGGTGTCAGGAAGCAACTGATGGCGCGCAAAACCCATTTAATCTTGCCTCACAGCACGCCTTGATGAATTGGGAGTGGTGTAGCCCCTAGACGGACTTTGTTGCTCCCTACTGGACCTGTCTCAATTTAAGAAGTTAAATGTGGCAATCTCAAATAACAGAAATGTAGAAAACATTTGTTCCTACATAAATAGCAGACAATGAAATATCAAGAACTTAGTAAAGTTCAGATCGGCAAATTACAAAGTATAAAATGGGGGAAAATTCCACCATAGATTCGCCTTCTAAAGTAAGGGGAAAGGGCTTCTTTCATATCAAGAAATCACATGCTTATCTAGGATTCTGAACAAAGGTTTTAATTCATTCACTTCAGTAGTGCATGGTTCACAGGTTCTTACCCAAATGAAAATAAAGCAAAAGAGAAAACTCTGTATTCTTTTTTTATCATGGTTATTTTGTCTCATTTTTCCTTTTATAACTGTAGGAAGTGCCCTTTTTGACATGGTCAACCCCCACTTTTTGCCTGGTATTTGATGTGATTTCAACTGGAAGTGCACTGGGTTCCTGCTAACCAGGTCCCCAGTGCCAGATCTCTTTCCCAAAACTGTGAAATTGTTTTCCCCAATTGGCAACACCTTTAGTACCCTCTGTAAGTCCCTAGTAAATGGTACCCCTGGTACCTAGGGCCTGAGGCACTACAGAGGACCGTCAAGGGCTGCAGCACGAATTGTGCCACCTTAAAGGAGCCCTCACCAAGCTCATACAAACTGCCACTGCAGGCTGCGTGCCTTAGTGCAGACAAAAGTGAAAACACAACATGACCCACATCCCTGTGTGCCATGTCCCCTAACACTGCATGTAATAGTTGTAAGTCACCCCTACAGCGGGCCTTACAGCCCTAAGGCAGAGTGCCTTATATTACATGCGAGGGCATATCTGCATTAGCAGATATGCCCATGTGCTGGTCAGTTCCATTACTGCCAGAACAAGTGAACAGGGAAACCATTTTAAAAAATGTGCTGGACACTGGTGAAAATGAGTTCCTCAGCTACATGATGACTTGACTGAAAAGATGGATGTTTGGTATCAAACATCTCGTATTATTAAACCCATACCGATGCTAGTGTCGAATTTAGTAATACATGCCTCCAGAGGGCACCTTAGAGAAAAACTACCAGCTTTTTGTGCTGAGTGATTGGCTTTCGTCAGCCCGTCACCAGAGACGAGTGTCTGATCCCTCCTCTCCCAAGGGGGAGGGCTTTTGCTCTCGGGAGGCCAGAAACCAGGCCTGCTAGGGCAGGGGGTGTTTTCACCTCCTTCCATAGGATGACCTGCAGATTAACATTCCAAAGCAGGGGAGATTCAAAGTACCTACGGCCTTTGGTAAGTGAATCTGGTTTGTCTCACAGGAGAAGAAGCTGACCTTCTTTGTCCAGAGCCATTTGCACCTAGACAGGCGGGAGAATTATCAAGTCAGATAAGCGTGTCCACCCTTAGGCTGGTGTCACCCCTAAAGTGGGCTACCTGAAGTGGAGGTGACTCTTCAAACTTATCTCTCAATAAAGAGAGAGGGACCCAATATACCGCAGGAAGTGGGTACCAACAAAGACTATAAGTCAAAAAAAGAGACCTTCCTCCGGGACACAAAACACTAGACAATGGTGTACACCTACATAAGAATATCACTCATTCACCAGTATGTTAATGATCTCAAACGAAACCCAACTCACCAAATATGAGATGTACATGAATCTTTATTTCCTACATTCACAAATGCCTCTTTAAGATAAAAAATTTAAAACACATTAATTAAAAAAACACAGTAAAACACAGTACTGTACAAAAATTTCATAAAGGGCAAAACATCAAATACATTTCATATATATCAATACACAAAAGATAAAAAGATAAAAAGTTGAGATAAAGATAAAAGAATAGATTAAAAAGAAGAATGGGAGATAGAACAGTGGAATTAATAGCAGATCCAATAAAAGAATCAAAGCAACACTGGCACTGAACAGGAATCCTTGATTGACTTTAAAACATCAGAGAACATAATTTGCATAAATTCAATTCCTCTTTATGATTAAATAGTTCCCACAGTATATACAGTGATCTTCAGGTTCAGGCATGAATTGGTATATCCATTTTTAAGTGAAAATTATTACCAACAGAGGTATGAGTCTGGCTGGGACAGACTACCTAGAAGACAGATCTATAATAGAGGTGGTAGGAAACAGGTTACATTTTCGGAGACGTCTGGTTCGAGTAGTGATGAGGAATGTATGCCCATAGAAGATGGAGGGAGTAGAGGTAAGAACAAAGAACATGTTCCTTTTTTAGACTCACGCCCGAGGAGGCCCCAAAGATACAATGGGAACTCGGGGAGGGGTCAAGCGTGTCGGGGTCCTCCACCGTTACAAGAGTATATCAGAACAAGGAATCATCGCTATTGGCGTCAGCCAGAATACCAGTAATTAATCTTTCTGATAGACTCTTTACAGATGCAGAATTAAGTTTGTTAAGTAGAGGTTTTAGTTTTGTCCCAACTACCCATATTGATAAATTTCAGTTAGAGAAAGATATGCGTGCTTTTTTCCGCAAAGTTAGGCTTAAAAGGTTCTTTGAGGGACGTGAACCAAGAGAGGAGACGAATGTCTCAGGTCTTAAGCCTAAGTCGGTTTTTACTCCAACCTTGTCTATGGTAGGAAAAAACATTGAAGTGTTTGAGAAAGCGGTAGAGATAGGTATCTGCAAGGTTTTGAGTTCAGCCTCTGGGCACACATCTCATAATATTAGTAGAGAAGAAAGGTCAGCATTGGCTGTATTGAAAGATGATACTAGTCTGACTATAAAGCCTGCAGATAAGGGTGGTGGCGTGGTTGTGTTCAGTACAGATGATTATAATAAGAGAATATATAATCTCCTTAGTGTTAGTGAACACTATGAAAAAGTTACAACTGGATGTTTGGATAAGGTTGCACGTGATTGTCTCAGAATGTTGACTGAAGCCAAGGACAATTTTCTGATTTGTGATGATGAATTTAGGTTCCTTAATAATTTGAATCCACGTACACCTGCCCTTTATGGCCTACCTAAGGTTCATAAAAGCTTTAAAGACCCCCCGATGCGACCCATTGTCAGCAGTATTGATTCATTGCTTGAACCAATCAGTAAATATATTGACCATTTCTTACGTCCATGTGTATGCAGCCAGAAGTCATTTGTAAGAGATTCGGCGCATATTATTTCTTTGATCGAGGGAAGAGAATTTTGTGGAGAGACTCAGTGTCTGGTTACTCTGGACATTGAGTCTCTCTACACAAATATCCCTCAGGAAGATACTATATTGGTTGTGGATGATGTTTTAAACAATATTGATTTGGGAGGTGCTAGTAAGGAATTTATTGTTGACTGTGTCAGACTGGTCCTTATGAATAATGTTTTTTGTTTAGGGAAGAATTATTCAAACAAAAGAAGGGGACCAGTATGGGGGCCACATGTGCCCCTAGTCTGGCCTGTCTTTATGTTGGACAGTTTGAATCTAAACATATTTTTAACGAACTGGCACCGTTTTATGAGAATGTAGCGGGCTGGTACCGCTACATTGATGACATCTTTTTTATTTGGGATGGAGAAATTGAACTATTAGAATAATTTTTAATGTGGCTGAATTTAGGAGATCCTAATTTGAAATTCACTCACTTTTTTAGTAAGGAGAAGGTAGATTTCTTAGATATTTCGATTTTAGCTAGAGACAGACATCTAGAGGTTGAACTTTTTGTTAAACCAATGGCAAAGAATACTTTATTGCATTTTTCGAGTTTCCATCCGAGATCACAAAGAGAAAATATACCCTTCAGTCAATTCCTTCGCCTACGTAGAAATTGTTCAGATTTGAAAGATTTCTATAAACATTCATCAGTTCTAAAAGAGAAGTTTAAGGATAGAGGGTATCCCAAGAAACTCATTACCCACTCCTTTAAACGAGCTAGATTTTTTGATCGTGATGTAATGATTAATAAACCTCCTAAAGAGAAGGAACGAATGAAGAAGGTGGTGTTTGTGAGTAAATTTTCGAATTTGAGTAACCAAATAAAGAATGTTGTCAACAAGAATTGGCACATATTGAATCATGATGAAGATAATAAGTTGGAAAAGCCTTTATTTGCTTTTAAGAAGAACAAAAATTTGAAGGATTTGTTGGTGAGTACTTACCGAGAGGACTCTCGGTGTACTCAACGCACTATTACCAACATAGCACCGGTGGGTAATGTTAGATGTGGCTCGTGCAATGTCTGTAATCAATGTCTACTGGCAAAGGAGATTCAGGTGAATGGTTCCTGTATTAAATCCAAAAGCCTGAACAATTGCAAAAGTAAGAATATAGTTTACCTGCTTAAATGCCCCTGCAACAAATATTATGTGGGAGAGACAGGAAGAGAACTTAGGACTAGGTTACAGGAACACAGATCAGCCATCAAAACAAGAAAGTTAAACGCCCCCTTAGTTACTCATTTTGTAGAAAAAGGACACAGAGAATGATTTTGTTTGGTTTATTTTAGAAAAAGTTTTCATAGGTAGGAGAGGTGGTAATATGCAAATAAAAAGAAAACTTCGGGAACAGTGGTTTATTTCGAAACTTAACACTGTACGTAATGGACTAAACTCAAAAGAAGAGTGGGATAGAATTATTGGTGCAACTTGACGGTATGATATAGCGCTCCTGTGTAGTTTAGTTCCTTTTGCTGTCTGGTTATTAAGTCTAACAAAAGGTTTTTTCATATAGTTAGCATATAACTTTATTTTACGATGCTGACACGATGCTGACATGATGCTGATATTTTTTAGGGCGGAATTATGTAGATCTTAATATTTAAATGTATTACTCTAGTTTGGGGTTATATACATCCACTTGATTTTTTATGTAGTGGAGTGCGAAAAATATATATATTATAAGCTGTGTGCTGTGCTTTTTGTTTTTTTAGCCACTCTAAGATGGCGGGTGCATTCTTCATGGATGATCACGTGACTCCGATAGCGGATTTACGTGGAATGAGTTTCCGGGATTAGCGGGGATAGTATAAAGAGAGATCACAGGTTTGTAGCGTCTTGGATATACAGAGGTAGAGACCCCGACCCTGATAGATTCATACCGCATTGAGGAGGTAAGGTGGCTAAAGTTGTGTGGTCGCAACGTATTGGGGATTAGATTTTCTGTTTAAGATTCTTTGTTTACGATTTCATGGTGGTCCCAGTTTCACTGGGTTGATCTTGGTTACAGGAAGGGTGGCTAGTACCTAAGGTTGTTTTAGGATTTAGCAGTACACCGTCTAACAATAATGATACTGGGTGTAATAGCAGTAGACGTGTTGCCGTATCGAATAGCATGACACGAATGGCGTTGGTGCACGATTATAGATAACAGAGATTTAGCAACCATTTGGTCACGTTATTTTTAGTTTATGAGGGTTTCCAATAGATCTGGTGTCCCCCTTTTGAGTGTCTTTTTCTAGAATAACGATACTAACCATAGAATAAGTGGTATGTCTGTGAAAGATGGTGCTGTTCATGTCGTTAGTTTGACTTCACAGGCAATATAACAAGATAATCTTTATATCTATTTTATAGGAATTTGAAGAGTTCCTCTTCAGCAGAGATAAATGCTGAAGTGGTATATATGCTGGGTTGCCATTGATAGACATTGGAGGGCAACGCAGATTGTTGAGAATCGAAGGTATGCTTAGCATTATATCTATAGGAGCTAAGAAGATTGGTCTGGGGTTGTAGAGCTGCTGTGTTCTGACCCTGTGTATGTTCCTAATGTCAGGGTCTGTCCGGGACTATGAGGGGAACACAGTCAGGGACTTGGGCAAGGACTGGGAACTGGGTAGGAAACGTACACAGAAAGAGGAGACAAAGGGATCCAAGGGGAAAGCCTGTACAAGTGAACAAGAAGGGTGAGACTCAGAAAGGACAGGCACTCATGAGGCGGCTCAGCATTCAGAATCAATAAACCCAGGACGGATGTGCAATACACTTAAATATAAAACAACATTAACAATAAAGGGAATGTGGGGTAAAGCACTCGGGAGCTCCACACGGTAAGACTGAAGCTCAGTAAGTTCCTCACCCACAATTGCTGTTACAGATACTGACTGAAAATACCCACATGTAGGATATGTATGCAAAGGCAGGGTCTGTGGAGCTTATACCTATGGTGATGTTATAACAGTAACTCAAAGACAATACTCACAGTGAACAAGAAACAACACCTAGGTAGTCAGCTGTGCCCACGGATCCTGGCGATCAAACAGGAACACGCAAGGCAATAACAGCAAAGGGGTAGAACTAAACACAAGCACAATAGACAAGGAGCTAGCAAGGAGGAGTGCTTAACAGGAAAGGAAGGAAATCACAGGGCACACTTGGCAGAAAGCAGGTAACAAACATACAAGGTAACAGAAGCGAGACAGCTGAATAGAAAGACAGCAAACTAGGAACTGGAACCAAGGAAATGGGAAGAAAGGCAGGGACTGGAAAAGGGTATGCAGAAGGGGAGGCTACAAGGGTATACTAGAATAGTGCAGGGTCAAGAATCAAGAAAACAAGGTAGCATAGGATGCAGTGCTGGGGCAAGAATTGAGCAAAGGCTCAGGATTCAAGGTAGCCCTGCAGGTCAGGAACAAGGAAATGTTAAGGCTCAGGAATCAAGGTAGCACTGCAGGTAGTGCTGGATTAGGAAACAGGAAAATAGCTACAGCTCAGGAAACAAGGAGTCAAGAGAGCACTGCAAGTAGTGCTGGATTAGGAAACAGGAAAATAGCTACAGCTCAGGAAACAAGGAGTCAAGAGAGCACTGCAAGCAGTGCAAATCAGGCTCAAGAAATAGCTGAAGCCCTGGAACAGGAACAAGGACTAACTATAGCTCAGGATACTAAGTAGCACTGCAGGCAGTGCTGGTTCAGGAAACAAGGAATAGCAAAAGCTCAGGAACAAGGACTGGTCTCACCGGATAACAGCTTACAATGACCAACACTGGGCTGAAGGGAGCTGGGGCTTAAAAGAGCTCACAGTAATCATATGCAGCTGGTGTGAGCAGGCTAGCAGCAGCCAGCCACAGGTGAGCTGAATTCCTCCACCCATCCTTGGCCTGCAGGGGTGGAGACAAAGCAGTGAGCAGGGAATTCTAGGTAGTGGAGTTTCAGGCATGAGTAGGCTGGCTTCAAATATAAGCAGGCTGGCTTTCACAAAACCCGGCATGGATTGGGAATGGATGTCAATTCCCAATAAGTGTCCAAATGGCTGGAAGTCAGGATATGCATGCAGGGGAGGGTCTGGAAGCTTATTAGAAGACTGGAAAGTCCCCCAGTTCAGCCCCCTGGTGGTGGACACGGGATTGCAGGGAGCAAGTCGTGACACCTAATAGGACTTGGAATATATCTGCGACCTGCCATCGATGATTGCATTGTTTTTGAAGAAGGCTCATGAGTTGTTGAGCCTGTGAAAAGGTATTGTCCCTTGATTTGAAGTGGAGGTGTGTTTGAGAATGATTGTGACTAAAAAGTGAGATCATTGGTGATGATTTAGCCATTGACTGTGGGGCTACTAAGGGAGCCTTTAAGGTAACTAGAAGTTCTAGTTCCATATATTAATTAGTGTTTATATGGTGTATGTGTGTTAGTGGTATATGAGCCAGTATGTTAATAATAACAAAGGACTTTTATATATATGTCTGTTTTACGTGGAAGTTCATATATGCTCTCTTTTATTCCAGACAGATTGTGTTTGTGTGTTAATGGGAGTAACTAATTTGTCCCGAGGAAGGTGTTGGTCATACAATCAAAGGACCCACCGAAACGCGTCGACGCCCTTTTTTTCTAAAGAAGATCACTGTATATACTGTGGGAACTATTTAATCATAAAGAGGAATTGAATTTATGCAAATTATGTTCTCTGATGTTTTAAAGTCAATCAAGGATTCCTGTTCAGTGCCAGTGTTGCTTTGATTCTTTTATTGGATCTGCTATTAATTCCACTGTTCTATCTCCCATTCTTCTTTTTAATCTATTCTTTTATCTTTATCTCAACTTTTTATCTTTTTATCTTTTGTGTATTGATATATATGAAATGTATTTGATGTTTTGCCCTTTATGAAATTTTTGTACAGTACTGTGTTTTACTGTGTTTTTTGAATTAATGTGTTTTTAATTTTTTATCTTAAAGAGGCATTTGTGAATGTAGGAAATAAAGATTCATGTACATCTCATATTTGGTGAGTTGGGTTTCGTTTGAGATCATTAACATACTGGTGAATGAGTGATATTCTTATGTAGGTGTACACCATTGTCTAGTGTTTTGTGTCCCGGAGGAAGGTCTCTTTTTTTGACTTATAGACTCTTCAAACTTAGCCATATTGGTGATGGCAAAATCATGAATTCTGGGACAAGATTATGACCACCTCCCCCAAGAAGTGGCCAAATAGGTAGCGTAGTGACCACAAGGGTAGGTAGCCCATTGGCTTCTACCCTACACTCCCCAAGTTCATTATTTAGGGGGACCCTGACACCAGGAAATGAGATCATGCTGACCAAAAGAAGAAGAAGGATCTAAGAGCCGTGAAAAGCAAGAACTGCGGAAGAAGCAAGTGAGTTGGCGCCAATCCTGCCAGCCTGACAGCTCTTCCCAGCTACTGTGCTCAAGTCGACTCATCCTGCAAGCACTTCTGACAAGACTCAGGAACTCCTGTGGAGCAGTGGAGCTGCTTTCCTGCATCCTGCAGGCACCCAAAGAGACCTGGGAGGACTCCGGACCACCAAAACCAGACAGCGGAAAGCACCACTCCCTAGCCCGAGCTGAAGTGGGCCATCGGTGCCAGTGTAGCCTCCCGGTCCTTCAGGCACAAAGCTCAGTCTGGACTTGCTGGCTCCACCTGCAGCCTCTGTTTGCAGGCCTCCTCTACTGAGAGTGCTCCCAGGGACTAAAATCCGATGCCTGAAGACACCTCTGCACCCATCGTCCCTGGCCTGTGGAGAAGAGGACTAAAGTTGTCCCCAAGCATCGTGAAACCTAAACCCCCTTTGTCGTTCAGACCGACTGATTTCCCAGTCTAAGCCTACAGCCTCTTTTCGACCATATCGGTACCAATTGGATAACATTGGGCACCCAACGCTGAAAAGTACCTCTGCACCCGGCCGTCCCAGTGCTGCCTGAGGTGACCGGTTGGTGCTGCTTCGGACCTTGCCCCACACTCACCTTAAGTCCAGGAGAGTGATCTCATAAGTCGTTGTATGGTACCTAAATGCCTACTTGTTTTTCCTCCCATAGGATAACATTGATATTTCTAAAAAATGCACTGTGTCGACTTTTTAAATGCAAAAGAATTCCTCTTGAAAAACGTACTTACCTGTTCGTATTGATTTTGGTGCCTAAACATATACAAAGATATGTGTTATTTTTATAAATTGGTGTGGGTCTCTGTAAGACCTGGCATATTTTGATGTATTTCCCCTGTCTTTTTGCTTCTGACCTCATGGTTTTTGTAGTACTCTGGATATTGTTTTTGCTGGTTTAGTGTTTCTGCACACTTTAATACTACTGATCAGTACTAAAGTGCAAGTGCTCCCACTGTAATTGTGTTGATGGATTGGTGTTTCCGTGGTTGGGCTATTTGATTTACTAGTAAGTCCCTTGTACAGTGCACTGTGTGTGTCCAGGGCCTGTAAATCAAATGCTCCTAGTGGGCTTGCAGCACTGGTTGTACCACCCACAAGTAGCCTTTCAAAGGTGTCTTAGACCTGCCACTGTAGTATCTGCGTGCAGTTTTCACTGCCATCTCGACCTGGCAAGTGCACCCACTTGCCAGGCCCACACCTTCCATTTTATTACATGTAAGGCAACCCTCAGTTAGGCTAAAGGTACCTCCCTGGGCAGGGTGCAGTGTATGTGAAAGGTAGGACATGTACTGGTGTGTGTGACATATCCTGATAGTGAAATACTGCCAATTTCATTTTCACTATTGAAAGGCTACCTGTCTCATAGGCTAACATGGGAGTTGCTTTGTAACTTCTTACAAGCATAACTTTCCATTGGGACAAGATAGAGAAATTAAGTTTAGGCTTCCTGAACTCAGAATTTAAAGATATATCTTTTAGTAAAGATGATCTTTATGTTGTGTGCTTGAAAATGCCACTTTTAGAAAGTGGGCATTTTCTTGCTTAACCATCCTGTGTGCCTCTGCCATTTGAGTATTCACCATCTGGGTTCAGAGTGACAGGAGCAGGGATGTGCATTCACACTAGACAGACACAAGGGAGGGTTGAGGTGTGCTTTGCCTTTCCTGGGTGATTCATAGCCAGGCTGAATAGACCAGGCTGCATTTAGAGTAGTGGGAGGAGTTGTCACATGCACCTGAATGGACTGTGGCTGCCTTCTACAAAGCTGTCTCCCCCTCCTGGAGTGAACCTGGCCTGAGCCAGGCAGAAATGGTTTATGTATGCCAGTGGAACTTTGTTTGTGCCAACTTCAAAGGGAAATTAAGTATAAATATTGGGGTCCTGACCCCAGAATTTTAGAACTCTTTTGGATCAAGAAACCTGCCAAGAAGAAGAGCTGGAGAAGCTGTAAGGAGAGACTACCACTTTATGGTGTGCTTTGCTGTGTTGGCCTGCAGTGGCTGCTTCTGTCTTGGGCAGTGAAAGGACTGGATTGGACTTTCTGCATCTGTTTTCCCTGAGTTTCTCTAAGGGCTTGAGGTAGAGCTTGCTCCCTGTTCAAGAAGTCTCAGGAACAACAAATACTTCAAGTTCATCTGCTACCAGCACTAAGAACTGTGTGTTTTGTGCTGCAACAGAAGAAAAAGCAACCCGACACTATCAACGACGCTGCTGCAGGCTCCATGACCTGAAGGCACTGCAGAGGACACTGCCACACTTCGGACTGCAACCCTGGTCTCACCGACGATGCCATTTGACGCCGCTACCAAGCTGCTGTTTGCACGTGACCTGTGGGCACTGCACTCCGCACCGTCTAGCTTCACACCGCTGCCCTGGTATCCCCGACGACGATGCGTTGCTGCCACCAACGCCGCTGACTGCATCGTGATCTGTGGACACTGCTCGTAGAGAACACGTAGAACCGTCCCGCATCGCATCGCAGCCCTGGTCTCATCGGTGCCACCACTCCAAGCTGACATCGACGCAGCTACTTGCACCGTGATTTAGGGGCACCGCTTGTAAGTTACATGATGCACTGCTCTGTCCTGCTCCGCAGCCTTGGCCTACAGATTCCATCAACTCCAAGCACTTCAGCAACTACGACGCCGCTGCCTGCACCGTGACCTGCTAGCACCGCAATGAGCACCGCCCAACTTCACACAGCAGCCCTGGTCTCACCGACACTGCTGGACACCGTCACTGAGCCACTGCCTGCACCGCGACCTGAGGGTGCCACACTGCTGCACTTTGCACCGACACCCGCCACCGCTCACGACTTCAACTGCACGGAGTTCAACCTGCAACGCGTGCGACTTCAAGGGCCCGACGACTTCTGCACCGACCTCCGGAACCGATGCCTGCCGGCTCTTCGGAGCTAACCGCGAGGTCCCAGACACCCTACATTTCTAAAGGTACTGTTTTGCGGGTCTTCCTGTCTCCGTATCTGGTCCGTGAAGCCACAGGCAGCCAGAACTATTGGATTTGTTGGTTCACGACGCTGTGATAGCCCCGACGGAGCTATCAACTTCAAGGAACTGTTTTTAAAGTCTGTTTTTACTTTATGAGTATTTTAAATAACTGTATCTTGTTTTTTTTAAATCATTTTGGTCCTTTTTTACACAGAGAAATATTGGCTATTTTTCTAAAACTGGTGTGGTGTCCTTTTGTAGTGTTTTCCCTGTATTACTGCTGGTTATGTGCAAATGTTTTACACACTGCCTCTGAGATAAGCCTGACTGCTCGTGCCAAGCTACCAAGGGTGTGAGCAGGAGTTATTTTAGAAGTGTAACTCCCTTATCCTGACTAGGAAGAAGGGTCCCTACTTGTTTAGGGTAACAACCTGCCAACTAGAGACCCCATTATTAACAATCTCCTTCTTGAGTCGTGTGCATCATTTATTGACTATTGTGTGTATCTGCGGATGTCTAACACTCCTCTCTGATAAACCTAAGGCTGCTAGACCAGACTACCCCCTAGAAAAGCACCTTGGGATTGCTAGAGCATGCCCCAGTCCACTGTTAAGGGAATAGCTGGACTCTTTGCACGGTATACCTCTTTTTGGTATACCATACAAAGAGCCTGCTTCATACAATAACCTTTTAAGAATAGCTGTGCCAGCCCTAAAACATTTTTAAAGTGATTTCTTCTTGGATTAGCGGTTCTAGATTTTCATATTACAGGGGAAATGCTTGCTTAGTTGACTTTTCATTTTCTTTACTGGCCATGACATCAAAATATGAGCAATTTGGTAAAATACTGGCTAGGTGGCAATACTAGCTAAGGCCTGCTCGGGGAACTTATATACTCGTCGAGCTAGGTTTAGGTTATAAGATCAAATTGACAAAGGAATTAGATAAAAAGATACAATGCAGCTACTTTGCTATGATATTTTCAATCCCTCTTTCATTTAAGATCTCTGGGTAAAGCTTCAAGCAGCCCGCTCTATGGGCTTAAGACTCTGCTGTTGAGTTTCCATCAAGAATATGTCACATATGTAGAAATGCAGAACACAAAAGTAACAGTTTTAAACTATAACAGTATCCTCCCAAAGTTCTTATGATGGATACAAGTGTCAACTGAGCAATAGTCTGAAAGTTTTGGCATCCATTTGTTTGGTTACTGTTGGAAAACGAGGCAGTATCTGTGAGGCCTGCACAAATAACATGACTACATTTGTCCTTCACTGGGAACCAAACACCCAATTGTAGCGCCTGACTCTCAGAGGGTAGCTTTGCAGAGCAGTCTGAGGCTTTACTCAAGGGAGGTGGTGTGGGCTAGTAATCGCCATTTGCAGGTGCACCGAAATAACACTCAATAATTGATTGTCCAGCCTGTACTTTGCTTTATGAAAGTAAGAGTACATTTATTAAACACACACACTACTCAATACTATGCACCAATTTACAAATATACATAAGCTGTTGGAATTACTTTGTGACATTGCGTAACATCTCCACCCCTCCCAAAAAGGGGGGGTGGGGTCTAGTACCACCACTCCCATGTATGCACATCATCTTGCCCCCTAATGCAGTGTGTTGAGCATAACCTGGAGCGAGGGCCCGGCGCACTGGCACCATCCCAGTGGCGACCCGCCCCATTACCTCAACACGCATTAAAAATAGGTTCACCTGCCCTAGTGACACATAACCCTGACTGAGCATCTTATATTGACCATACAGTATGCACCCCTACATATTCAGGGCTAACAGTCGGGGTTGTTCCTCACTTAAGCGCAGCAGCAAAAATACATGTTTACGCACACTTTAGAATGACAGTACTCATCACCTCTGTTGGACATTAGAATGCATTGCAATTACAGCCCCTAAAGGCATCACCGATGAAATCACAGGGTTACGCCTATACAGCCAGACACCCTAGCAGGAATGTCTGGCAGCATAACCCCACTTTGCTTATGACATCACGTTACACAGGGACTTCACATTACATATGTGACCTTCAGTCCCTCTAAAAAGGAATAACCGTTTAGTAAATGCAGTTCTGGTGCAATTACACCTCTTCACCTCCAGGGGATGCCCTTCTCCAGACATCCCCAACTCAGCCCTTCACTCCATGAAGCACTTTGCAATACACCCTCAGCTGTAGAACAAAAGTTCCAGCCCAGAAGGTGTAATAAAGCAGGCTGAGCCCTTGAGGGGTTATCCTGTTCAAATCCCTAGGAAACTTAGGGTGGGACTTAACTTCGTGCTGGGGGGAGACTGCGCTTCTCCAGCAGCTCCCCCAGCACCCTTGCAGCAAGTTGGTGGTGACCCCGTCCTCCTGGGGCCACCACAAGCACCAAAACGATGTTTTCCCCATGCCTTGCAAGGCATTACGGGGCGCCTCAGGCTCCTCTTCGTGAATATCGTATGAGCGGCTCTCCCGCTGTGCCGGGGAGAGCCGCGATCGATCTGGCGCTTCGCGCCGCATCTTCTGGCCTCGGTGGGGGCCCGGTCCCACCCGGACCCCCAGGTAAGGGATACGGCTCGGGGAGCCCACCCCCGGCCGCTCATGCCAATTTTCGGTGCCCGGTCCCACCCGGGCCCCTCTTCTCTCGTACGGGGTCCCGGTCCCACCCGGGACCCCCGCAGGACCTCCGCGTTGGAGGGCAGCCCGGGAGCCCACCCCCGGCTGCCCCCGCCGGCTCCCCGCCCGGCCAGCACCCTCGTGTGCTGCTGCGGGAGCCGGCAAGGCATTTCTGGCCTGCCCGCTCCAGCGGGCAGACGTGCCGGACCTTGGGGGGAGTGCGGCTGCACTCCCCCAGCCTCCGCCTGCTTTTCAGGGCCCGGGGATGGGGTCCCGGGCCCCCGGACATCTTCGGGGGGGCGCGACGGCGCTCCCCTCCATCTTGCGGTCTTCGGGGCCCGGAGATGGGGTCCCGGGCCCCGCCTCCTCGTCACGGGGAGCGCGACGGCGCTCCCCGGCTGCTCTGTTTCGGTGGGGGCCAGGGTGGGCTCCTGGCCCCCTGTGGGGGAATATCTTCACGGGGAGCGCGACGGCGCTCCCCGACTTGACTTCGGGGCCCGGGGATGGGGTCCCGGGCCCCCTATGGCCACTCTTCGCGGGTGCGCGACGGCGCTCCCCCGCCTCCTTTCTTCGTGGGGGGGCGCGACGGCGCTCCCCCGCCCCCGTCTTCACTTGCTCGGCGGGGGCCAGGGTGGGCTCCTGGCACCCCGTGTAGGGGGACATCTTCACGGGAGCGCGACGGCGCTCCCGGCTTGCTTCGGGGCCCGGGGATGGGATCCCGGGCCCCTCTAGGGTCACCTTCACGGGGAGCGCGACGGCGCTCCCGGCTTCCTTCCTCCCCAGGGGTCAAAGGTCGCTCACCTTCCGGGGGCCATATCTCAGCCCCTGGGGGTCCGATCTGCCCCATTTTCGCGGCCTCTTGCTCCTGGCGGCGGCCTCCAGCCACGGGGAGCACTCTCCTTCGCCCTCCGGGTCTCCAAGAGGGGGCATTCTGCAGGGAGCGGTCTTCACTGGCTCCCTGCGCCAGACTTTCGCCTGGCTCTCCTCCTGGGCCTCTCTTCTCCCTGCGCAGAGGCCCCTGCTTCTGCGCACCGGTCCTGGGCTCTTCTTCTGGCGCTGTTAGGGGCCTGGGGGCAGTCAGGGGGTACCTCCTTCCAACTGCCCATTGCCCGGCTCCAGCACCTTCCGCCTCAGCAGACCACACTCCAGAGAGAGCTTCTCTTCCTGTTCCAGTACTTTTTAAAAGCTGAGTAGGGGGCTGGCAGGAAGTCTCTGTTGGTCCTATCCAACAGCGCCACATCACTTCCCTGCCCCTGCTCCCTCCTTCTTGTCCAGCCTCTGGGCTGGTTCAAAATGGCGTCGTCCAGGGTCTCTGGCCACATGGTCTCTGAAACAGGAGCCCTTCCCTCCTTGGTGCAGCCTGGTGCCTGGCACCAGTGATAGCTGCTGATGGATGAGCCTGTAGCCCCACCCATCTTCTTCTTCATGGAGAGGAGGCCTTAGCTTGTGGAAGAAAGGTTATCAATCCATCCAGCTGAGGTCAGCCCTCAGCCTGGCCCTGGTTATGACTGACTCAGAGAAATGTGACATTTCTGGACGACCCAAAAGCAGTACAAATATGACTTGGGACTCTGCAGAATACTCCTTTTCACATCCGCTACCGTGGACTTTAGTGCGTGTCTGGAATCTGTAGGCCTTATGGAAGTTAATCTAGCACATGGGCTCCACATCCCCATAGGGGAATAATGAAGTGAAAAACACAGTAAAGCACACTGACTTTCCCTGGCATGTTCCTTCCTAGTGTATAAGGCCTATTCCGTGTCACCACCCAATTCTGCATAAGTCCTGCCACACCATTCACTTTGTAGCTGCTCCTGGACTGCGCACGCCAAGAATCTCCCCTGCGCAGCCCCTGCACGTGTGCACACGGATGTACACAGGTGTCTGCATGTAACCAGTCCGGTGCCCCTTACTCCAGCTGCTGCGCAGCGGCCTAGTCAAGCTAGGGGGACACCAGTCCACATGCAGTCTCTTTCATCATGAGTTCACTGTGGATGAGTCCCAATTTATGAGGCTTTCCCACAGTAACAACTTAACACATAGGTGCTCAAAAAGCGAAAAATCCGGGCGGCCCATAGTGTCAGAACCACCTTCTAACAGTTACCAGGCAGAGTAACCAGCACCAGACAAGGACATAGTCTCTCACAGTCCAGGGTCTAGTTGAAAATGTTAACTGGACCTTAGAGTCGGTTAAAGTTTTTAACTGTTCTTGCAGGCAACAACTTATGGGTAAGCCCTCAGTAATTCATCCCTGTGGATGTCCGCAATTTAATAGCCTATATTACATAAAGGGGAACCCAAGTCCTCAGGGGTCTACTGGACAACAAAGGATCTCATAATGAACTACGCTTTAGGATTAGGGTCATGCAGGGCATATATAGGCCTGGTTCTCTGGAACTGTACGGGCTAAAAGTATATTTTCAAATGTTCCAGAATCAGAATGGCCACCTCCAGCCTATGGTACTGAACCCCATGATGAGGGTGTGAAGGATCAATACTTCCTTAACCCTCTGGTACTAGACGTAACAGGGACACTCTTCTAAGGATACTGGGAGACCAGGAACAGTGCTGGCTCATCCACTTGTTGCAGAGGTACCAGATAACATTGATGATAGGTCTTTGACTTGTGTTTCTTCTGCTGGCATGCAGGGCTCATGTGACCCACGGGCAGTCTTATTCCAAAGAGGAGTCCTCCATGCAAAATCTACAGTCATCTGGCCTTTGTACAGATGTTTCTGGTGTAACTCAGCCTTCAGCACTAGTGGACTACATCCAACCATCTGGCACTCCTCCATGTGTAAGTCTAGTTTGGTGTTATCCTTTAAAGGAGCAGGCTAACGTCAATATATGTATGTATATATATATGTTCAGGCGTTCCGGAGACCAATCGACTCAGCTGGGCTTCCACCAATGGCAGCGAGATGGATCGTTGAAAAGCAACAGGTGACAGCAATTGGTGTTTGGCATATGATTAAGGGATTTATCCCGAAACGCGTCATGCCTCCTGTGCTGCAATAAAGGCCTTCTCCTTGGTTCCCCGTTGTGTCCCTCCGGTTCTTTCCCTGGTGGAGTGAATCTTTGTGTATATATACATGTATGTATGTATGTATGTATGTATGTATATGTATATATATATATATATATATATATATATATATATATATATATATATATATATCCAAGCTCCAAAGTACCCAACGTATAAGGAGCACTCGAACGGCAACATGCTCATGAAGAGCCTTTATGGTATACAATCCGCCGGCACAACGATAACTTTAAGCAGTTCAATTTGCCATGGATGCCTGACGCGTTTCGAAGTGTCCCCACTTCTCTTCAGAGGCTTTGGCAATTGAAGGCGCATAGGACACCGCCCTCATCATTTAAATGCGCCAATGCATGCCCTGGATGGGACGCTCTGCCGTGACTAGCAGAGCATTATGGGCCTTGTAGTGTCCTTTGTCTCCCGATGGAGCGCGCAATGTTGCTGCTGTAACATTCATAGCCCCCAGGTGGGCCTCGGTGTGCCGGTGGAAATGCTAAATCCGTTGCTGCCCCACGAAGTCGGCCTGCTCGATAACAGACCGCGTGGCCCCCACATCCTGGGGTGGTGCTCCTCCGCGGCAGGGTGTGCCGCGTGTTTATCCAAGCTCCAAAGTACCCAACGTATAAGGAGCACTCGAACGGCAACATGCTCATGAAGAGCCTTTATGGTATACAATCCGCCGGCACAACGATAACTTTAAGCAGTTCAATTTGCCATGGATGCCTGACGCGTTTCGAAGTGTCCCCACTTCTCTTCAGAGGCTTTGGCAATTGAAGGCGCATAGGACACCGCCCTCATCATTTAAATGCTCCAATGCATGCCCTGGATGGGACGCTCTGCCGTGACTAGCAGAGCATTATGGGCCTTGTAGGGACACTACAAGGCCCATAATGTGGGGGCCACGCGGTCTGTTATCGAGCAGGCCGACTTCGTGGGGCAGCAACGGATTTAGCATTTCCACTGGCACACCGAGGCCCATCTGGGGGCTATGAATGTTACAGCAGCAACATTGCGCGCTCCTTCGGGGGACAAGGGACACTACAAGGCCCATAATGCTCTGCTTTCACGGTTACTCCCACTTTTTGCTGGTGTTATTCTGTTTTCTGACTAGTCTGACTGGGATCCTGCTAATCAGGACCCCAGTCACTGTGCTTCCTCCTTAAATTGGTTATGGTAAGTACTTCGGTACCTCCACAATTGGCTACTGGTGTACCCTAGTAAGTCCCTAGTATATGCTACTGAGGTACCCAGGGCATAGGTACACCAGGGGTCTCCCATGGCAGGGATGTGGAATTCCTATAGCCGATGCCCAGGACATAGTGTTTGGGGTCAAGGGCAACAATTTTTCTCATGTATGTTGTCCTTGGGACATGTAGGCCCAACCCCCTGCAGCACAAACCCTTTGGTTGCCAGTTTGCAGTACCACATTATGGATCAGGGAAGCGCACTGTCTGCAGTTAAGGTAATATTTTTGTCCATAGGTTAATGCTGTTCAAACTTGCATTTATGGTTCATTAATTGAAAGCCTTTATTATTATGGTGAGCGCTCTAAGTAAATGTTGTAAGCTCTGACTTCACTACTGACAGTGGTTCCAGTATAAAAATGTGTACACACGTTTTCAAAGTTTAGCAATATGAGGATATATATAATGCCCCCAGAATGCTCTCTGATTTGATGCAAATATTTGCAGAAGCTTGAAAGCAAGAATGATGATTCTTTGCTTTCAAAATAAAATGTTGATAAAAAAATTAAAGCAGGAAAAAAAACATTTTGCTAAACTACTGTAAAATTTCAGGTACCTTTTCTTTGCAGCATCATTTAGTAACATGTGTTGATACATGCTAGTATTTCCCAAAAATATTAAAAATGGAAAATCAGTGAAACCAGTTTCAATAAGATTATGGAAAACAAAAATAAACAAGCATTGGAAAAGCCAGTAGGTCTGAAATTGGTGGTCAGCTTTTTAGTTTTGTCAATGTGTGACTTGTTTTGGCATGGTTTTTGTAAAACCTTATTGTTGTGGGAGCTGCCAGGCCCTCACCATTATAACAAACATTAGCAAAACCAAAAATTGTTTTTGGTCTCAAAAAGCACACACTGCCACAGTAGTTACTGGCACTGAACAAAACTACTTTGTGTGCTGATATGCTCCTTGTGAAAGAGCAGAATGCTGTCACTCACAGTGAAGCCAGCCGATACACAGAGAGAGAGAGAGAGAGACAGAATTTTAATAAATGAAAAAGGTCATGGTCAACGCCAGACCAAATTAGGGGCCCAATTATTAAAGAAAGTGTCAAAAGTGCACCCATGCTATGTGTCCTTGCATTAAGTGCAGCTATATGGCTTTCGTGAATTCCCAAGAATTTAGAGAGGTAGGACAAGAAATAGTACTCCTAGGAAATATTTGTGAACTGCATTTTAACATGAGCAAATATGCAAGTGTAGATTTGCTCATGCGGAAATCTGAGTGTTCACTTTCCCTTCAACCACTTTTTTCCCAACTCTAGAAGAAGGTTTACTTCTGCCATTGTCAGGAGTACATTTTCAACATTTCTCAGTATGGAAAATTATTAGAGAAGAGTTGTTGAAAACCCTTAAAACAAGCAAGTTAGTAGGTTTGCACAGACTCAAAAGGGCATTCTAACCCTGGAACTATTACTTACTACTACCTTCCGCCCCAGTATGTAGATCTGCGGAAACGTGGCAACATAAGGGGATTGCAAGTATTCAAACACTACTATGGTATGAGCCTCCTTGGCATAATCGGAGAGGCTATATCAGAGCTCTTATATAATGAGATTGCTGCCATAATTTGTCGCCACACTACATGGCACCAAAGGGACAAGTGGATTTTGCTACAGGGCAAGTAGATTTATGAAGCAACCTGCGCCATGGACAAGTAGATTTTGTATTAAATTCCACACCCCTGCATGGGCTGCAGCATGTATTATGCCACCCATGAGAGACCACTCAAACCGTGACTACAGGCCTGCCATTGCAGCCTGTGTAAGTTTGTGCTAGCACCACTTACAACAGATATAAGTTTCCTTATATCTGAGGTTAGTGTACTTAAAACCTGTAAGTCACCCCTATGGCAGGCTTTTCAGACCTGAGCGTAGGGTGCTTGGTTACAAGTGTGAGGGTGCCCCTGCATGAGCACGGCCCCTCTACAAACCCCGGAGTCGATTCTCCAGGATTTGTAAGTGTGGTCAGCCATTTAATACATATAGTGGACATTAAGTCAAATACAAGATGTCTAACTATATATTGGCTGCACCGAAACCGGTCATGTTTGGTATCAAACATGTTGGAATCCTACCCCAACACTGATTCCAGTGTTGGATGTAGGATCCCATGGACTGGGGGGCTCCCCTAGGGTACCCCCCTGTATTCCCGGTACCAGCCTTTTAGGGTCTAACAGCAAGCTAGTGCTGCTGCCGACCACAGACACAATTCTGCCCTCCTGCTGCTGAGGTGAGCTCGAGCAGGGGAAGGTAGAACAATAGGGTTCCTGTCACCGGGGGGGTGTGATCTCCTCCCAGACAGGACTTGGTTTATTGGGCAGGGGTGGGGGCGCTTGCCAGCGACACAAGACTGCTTTGAAGGGCACATTTGGTGCCCTTCTTGCATACTCCAGTTTGAGCCAGTTCAGGGAGCAGTTGGCCCCTGCTCTGGAGCAAATCTGGACCAAGGACATGGAAGTATCCTCCCTTCTGTCCAGCCCCTCCTCTGGGAGGGATCCTTGAATCGTCCCAACCCTTTCCCTAGGGTACTTAAGGGCTTACCTGTCAAGATCTTCGTCCTCACCGCATCTTCTGCACATGGGCCTTCACCTTTGGTGAGCTGCTCGGGTTCCTCTTGTGACTCCTGTGCCTTCGGCTTGTGGGTCCTCTTGAGGGTCTTCTTTGGCTTCAGTGGGCTCCCCTGCTTGCTCGGGGCCTGCTCTGACTCTCCTGCACTTGATGAGTCACTCGGACCTTGCTGGTCCTAACGCTGCACCTTTTTTCGTCATCTACGTCTGTTGCTGCTGCCATCGCTTGTTGGTGCTCCCGCTGGACACCAACCCCCTGGTTCTTGACTTCTGATGTGGGACAGCTTGTGAACGGCTCCTAGTCATCCACATCGTTGCCTGGTCCTCACAGCTGCAGCAACAAGATCTCCGTCATCACTCCTGCATCTTCCGTCATCGGTGGTCATTGGTCTTCCGTGCCTCCTGGTCACTCCAGAGTGGCATAGACTCTGTCCCCTCTGCTTGCAGGTACTCCTCTTCCAGAATCCATCCTCGGATTCCACCGGACTCTTTCACCTTTTTCGCCAGCGGCATCTATACTGAAGTCCTCCATTGTGGTCTATGGTGGTTTCCGAAGTCACTTCGCACCTATGCACCGGGCTTCACAGGTGTAGGTATCCTGGTTCCTGAGTTATCCACGGGTGGGGTGACTCTCCAACCTTCCATCTCCCGCGGGGTTTCTTCAGGGTCCACTGGGAAGGGTCCTTCTTCTTAAAAAATGCAACCACGACTTTCCCATTGATTTGCATTGAGTACGCTTCTGTGTTTCCACTCTGCACACAGCCTCCATGGGGTTCCTGGGTACTTACCATGGGTGGTTCCTTGGGTCTCCAGCTCTTCTGAGTCTTCTGTTCCAACTCTCGACTTCGATCGATGTTCGCATTCTACTTCTTTAGTATATGGTTTGGTCTCCCCCTGGAGACCACTGTGTATTTGTGCTTACTTACCTGTTTCCATTTGAAATATTGTGTGTATTGTGCTGCTATCTCCGGGTAGGAGAAATATAAATGTGTTAGTAAGTGTGTATAATAATTATAACTATTTTTATAACTACACTGTGTGGTTCTTTTTCATTTGGCCTACACTACATGATTAGTTCTGGTAAAACAAGCTGCTTAACACTCCTTCTGGACTAAGCCTGAAGGCTGCTCTCCACAACTACCACTTAGAGAGCTTTCTATGGTTGTCTAAGACCACCAAAAGCAGCCTAAGGGTTGTCTGGATTAGTGCAAGGTACTTCAATTAAATAAGTGTGCACCATATACTAAGCCAGCCTCCTACACTGCCTTTGTCATTATAGTCAGACTTCCGGTACCAGTGGTATATAAGACATTCAAGTGAGAGAGTGCTAGGAAGAGTCATAAACATCTCAAAAACATGGAAGGCGTGACATGTACGCCAGTGTGTTTTCTCACAATCCCCATTTTCTCCAATACAAACCAGTAGGTTTGAGATTCCTATTCCTCTGCTTACTGTTTTTATGTGGTGAAGAGTGGTGTGCTACCATCGGAATTTTCCCTCCCACATTGCGCCAAACAGGGTCTTTGCGAAGTTAAAGTTGTATTTCTTCTCTTGGTTCAGTGAAATGGCCTGGCTCTCTACTCATTCGTTCACTGCTTCAGAATGATATGCTAACATTCAAGAAGGAGAGAGAAAGAAAACCAGACTGGAGAAAACTACAGTTTCAGGAGGTAACAAGCATTGGCAAAGCCAATAGGTCTCGTCTATGCAAGAGCTACTGGCTTTGCCTATGTATTTTAGCCATATTGTACCCCAGCAAGGCTGCTGTTCAGCATGGCTAAAAAGTTAACGGCATAAATGAATATGGCGTGGTGCATTCGTAGTGTCATAGAGTGGCATGGCATAGAGTGGTGTATAGTGGCATGTTGTAGAGTAGCGTGGCATAGAGTGGTGTGGTGCAGAGTTTCGTAGAGTGGTGTGGCACAGAGTGTTGTAGAGGGAGTAGAGTGGAAGGGCGTAGAGTGGAGAGGCTTACAGTAAAGTAATGTGGAGTGGCATAGAGGGAGTTGAGTGGAGTAGAGTGTTGTAGATTCATGTAGAGTTGAGTAGATTGCCATAGAGTGGAGTGGCAAACAGTGGCATAGTGCAGTAGACTGGAATGGCATAAAGTGTCGTAGAGTGGAGTGGCACAGAGTAGAGTACTGTATCGTAGAGTGGAGTGGCATAGAGTGTGGTTGAATGGTGTAGAGTGGAGTAATGGAGTGGAGTAGAGTGGAGTAGTGTGTCGTAGAACAGAGTGAAGTGGCATGAAGTAGCATGGAGGAAGTTGCATAGAGCATCGCATAGTGGAGTAGGGTGTCCTACAAGTGTCACAGAGTGGAGTATCATGGAGAGTAATGTCATAGAGTGGAGTGTCGTGGAGTAGAGTGGCCTAAAGTGAAGTGGCGTAGAGTACAGTGGTGCAGAGTAAATTGGTGTAGAGTGCAGTGGTTTTGAGTGAAGTGGTGCAGAGTGCCTTGGCATAGAGTGCAGTGACGTATAGTGCAGTAGTTTAGAGTCATGAAGAGTAGAGTAAGTAAACAAAGAAACAAGGGAACCCTGTAAGTCAAGAGGGACCGAGAATAAACAATATATTACAAGAGACAGTGGTCCCTCAAAGGAACCCGGAAATCAGGAGACGGGAGCCAGGGAAATGGGTTTTCCGTCCTCACGTTACTCAGCAACATTCAGATTCCATTTAAACATGCTCGATTCCGAGCCTGGGCCCCAGGGTACTACGGGCAGGACATCGCCTCTTGACCCGCTTACTGATTTTCATGTTCGCCGACTATTTATGGTTATTGAATACCACACGGAGGACAGCCTTACACGGGAACTACTTTCTCCCCTGTGTAATCTCACTCAGGCTATCTCTCAGGCATATAGATCTCCTTGTCATGATAATGATCCCCCTACTATAGTTGGGATCGAAACGTCGTTGACACCCACACCTTGACTCCAATTAATTTATTACGATCTATGTGGAGCACAAGATGTTTCTCACACTATGACTGTTGTAAATATGTATCGTTGAAAGTCACTTTGGATGCAAATGCCTGAGGTCTGGAAATCTGTTGATTTCCATACCCCGTCCCTTTCACCCACTGTATTTATATTATGTTTTTCCTTTATTTATTGGATGTTTAAATAAATACAATTCTGTCCATTTGGATGTATACCAACACAGCTCTAATTGTATTTCTGTGCCCATGACTTTATGTTCCTTTGGTAGGGACCACTGTCTCTTGTAATATGAAAAGTAGAGTGGCACAGAGTGGAGAGGCGCAGCTTAGATTGCAGTGGCGCAGAGTGCAAAGTGGAGTGGTGCAAGGTAGAGTACAGTGGTTTAGAGTGCAAGTAGCGTAGAGAGCAGTGGTGCAGAGTAGATTAGAGTGGCGTAGAGTAGACTGCCGTAGAGTGCAGCTGCACAGAGAGGAGTGATGTAGAGTAGAGTGGGGTATAGTGCAGTGGTGTAGAGTGCAGGAGAGTGGCATAGAGTTGAGTGATTCAAAGTAGAGTGCAATGCAATAGAGTGCAGCAGTGCAGCGTTGCAGAGTAGAGTGTCGTAGAGTGCAGTGTTGCAGAGTAGAGTGTTGTAGAGTGCAGTGGTGTAGAGTGCATTGGCATAGAGTGCAGTAGCATAGAGTACAGTTGTGCAGAGTAGAATAGAGTGGTGTAGAATGCAGTGGAGCAAAGTAAATTGGTGTAGAGTGCAGTGGCGCAAAGTAGATTGGCGTGGAGTGCAGTGGAGTGCAGTGGTTTAGAGTACAGTGCAATAGAATGCAGTGGTATAGAGTGGAGTAGCACAGCGCAGAGTGATGAGGTGCAAGGTGAAATGGCATAAAGTGCAGGGTAGAGTGCAGTGCCAGAGTGCAGTGGTGTAGAGTGGATTGGAGTGGAGTAGAGTGATGCAGAATAGAGTGGCCTAGAGTGCAGTAGAGAGGCATAGAGTGGAGTGGTGCAGAGTAGACTGCAGTGGTGTAGAGTACAGTGGTGCAGAGTAGAACAGAGTGGCATGGAGTATAGTGGCGTAGAGTGCAGTGGTGTAGAGTGTAGTGGAGCAGAGAAGATTGGCTTAGAGTGCAGTGGCATAAAGTGCATTGGTTTTGACAAAGTGGTGTACAGTGCACTGGCATTAAGTGCAGTGGTTTAGAGTAGAGTGCCAAGGAGTGCAATGGCATAGAGTAAAGTGGTGTTGAGTGGAGTGCAGTGTCAGAGTGCAGTGGTGCAGCGTAGATTAGAGTGGACTGGTGTACAGTGCAGTGATGTAAAGTGGAGTAATGTAGAGTAGAGTGCATTTGCATAGAGTGCAGCAGAGTGGCATAGAGTAGTGCAGAGTAGAATGAAGTGGCATAGAGTTCAATGGTGCAGATAACAGTAACGTAGAGTTCTGTGACGGAGAGTGCAGTGTTGCACAGTAGAGGGTCATAGAATGCAGTGGTGTAGAGTGGCATAGAGTAAAGCAGTGTAGAGTGGCGTAGAGTGCAGTGGTGCAGAGTATAGTGGCGTAGATTGCAGCAGTGCAGAGTAGAATGGCATAGAGTGCAGTGACGTAGAGTGCATTGGTTTTGAGAAAAGCGACGTAGAGTGCATTGGCAGAGAGTGCATTGGCACGCAGAGTAGAGTAGAGTTGTGTAGATTGCAGTTGCGCAGGGTAGATTGGAGTGATGCAGGGCAGATTGGAGTGGTGCAGGGTAGAGTGGAGCGGCGTACTGTAGAGTGGCGTAGAGTAGATTGTTTTAGAGTAGAGTGAAGTAGCGAAGAGTGAAGTGGTGCAGGGTGAGTGCAGTGGCATAAAGTAGAGTGGCATAGAGTGCTGTGGCACAGAGTGGTGAAGAGTAGATTAGAGTGGCACATAATGCAGTGGTGTAGAGTGGAGTGATGTAGAGTAGAGAGGCGTAGAGTGTAGTGGCATACATTGCACTGGTGTAGAGTGCAGTACAGTGGCATAAAGTAGAGTGTGCCGAGTAGAGTGCAGTGGCGTAGAGTACAGTGGCTAAGAGTGCAGTTGTGCAGAGTAGAGTGACATAGAGTTCAGTGGCGAAGAGTGCAGTGTTACAGAGTAGAGTGCATTGTCATAGAGTGCACTGACAGAGTAGAGTGGTGCAGAGGAGGGTGGTGTAGATTAGATTGGCATAGAATGCAATGGTATAGAGTGCATTGATTTTGACTAAAGTGGTGTAGCGTGCATTGACGCAGAGTGCAGTGTTTAGAGTAGCGAGCAGTGGTGCAGAGTAGAGCGGAGTGGTGCAGCACAGATTGCAGTGATGTGGAAAAGAGTGGCGTAGAGTGGAGAGCGTAAAGTGCAGTGGCGTAGAGCAGATTGTTTCAGATTAGAGTGACGTAACGTAGAGTGGAGCAGTGGCGTAGAGTGGCACAGAGTGCAAAGGTGCAGAGTGCAGTGGTGCAGAATAGATTAGAGTGGCGTAAAGTATATTGGCATACAGTGCAGTGGCATAGAGTGCAGTGTTGCAGAGTACAGTGGCATAGAATGGAGAGGTGCAAAGTAGAGTGAAGTGGCCTAGACTGGAGTGGTGTAGAGTACAGTGGCAAAAAGTGAAGTGGTGCAGAGTACAGTAGAATAGAGTGCACTGGCATAGAGTAGAGTGGTGTAGAGTAGAGAGGCGTAGACTGAAGTAGAGTAGATTGCAGTGGTGCAGAGTAGAGTGGCGTGGTGCAGAGTAGAGTGAAGTGGCGTAGAGTATAGTGGTGCAGGGTGAGTGAAGTGGCATAGAGTAGAGTGGCATAGAGTGCCGTGGCACAGAGTGACATAGAGTGCAGTGGTGTAGAGTGGAGTGATGCAGAGTAAAGTGGTGTAGAGTGTAGTGACATACAGTGCACTGGCGTAGAGTGCAGTACAGTGGCATAAAGTAGAGTGTGCGGAGTAGAGTGCAGTGGCGTAGAGTACAGTGGCTTAGACTGCAGTTGTGCAGAGTACAGTGGCATAGAGTTCAGTGGAGAAGAGTGCAGTGTTGCAGAGTAGAGTGCATTGTCGTAGAGTGCACTGGCACCAAGTAGAGTGGTGCAGAGGAGTGTGGTGTAGAGAGCAGTGGCGTAGAGTACAGTAGAGCAGGGTACAATAAAGTGGCGTAGAGTGCAGTGGTGTGGAGTAGATTGGCGTAGAGTTCAATGGCATAGAGTGCATTGGTTTTGACTAAAGTGGTGTAGAGTGCATTGGTGTAGAGTGCTGAGTTTAGAGTAGAGAGCAGTGGCGCAGTGTAGAGTGGTGCAGAGTCCAGTGGAGTGGCGCAGCGTAGATGGCAGTGGTGTAGAATAGAGCGGCATAGAGTGGGGAGCGTAAAGTGCAGTGGCGTAGAGCAGATTGTTAAAGATTAGTGACGTGGCGTAGAGTGGAGTGGTGCAGGGTAGAGTAGAGTGGCACAGAGTGCAAAGGTGCAGAGTGCAGTGGTGCAGAGTAGATTAGAGTCGCACTCATAGGTATAATTTTGCACAAAAATAATGTGCAGGGCTAAGAGCCCTCAGCAGTAAATGCTACATTATCCTATTCAAAGATCAGACCAACATACTATTTGTATTCATCTTTATCAGATTTGTTTATATTGCTCAATAACATTTTTATTGTCATTTCATAAGAAATAAAAAAGCATGTGCACCACGTCCCCGGTGAGTTTGAAGAATCACCAGCTTATATGTTCTACTAATAAACATGCATTTCCTCTAACAAACAACACCTTACATTAAAAAGTCAATTTGCCCTTGCAGGGCCATTGTTTGTCATATGCGTGTTTGTTTATATTATGGAGTCGATGACTTTTCAACCCGCAAAGGTAACCCGGTCATCAGGACATAAGGAATGGGGTGAGAATCTGAAATAAACGTGAAAAATAAATAGGTTTAAGAATGTAATGGTCTGATTCTTGGAATAAAAAGTCAGAGGGAGTAATAATTACTACCTTACGCATGAAAAAAGTGTGCACTGCCAGGAAAGGAATGCGTGGTGAAAGTCCACTGGTAGCCCTAGGTATGACAGGTATCAGAGCAGGGATGTAGATAAGAAATTACTTACTGTGGGGTGGAATTCGTACCTGCAAGGAGTCACAATGCGGTAAACAAAACACACGCCATAGGTATAAACATAAAATTACTTCAAAACACATATGGCAAAATACAGTCCGGGGGACACTTAGCCTATGTCAAGTATGCGTGAGAAACGGCCGTTCACAGAGATGCGGTCGGCAGATGGACTAATCGCGTAGAACAAGGTCGCTCTGCTATATGAGGTGTTGTAACCGCAGTTACTGCCGCGTGCCATGACTATGGCACGCGACAATAACTGACTTGAGACTCACCTGCACCCGATCTGACTTACGTAGTCTTGCCTTCCCTCCTCATTGGTTTCCCGAACATTCCACATTCTAGTGCACACCGTTTATGCGGTTACATAACGTTTTCACTGACAGTTGCTTCCCAGCTGCGGTTCTGCTCCGACGTGTATGGGGCTGTTACATTAAAGCTTCATTCTACGAACCTCAACGGTCTTGCCTCGTTATTACATGAGGCAGACAGAATTGTGTGGGTTTCTATATGGCGCTCGCCGGTTTCCAGACGAGAGTGAGGCTTTTTAGGTCTCGCCTGAGCCAGCGCATGCGCTGCTCTGGCGAGACATTTAGTGAGTAGGCTTCAAAAAGCTGACCACAGCTTTTTGTGAGGCCTAGAGCGTGCGGTTACGCGCACAGTTACGCGCAGAGGCGCCATCTGGCTTTCCTCTCGCGCGCACCTCGCCCCGCCTCTCCGTCTTGCTCGCGCTTTCATCTGGCTTTCCTCTCGGCCTTTAGCCGTCGCTCTCCCTCAGAGCCTCCTCTCCGCCCCCTCCCCTGCTGCTCTTTCACACCAGCCACCTCACGTGCTCTCCTCTCTGCCCTCCGTCGCAAGCTCACTCGTGTACCTTAATCTTCTTGCATTCCCTCAGTGCCACCTCGTTTGCACCCTCCCACGTTGTTCTTCCACACCACCCACTCACGTGCCCTCCCTCGCCAGCCCCCTCTTGTGCGTTGATCTCCGTTCTCTCCCCAAAGCCTCCTTGTTTGCTGCCATCTGGCTTTCCTCTCGGCCTTTAGCCGTCGCTCTCCCTCAAAGCCTCCTCTCCGCCCCCTCCCCTGCTGCTCTTTCACACCAGCCACCTCACGTGCTCTCCTCTCTGCCCTCTGTCGCAAGCTCACTCCTGTACCTTAATCTTCTTGCTGTCCCTCAGTGCCACCTCGTTTGCACCCTCCCACGTTGCTCTTCCACACCACCCACTCACGTCTCTCGCCAGCCCCCTCTTGTGCGTTGATCTCCGTTCTCTCCCCAAAGCCTCCTTGTTTGCTGCCATCTGGCTTTCCTCTCGGCCTTTAGCCGTCGCTCTCCCTCAAAGCCTCCTCTCCGCCCCCTCCCCTGCTGCTCTTTCACACCAGCCACCTCACGTGCTCTCCTCTCTGCCCTCTGTCGCAAGCTCACTCCTGTACCTTAATCTTCTTGCTGTCCCTCAGTGCCACCTCGTTTGCACCCTCCCACGTTGCTCTTCCACACCACCCACTCACGTCCCTCGCCAGCCCCCTCTTGTGCGTTGATCTCCGTTCTCTCCCCAAAGCCTCCTTGTTTGCCCCTTTCTTCTCTCGCCAGCATCCGCGTGCGTCTTCCTCTGCCCTCATTAGCTCTCCCTCACCTGCCTCCTCCCGTGCCCTCTACCTCCGCCCTCTCGCTCGAGCTGCTTGAAATGCCTCCTCTTCTTCCCCATGCTCTGTCACAAGCCTTTGCCCCCCCGCAGTGTCCTCTCTACCAGCCTCCTCCTTTCCCCAGCGCTCACTCCCCCTGCGCCTCGCTAGCCTCCTCCTATGCAACCCCCCGCTCTCACCATCCTCTCCCATGTCGTACTCTTTCCTCCCACTGCTCTCCCTCACTAGCCGCTCCTTTTCCATTTACCTCGTCCACTGGTTTTCTTCAGTAGCCTTTTCCCGGATCCCTACTTTTGCACCAACCCAGACCTCCCCGTATCTCCCCCTCCCCAGCCGTCTACTTTAACCTCCACCCCGCCTCTTGTGCACTCTCCCCTTTGTGGCTCCCCCTAGCAACCCTCCTGACCAGACCGTGTCAGTACCCATCTTTATCTCTCGCCTCAAACCGCTCTCCCTCACAAACTTCGTTAGGACCTCCTGCCCTCCACCTGCTCTCTCATGTGCCCCCCTCCCCCTTGCCTCCGTCACGTTCCCCGTGGTAGAACCATCTATTCGCTAACTCCGCCCACCTCAACACGCCCTCACCTTCATGCCCCTTCACTCTATAACCAGGTGTTCATTTTCATCGTTTTACCAGTAGTCTCTCCCCTGGTCTCCTCCACTAGACCCTTGTGGCCCTCTTTACCCCTAGCCTCTTTGACACCTGTCGTGCCCTCCTCCACTCCATTTCTTCAGCCCCCTCCTCTTTTGGACACTCGCATTCAGGGGTGGATTCCGCCGAATATTTTCTGTCCCATTTTATTTTCATTCTTCCCCTTTTCTCTCCCTCCCATCTGTCCCCTTCACCAATTTAGCTCCCTTCTGATTTCTTTACATGCACCTGTCTTTTGTTATCTCTGTCTCTTGTTATCTCTGTCTCTTTGCTCCTCTCACTTTTCTTCTCTCCTCGATTTTTACCATTCCTCCCCTCTTTCAATAATGTCTCCATTGTCTCTTAACTCACTCATCCCGACCCCTTACCGTCCCCACTTCCTTCATCTCCCGTTGCACCTTCCCCTCTCACTCCTCCACATTTTGTACCATTCCCTCCGCAATCTTTGCCTTTATTTGCGTCTATCCTTGAGTCCCCCCACCCACACTCTTTTGCCTCCTCACTCAGCTTCTCAGCTCTTTTCTATATCTCTGTACCCTCTTCTATACCCCCCTCTCTTCTTTAGCTCTCTGTGGCTCTCCCTCCACCACCCATTCTGTTACCACCTCCTCTGTGTTTATCCCACTTTATTTCTTTCTCGCTCTCTAGCCTTCTCCGCCTGTGTGCCCTGCTCTTTACACCAACACCCTTTACGCCCCATCATGCTCCCCCTTTTTACAGCCTACACCTGTCCGGTTTCCTCTTGTCGCACTCCCTCCTTTGCCTGCATTCTCTCTCCTCCTTTCTCGCAAACCTTCTCCAGCAGTTTCACATCCGTATTCTCTCACTTCCACCTCTTTTCTCGGTTTGATTTCCCTTTACATCTTCAATTAATGCCCCCATACGCCTTCCCCTCACCCTCACTCCTCCTGCCCACTCATGTTAACTCAGTCTTTACTTCCGCCCACAAATTCCTACCTCGGCCCTGCCTTTCCTCTCTTGACCCATCTCGGCTTCCCTACAACCCCTAAGGTCTCTCTCACCCCCACAGCCATAGATTCTTTCCTCACCCACTTCACAACCCTTAACTTCCCCGAAACCGCTCCGCACTACCCGTTTATCCCTCACCACATCCCTCACCCTGAAAATGTATTCTAACCCTCTTCCATATCTTCCCTCCCACACCCCCTTTCGCTGCCCTCCCGTACTCATTTGTCTCCGACACCAAAATTCTTTGAGTCCTATCTTGCCTCCACAGCCCTCAGTGGGTCCCCATCTCACTTCCACGCCCCTCATATGCTCCTTCCCTCGTGCATTCATGCCCTTTTACTACCCGCCCCATCCTCACCGTGATACATCGCCTCCCTCATTCCTCGTCTCCTCCTTTACCACCTCACCACATCCTTCGTAGCCACGCCCATTCCTTCCTTCACTCACCTTCACCCCCTTTACTCTTCATTCCTTGTTCCTTCCACTGCGTTCGCACAATGAGCATGAAAATGCTCATACAAAAAAAAAACATAGGTGGACAAGGATGTATCAGTTTGCTAATGTCCACATTTATGGAATAAATGTATCCCACAATTTACAGCGTAAGCTACACTTTTTTTCTCACGACTATTGTCACACTTCGAGCGGTGTGAAGATAGTAAAATATTTAAATAGAATTTGCAGACAAAGGAGTGGAAAGTAGGTGGAAAATGAGCCAAACCTGTTTAAAAGATAACATTTTTAACAAGCATTGGCATAGCCAATAGGTCTCGCCTTTGGGACCTTATAAGTGTTTAGCCATGCAACACTTGATGTTGTTGCACCAAGGATATTGTGCTGGATAACTTCAGCACAATATCCTTGGTGCAACAACATCAACTGTTGCATGGCTAAACACTTATAAGGTACAAGGTTTAGCCATGCAACAGCTGATGTTGTTGCACCAAGGATATTCGGCTGCAAATAAATACTTATAAGGTCCCAAAAGCGAGACCTATTGGCTATGACAATGCTTGTTTAAGTATTTGGAGCCGGAACCTGGGACGTTACAATAAGGGTTAGACCGAAGGCGAGTCCCTTGTTTGTTTTTAGGTAGTTGGGTCCCTCCGGATCAGTAGTCCTTTGCTTTTGTCTACTGCTGGGTCCCGATCACGTGGGACGCCGAGTCGCGTTTTTAACTTGAACGCGCTAGATTTTTCAGTGCCCTGTGCCGACAGAACGAAAGGAGGTCATGACCGCGAATGCCTTTGAGCAGAAAGAGGTATTTTCTTGAGAATATGTGTTGGTTGGTAGTTGTGGGGATAAAGAGGAGGACGTATAAGCGTTATAGTAAAAGTTCTCTCCTCCTTTTAGATTTCCACCGGGGAATGGTGTAGAGGCCCTGGAGTGGTTTCTAGTACCTTGATTACGGATGTATAAGTAATAAGCAGCTAAGGTAAGCCCTGGTTGGATTATGGGGACTTTGTATTCTAGTTGTAGCTCATGGAGATAGTTGTTTGCTTTACTCGAAGGTCATGCTAAAAAGAATGCTTTATGCGTTTCAGTTACACGCCCTGGATGTTCACACATTATTATAATCGGGTCCTGACCACATGGCTTTCGGATTTGTTTCCTTCAAGTGAGTGCACCTTTAAGGCAAGCATAGGTCACACTTACATTAGGATCGACTGATTGTAGTACACATGAGGACTATGGTGTAGGGGCTCTTTCTGTTTTCTTTTCTTTTCGTGTTTTTTTGCGTCTTGTAGTTTATCAAGGCACATGTAACTTGGTATTTATGACTTGGGTGTCCTCTGACTGTGTGTAAGGCTTCTGAGGGAGCGGTACTCTAATTCTTTTCACCTACATCGTTGATTTTTTCCTGGTGATGTTCCCAAGTGGCACAGAGATTAAGATAGCACCTATTTTTGGATGGGTACTACATGTTTATTTGTATATTTATATAGGTTTGTTTCCTCACCCTTGTCCTGAGGAGGCCAAGATGTATATGAAGGCCGAAACGCGTCCGCGTCGACAGGTTTTGACAAGAGGAGTCTGACGATAATTGGATTAATCCTTTAATGATTGAATGCACAGCTTTATGATTAAGGTTCTTGAGGAATAAGAACTTGGTGTGCATTCAAGACGACCTCTGAGTGTATTCCCTTTATGTAATAGGTGAACACTGTCTTTTCTATCAAGCGGGTAGAAGGAACCTATGAATTTTTGTGAATTTTTTGTGATTTGTATATAATTGTCATGTACATATATGTATGTAGTTTGATAAAAGAATTTCAAAAATTATGATGAACTGAATCAAGATTACGATAATTAAATTACGTAATTTTGTGTCCTTGGTATGTGATTTTTTTGTTGTGAATAAGGAACTTGAATTAATGACAGGACTATGTACTGTTAATAGGGCAATATGCAGTTCCCTATGTAAATAGAGAGATATATATATATCTTTTCCTCCTTGCCACCTTTTCTTCTTTATCTTCGTTATTACAAGTGGCGACGAGGATGGGATACGAACCCACGAGTGCAAAGATGTGCATCAAGATCATCCAAAGCGTGCTTGAACACATCATTACCCTCTCTAACTTTGTTTTCAATTTGGTTAAAGTTCGTCTTGAAAAGAAGGTCAAGAAAGGTGAAAGTAGATTCACTAACCCCCTTCGTATATGCAAATTGTACAATAATGCTGCCAAACTCTGTGATGGCAAAGTGTGGCATATGAACAGACTAGCTAAATGCAGCACTGATGGCAAACAGCTTAGTCAGCCTCGTGGGAGCAATCCTAATAATGATTTATGGGTTGATTATGATGAACCAGGAAATGTGCACGGGTCAATGAATACGAGTGACGAAATGCATGTAAGAAACAGTGACTCCAGTGTTGTTGACGTCCCGTCTTCTACTGTACCAACTGATCACCACACACCTGACCTTTGCGGTGAAAATGATTCACACTCTGACTCGGATGGTGTGGGTGACAGTCATGGTATCACAGGAAGATTTGGTAGACGCATCAACAAACCTAAAGAATACAGCGATTTTGTTTGTGACTAGCAGGCCATGTCCTTCAATGTTTTAAGAGAGGAAGATGTGCTGTAACCGCAGTTACTGCCGCGTGCCATGACTATGGCACGCGACAATAACTGACTTGAGGCTCACCTGCACGCGATCTGACTTACGTAGTCTTGCCTTCCCTCCTCATTGGTTTCCCCAACATTCCACATTCTAGTGTACACCGTTTATGCGGTTACATAACGTCTTCACTGACAGTTGCTTCCCAGCTGAGGTGCTGCTCCGACGTGTATGGGGCTGTTACATTAAAGCTTCATTCTACGAACCTCAACGGTCTTGCCTCGTTATTACATGAGGCAGACAGAATTCACATGAACAGAGCGGCACGAGAACCGTCACTGTCATGTAGGTGCACACACAAACTCATGAATGAAAGCGAGGCTTGGAATGCAGAATGCGTTCCAGCCCACACGGAGGCCAATGAGACAGAGACAGTTCCTGAGTGCAAGGTGGCCCAAAAGGGCGGGGATGGTGACTCTGTAAGAAGTTGAAGCTTTTAATGAGCTGGAACATTTTTTTTTTTTTTTGCAGATTTATATAGCACGAACTCGACCCGAAGGTATTGGAGCGCTTTACATGAGCACCGGTTACGTTACACAAGGACAATGTTTTTTTTTTGTAGGCACGGGGAGATTAAGTGATTTGCCCAGAATCACAGGATATGGACACGACCCTGAGGCTCGAACCTTGGTTTCCAGCACCAAAGTCGGCAGTCTAGCCGTCAGACCACATCCTCTCCCCTGTCCACCAATGATCCGCCGAACCATGGAACCCCCAACATGTCATTCCCCTAACAATCTATGCCCCTGCATGTCATGCCTTGGGGCATTCCACGCACCCACATAGAACGAGCAACACAACACATCTCCCTCTCTTTATCACAAAAATAACAACAACAACCTAATCCCCTTCCCTAAAATATGTAAAAGGTTAAACAATCATAGGAATGAGGAAGAAAGAAGGAATCAAAAAAAAAAAACATCACAGAGAGGCAGACAAAGAAGTAAGCGAGGGAAAAGAGAGAAAAAACAGGACGAACAAGAAGAAAAGGAAAAAAACAACTATGTACACGGTATTTCAGAATCACCAACAAATTGATAAAACAATTAATTAATTTGTTCCTTCACCCCACAATATAGTCTTTTAACCAGCCTGGTGAACTTCTTCTTCTCTTGCAGCCTTCCACTCCTAAAGAATTTCCAGTAAGACTGTCTGGCCCTACACTTCTGGAGTCCTGGTTCAACTGACCCCCAATGTTACTGTTATTCCTTTCTGCGGTCCTCGCATCCGTAAGAACTCCATCCATACTTGAACTATTCTCCTCATTGCCATCTAAGCCAGTCATAACCATTGCGGCTTGAACCTGCTATTCTAAAAAATATCCTCCAACCAATCGGTATTGTTATTTCCTAACCCCTTCTCGCCCACGCTCTCCTCTGCAACATTCTTCTTCTTGTTCCTTAAAGCCACCCTCTTGAGCTTCTATACCTTACCGCTTCTCAGACTAACTGCATTTCTCAAAACCTTTACCACTTCCTCCGGTTCAAAGAATTTACTTTCACCTTTGGTCACTTTGGTAGGTTTCTTCATGTGCACCCAGGCACCCACCTTCACCTGCACGGGTCTAATGGCATGAACACTGTCATAATATGACTTATTTCTCAAATGTGTTTCATCCAATTTTCCCCTAACAGAATTGGGGGACCACTGTTCCACCTTACACTCCCGTAACCATTCAGGATTATACTTGCATCTGGGTCTTCTACCTCTCATTATGATAAATGGTGATTCTTCAGTGGTATCATGAACAGTAACACTATACGCCCACATGGCCTTTTTCACTTCCACATGCCAATCCTTTTTGCACTTAACAGCTCCTTGAATGACACCCATGACAACACAATTAAACCTTTCCAAAGTGCCATTCCCACTCGGATTATAAAGTGACGCTGTCCTGTGTTTCACTCTAATCCTTTCAAAATAACTTTTAGCCGCATCAGACATAAACTGCACTCCATTGTCGCCCAGCAGTACCGCTGGAGTACCCTCAGACAAAAACACACTATCTAAAAATGTCAAAACCGAAATAGCATCCGCTTTTTTTACAAACGCCACTACTGGCCATTTTGCATAAAGGTACATCAATACAATAACATATTCCTGTATTTCTCCTACCGGACCGAACAGGTCAATAGCCACACATTCCCATGGTTGCCTTGGAATTAAACACTCACTCATGGGGGGGGACTCAATGTATGCAAAGTCTTATCTGCAGAGGAGCACACTTTACAAGACCATACAAATCTCTCCACTATTTTGTCCACACCTGGCCACCAGAACATCTCCTTAACCACAGCTTTGGTCCAGACTATCTCAAAATGCTCTTCGTGGCACAACTCCAAAATTACATCACGTAAGCCACTGGGAGGGACAATGCGTTCACCCCTAACAACCAAATTCTTATCCACCGACAACTCTATCCTTACTTCCCAAAACGTCCTTAACTCCTCAGACACTAGTTCCTTCCTAGGCCAACCTTCCTGTAAATATTTCAACACGCCCTGCAAAACACTGTCCTTATACTGTTCATCCTCCCACTGCCCCTTTTTTATGGCCGGAGATCCTGAGTCATGCACCAGCACTACCTTATAATCATTCCACGGGTCATCCACACATTCGTGTATAGGAGCAGGCAACCTTGATAAACAGTCTGCAATTAAATTTTCTCTTCCAGGCATATGCTCCATTTTATACACAAAGTCCTTCATGCGCATAGACAATCTAGCAATCCTTGCAGAGGCAGACACACTCCTCTCCGTAGTCAAATGTTTTACCAATTAACTATTCAACTACATGCAACAAGGAACTAAAGGTGTGGCAATATATTTTATATGTTGGTGTGGATGTAGGAGTGGCGAGCAAGCTAGGGGAAGGTTATAGTGCAATGGGATGGGGGTTCTCATGTTGTGGTTCTTTTGTTTGTATTTCCTTTCTTTTCTTCTGGAACGTATAATCTAAATGTCAAAGTCATGACTATGTAAGTTTATTGTGGCAGAAGTCCTCTGGGGTACAGAGCTCTGCATTATATTTGATACTTGACAAATAAAATCTGTTATTAAAAAAAAAAGTTTTACCAATGATTTATGATCACACCTGATCAAGACCGATTAGCCCCATACAAACGCTTGAAAATGTTCTAATGCCTATGCACACGCCAATGCTTCTTTTTCTATAATGGGATACTTTTCCTCCGCTGATGAAAGGGATCTAGAAGCAAACAAAATGATCCTTTCCTGCCCTTCTACATCCCTTTGTGACAGCACCGCTCCCATACCCTTCTTACTCGCGTCTGTGGTAATCCAGGAATCCAAACCGGGGTCAAAACTGCCTAATGCAGGTACCTTCTCCAAGTCTACTTTGATCCTTCTGAACTCTTCATCACACAATGGACACCATTCTTTCTAAGCATTACCGAATAGCCTAACCGACTGTGGGCAGAATGCTCCAGGCCAGATTTCCCAGACAAGGTTGCTGAGACCCTGGAAATAGCCCCCTGCATGCTGACTTTTCTAAAGAAATTTGCTAAAGATCAGAAAAAGGGCATCAACAGCACCTGGCGCGGATGTCAGGACAAGATGCTAGATTTAGCCATAGCAAAGATTTTAGAGATGGCCTTCGTGGCCAAGGAGACTGGCTCCCAGGTTGATCCCGATATACTGGCTGGCTGGATCCAACGGGCTATATGTTTGTTGGGGAACACTCACTGCGCTGTGTCAATGGAAAGGCACAAATCTATCCTTATGCGCATGTACTCCTACTTAACCAAACTCGCTTTGGCCGAAGAGGGGCCCTTGGCTGAAGGTCATTGTGGGAGGGATGGGTGGAAACAGAAGCAAGGAGGCTGGCCAAGTTTTTTAATGATGAGCGAATTTATTGAACAAAAGGATTAAAGGGGTTAGGTTTCTCAGTTTTCTCTCTTAAACAAGGAGGTTTATTTCTTCTTTATTCTCTTCTTTACAGATGATGCCGTCAGTCTTCAGCCTTCCTTAGGAGGGGGGACCACTGGGAAGCTCAAAAGACAAAAAAAATGAAAGTGGCGGTAAGTATGAGTCTCTTATCTAGGCTTGTCGATATAAGATAGATCCCTTCACCCACCTAAAGGATAGTGGGGTTATTGTGGAGACTGAGTGGTCTACGTAATGAAATAGATGCCGGTTATAGGGTAAAGCTGGGTAGATACCTAAATAGTCACTCTCTTTTTAGAAACACGCTTTACAATATTGACAAAAAAAAGGAATCCAATTACCGTGGTCTGACGAGCACCCGTGAGGTTGTGAGAAAGGAAGCACCGACAAGAGGAACCAAGAAAAGAGGAGGGGGGAAAAAAAAGGAGGGAAAAGAAAAAAATAAAAGGAAAAAAAATTATTCGAGCTTCAGGGACCTATACCCCTTCTCTCTCTCTTAGGTTGTGGGGAGAAACGGAGGAAAGGAAGCAAAAGAAAGGGAGACGGAAATACACTCCGTCCCACTCACGTACAGCATTTGCCCCAACTCTCCGGAGTTGTGGCGGGAGGCGTTGTCCCCTCCGAGGGTGTCCACCACTCCTCGAACCAGGCTTCTTGGTCTTTGCTGGGACCCTCGTCTTCGGAACACTCTCCTGCGGCGTCTCCCGACCACAGCGTTGGCGTCTCTCCGGTCTCCGCGTCCTCCGGCCCGATCTGCGCATCTTCCTCTTCTTCCTGTTCATGCCGCAGATCCTCTCCCTCACTAGGATTGGTGGCCGGCCTTCGTCCTTCTCTGACGCCCTGTGATTGGTCCGTGGAGTTCGTCACGCCCCGTTCTTCCTCCTGTGAGGGACAACGAAGGTCCATCTTTACTTTCCCCCTTCGGCTTCTTCCTTCCCGTATCCGATCAGCTAATGAAGGTAGTAATTGATCTTCCCCTCGCGCTCCTCCTCCTGGGGTTCTTCACATTCCCCTCCCCTAACTTTCTTGCCAGCAAGAAACAAATCAACTGGGTACCGAGATAGAAAGTCTGCATTTGTTTGCTCACTCCCTTTCCTATGTCGAGTGACAAATATGAAGGGTTGTAGGGCAAGAATCTATCGTAGGACCCTCTCATTGTTTCCTTTGTTTCTGGCTAACCATTCCAGGGTAGCGTGTAGTCAGTATAGAGGGTGAACTCCCTGCCTTCAAAGTAGTATCTTAAGGTCTCAATGGCCCATTTAATAGCTAGGGCTTTTTTTTCAATTACGGCATATTTCCTCTCGCGCGAGAACAATTTACGGCTGACGAAGACAATGGGTCTTTCTTGTCCCTGGGTGTCTTCTTGGGATAAGACGGCTCCTATTCCACTATCAGAGGCATCCGTCTGTATATAAAAGCCTTGCTGTAATCGGGACTAAGAAGCACTGGTTTGGAGGTCAAGGTCTATTTTAGGTGCTGAGAGGCTTGCACTACCGTTGGAGTCGGCTTGTGTAGTTCTACTTCTCTTAGGACCTTTTTCTTCAAGAGGTCAGTCAATGGGGCTGCTATCTGGTAGAACTGTGGAATAAACCGTTGATAGTAGTCCAACATACCCAAGAAGGCTCTAAGGTCTTTCTTTGTTTTGAGAAAAGGGATTTGAGTTATGGCGGCAATCTTTTCTTCTTGGGGTCGAATGTGTCCCCCTCCCAGTGTATATCTTAAGAATTTAACAGATCTTGCGGCCAGTCGGATCTTGGTGGGATTAATAGTTGGGCCATTGTTTCCCAATGTTCTGATCACCTGGGTTAGGTGATCTAGATGTTGCTCCCAGGAGGGACTATAGATGATTATATCATCTAGCTAGGCAGCCGCAAAGGACTCACAGGGTTTTAGTATAGTATTTATGAGCCTTTGGAACGTGGTGGGGGCTCCATGGAGCCCAAATGGGAGTACTGTAAAATGGTATACTCCCCCAGGTGTTGAGAAAGCTGGTTTTTCCCTGTCTTGTTTCCTTTAGGGGACCTGCCAATAGCCCTTACATAGATCAAGCGTACTAATATACCAAGCCTCTCCCAGCCTATCATTTCATCTATGCGAGGAAGAGGATAAGGTCGCAACCGAACGGTTTTTCCTGGAAGAGTATGTATGGCGTGTTCTATGGCCATTGTTCTTCCAGGGGTTAGGGAGAAGATAACTTGGAGAGGTCGTAAATGGTCTTCTAACTCCTTTCTTTGGACAGAAGGTAGCTCTGGGTCGATACTTTGGTCATATAAAGGGGGGCTCCCTTCAACTTTCCCTGTTAGGAGCGGTTTAGCCCCATCCCATTTTTTAGAAGGTTGGGTAGTCTCTTTTTTTGGATCTATCCTGATCTTATAGGATACAGGGGTTACCTTTTCTACAACTTCAAAAGGTCCTTGCCATTGGCCCAGCAACTTATGATCCGAGGACGGCATCATCAAGAATACCAAATCCCCAATCTCCAATGTATGTTCTTTGGTCTTCTTATCATATTGGTTTTTCTGTGACATTTGGGCCTGTTCCAAATTGTTTTTCATTATGGTCCGGATTTGATTAAGGTGTGTTTTTAGCCCACTTTCGTATTCTAACAAAGGCTAACACTCTCGCTTTTCTCCCTCCCATTCTTCTTTTACCATATTTAATAACAAGCAGGGTTGTTTACTGTATAATAGCTCAAATGGGGAGTAACCTGTACTTCTTTGTGGTTTACATCGTAATGCAAACAAGGCCAGAGGCAACATATCCTCCCATTTTCTTGTTTCTAGTTCCAAAAGCTTTTTTAGCGTTGTTTTCAGGGTAGCATTATATCTTTCTATCAACCCATCTGTTTGTGGGTGATAGACAGCTGTTCTGATTTGTTTAATATTAAGTTGTTGGCAGACTTGCTTCATGAGTTTAGACATGAATGGGGTCCCTTGGTCAGTTATGATTTCACGGGGAAATCCCACCCGAGAAAAACGTTTATCATGGCTTTAGCGATCTGGGTTGCATTATGGTGTCTCAATGCAATGGTGTCTCAATGCAATGGCCTCTGGAAAACGGGTGGCATAATCTACCAACATCAAGACATAGCGGTATCCACTACGGGAGGGTAAGAGGGGTCCAATCACATCCATGCCTACTCGGGAAAAAGGTTCATCTATTATTGGCAGGGGTTTTAGGGAAACCCGAGGGGGAAAGGAACGGCTGTTTTTCTGGCAAACCGGACACTCTTTACAATATTTTCATACTTGGTGGTATATCCCCGGCCAATCAAAGCTCTCTAAGATGGCTTTCTTTGTTTTTTCTACCCCAAAGTGGCCTCCCAGTAAGTGGCTATGGGCTAGATACAACACTTTCTCTCGATACCGCTGGGGTACTAGAAGTTGTGAGGGTTGAGTTGCCCCCCCTTTTCTATATAATAGTCCCTTATGGATATAAAACTATGGACCTACTTGAGTGGGATCTTCAGCCTGGTTAGCTTGGTTCCATGCCTCCCGTAGGGCAGGATCTTATCTCTGGGCGGTATGGAACGCTTTGTCATGTTCCCACATGGTCTCTTCCTGGGTAGCAGTTAGAGCAACTGGGAATCCGGCCTTTTTCTCTCGTCTTCTTTGTTTACGGCTCTTCGGGGTTTCCCGATCGGCCATTCGTAGTCGGGGAGGTTGGCAAAGGGAGCGGTTTCTCTCCATTCTTTACCCTCGTTCCACATATCGCAAACAAGGTTAGCTAGGTGGGGAAAATCGTTGCCCACAACCAAAGGTTCAGGCAAGTTGGGAATTAACCCTACGCGTAATGGGACAGGGGGGTATTTTTGGTTGATGTTGTACTCGTACCTCAGTTGTATTGTTTGCTGTCCCCATGGACGCACTGAATGGTAACAGTTCCTGAGGTATTTTGTACTCCTCCTGGGACTGCTTGGGGCCTCATGACACTCTGTGAACATCCTGTATCAACTAGGGCCGTTCTGCGTTCACCGCTGACTGATACCTGACAATGGTACCGAGGGGAGTCCTTCGCTCGCACGCAATAGAAGGGCTTAGCAAGACCGACCTCCATGGGTTCCTCTTTCTGAGGGCAGACCCGGGCTATATGCCCAAACGATCCGCACTGAAAACATTGTGGACCTGGCGTTGGAGGGGGTCGCTGTGGTGTTGGTATAGGTCCTGGCATTAGGGTCACTGTTTCTGGTTTCGTACAGGGGAGGCCCTTTGCTGTTTTGGTGTTAGTTGCCCCAAGTTGTTTCCAAGAGCTGTCTTCTCGCCCTCTCTGCAGTTCTTGTGCTCTGCTATATGCTCTGGCTATTTCTACAGCTCTTTCTGAGGTTAGATGGGCGTGCTGACAGACCCATCGCTGTATGGGAGGGTGTAAGGAAGTAAGATATTGCTTTAAGTAAATCTTTTCCATAATCTCTTCTTTTGAGGAGGAGCCGGGTTTTAGCCAACGATCCGCCATATCCTTCACCCTAAAGTAGAGGGCCCTGGGTGGTTCTAGGGGGCTTTCTTTAATTTGTCTAAGTCTAATGCGATACGTTTCTGTGGTAATTACCCTCTCATCACTTGCTATCTGTGAGCTCCTCTGACTGAGAATTGTTTACCTTCTGAATCTAGAATGTTACGATGGTTTGCTTCAGTTGCCTAGTGCTGGGAGTCAGTTGCTGCTGGCTGCCCTGTGGCTAGGACGCTGTTATACTTCTATCCTAATAAAGAAGATCCTATCTCTACCATCCTGCTTCCTTGAACTTCTTCACACTGGCGACGAGCGTGGGATGAACAAACTTCATCTAACAAGATTGTCATCTCTACATACATCAGGAAACATACATCAAGAAGTTCACTGTTGATCTTCGCTTCCAATCTACTTAAGGACTTCTGCCGTTTCTGCTCTTCTACAGCGTCCTAACACAACTGTATTCGTACAAACAAGGTACTGTCTGCGCTATATTTACAATTTCCTTTAAGCCGCTTCCCTCACTGAGAGAGAGAGACTTGCCTACCCTCTTGCGCGTCCTCACTGCATCCCTCGGTCTGCCCGGCTGCGACTCATCCCTTCACCATTTTGCCTCGCTCCTTGGTGAAATCTTGTTTGTTTAGCTTGTTCTTGCCGTGATTTATGCCTGAGTCGCTGAGCCGGCCCGTCTCATAGGCGTTTCTCGAGCATTGTTTGAATGCGTGCTCGCGCCTTGGCTGCTCGCGCTGAACGCCATTGAATCCTCCCCTCCTCTACATGATGACGCATTCATTCCTCATCGCGTCCAACGTCGATCCCAAGCGTCTCGTCTCCTAGCAACCAACTAGTCACGTCCTTCCACGCTCCCCAGCGTCTTAAGGTTGCTAGGCGACGCATTTCCGACATCGCGCTGACACGCACAGCTGTTTCTTCAGTGCGCTGATGCGCACAGCAATTTCATCGCGACCAAGCTGTTTCTACGGTGCGCTGATGCGCACAGCAATTTTCTCTATTACTTAGTGTTACAGAAAAACGGCCAGCAACGCCGCATTCACGCTGACACACACAGCACTCCTGCCTTAGTTTCGTGTGTCAACTGTGATTACTGGTGGTTTTGAAATTGTTCCTTCACGCTGACACACACAGCATGGGTGTCAAAAGTTGTTAAAAGCTGATAAAAGTTGATAAAAGTTCCTGTTGAGTGTCGACTGTTTTTCAACGCTGATACTCACAGCTCTTTCCATTTCTTGGATCTTTTACTACTTCCTCTCTACACTGGAAGCTTTCATCCAATCAGCTTCTTACTGTACATTCAAGATTTTATTATATTGATCTCAAACACGAACAATATACCCTGAACACTTACTTACTTATTTTAATACACCATGCAAAATGTAACTCCTCCTCCGTTTTTTCTATCTAACCCTGGGGATCCTAATTTGCGTTGGTCAAAATGGAAAAAAGTTTTCCTAAACTATGCAAGGGTTTGCGGAGTATCCTTGAGTGCTGAAAGAAAGTCTGCATTACTTTTGCACTGTTTAGGTTCCGAAGGACAAGAAGTGTTTGAACACCTTCCCAACCTAACTGATGAAGAGTCAGGGAACCTCAATGAATTTGAAATATGTCTTAAAAAACTTGATAAGCATTATCTCCCTAAGGTTAGCACCATTCTCGAACGTTACCATTTTGGTAAACGGGTACAAAAAAGTGATGAGTCTGTTGAATCTTACATCACTGCCCTGCGTAAATTAGGTGCCACATGCAAATTTGATAGTTCTCTTGAAGAACGCATACGTGATCAATTTATGCTGGGCTGCTCTGTTGAGAAAATTAAAGATGATCTTTGGCAGAAGGATGATCCACAACTTGATGAGGTTGTCGCAATAGCTAAAAGAATCGAACACTCTCTGGCCTGTGTAGAGGTCATTAAAAAAGAAAATGGTGTGTTAGAAGACAAGGTTCACAGTGTTACTAAAAACCATCAAAGCCGATTTGGAAACAACGTGAGCCTACTCAAATTACTCACTCTTCAAACTCTCAATTTAAGGGTAACACAATTATAAGATGCTATCGATGTGATATGTTAGGTCATCTAGCCAATGACAAATCATGTCCTGCTCTCACTTCAAAGTGCAAAAACTGTGGGAGAGTTGGACATCTATCCAAAGCCTGTAGAGCAAAGAAGAATAAGTCCAGCAGACGTGTTAAAGAAGTTTTGCTTGAGAGTGATAGCGACTTTGACTCTGATGAAAATAATCTACACTGTGGGGAGGTAATTACACCAATGGGTAAAAACAAGAGCAAAGGTCCTGTTGACGTGGTCCTAGTGAATGACTGCAACATCAAGATGCTCTTCGACTCAGGGGCAAAGATTTCTCTCATTCCCAAAGAGTTTTTTGACTTGAAACTGCGTGGGAAAGTAAAAACTTACAAGCCGGACATAAAACCTTTAGCCTATGGTGGTCAACCGATAAAATTGTTTGGCTACTTCATAGGCAATATTGAATACAAAGGCAGGTTGACTGCGGGGAAGATATATATTTCCTGCAAGGGTGACAGCATAATAAGCTGGTTTCACCAGGCTGATCTAGGTGTATACTTAATACCTGGTGGTGATCCTTGCATTGTTCTCAGGGACATCTCTTCTCAATCTGCTCCTTCCATACGTGTCCCTAGTGAGTGTTGTACAAACGTTATTTCTAGTGAGAGTGATTTAAAGAATAATCTCATTTCTAGTGTGAGTGATTCTAGTTGTAGTTTGCGTTCTGAATTCAAGAATGTCTTTTGCGAGAAGTTAGGTTGTCTTTCAGGGTACACGCACAAGATTATTCTTAAGCCTGATTCTCAACCCATCACATGTAAAGTACGCAGCGTACCTTTGGCTATGAAAGAGTCTATGCTCATTGAGCTTGAGAAACTAAAGAAAGAAGGTATCATAGTTGAAACAGAGGCCAGCGAATGGTTAGCCCCTGTAGTTTTAGCACGCAAGGCCTCCGGTGAGGTTCGCTTATGTGTGGACCTTCGTGCTCCCAACCGTGCTGTTGTTGCTGACAGGTTCCCTCTCCCTAACATAACTGAAATGTTATCCCAACTTGGGAATGCACGAATCTTCTCTACTTTAGACCTTCGTGCGGCGTACCATCAGGTCAAAATTGATGAGCAATCCATGGATCTAACTGCCTTCATAACTCCTTATGGTACATACAAATTCACACGCCTTCCCTTTGGCTTGATCTCTGCTGCGTAGGTTTTTCAGAGGGTCATGGAAGACGTGCTGAGTGGGGTTGAGGGAGTAAAGATATACCAGGACGATGTTTTGATCCATGCCTCGTCTCAGAGCGAACACGATGAAAGATTGAGATCTGTGCTTGAACGTTTCAGTAAGAGAGGTCTTACTTTGCGTGAGGATAAGTGCAAGTTTAATCTATCTGAGATTGATTATTTAGGTCATCGTTTGACCAGTGAGGGAGTTAGGCCCAGAGATCGTCTTGTGAGGACCATCGAAGGACTTCCTGTTCCACAGTCCAGGGACGAACTAGTAACCTTCCTGGGTATGGCGGAGTACTACAATAAGTTTGTTCCACAGTTTGCCTGTCGTACCTGTGAGCTTAGGACTCTCTTAAAGAAAGGTGTGAAATTCTCTTGGACTGCTCAGTGTCAGTTGGAGTTTGAGGGAGTAAAGAAGGCCCTTTGTTCGGCCCCCTCTTTACAGAGCTTTGATTCTTCTGCTAGCTCCATTCTTGTCACTGATGCCAGTTCACGAGGTTTAGGTGCTGTTCTTAAACAAATTAGGGATGGCAGGGAAGAAACCATTCTTTTCCTTTCAAGAGCTCTTGTTGGTCCAGAGCTTCAATATTCAGTAATCGAAAAGAGGCCTTGTGCATTTTCTGGGCAATAAAAAGCTCAAGAAGTTTCTCTGGGGTTCCTCTTTTGTTGTCCATTCAGATCACAAGCCTCTAAAAGATCTATTCTGTAAAAAGTCATTAGATGCTGTTTCCTCTCGCATATGTAAGTGGGTCATAGCACTTCAGGACTTCGACTTTGTTGTCAATTACATTCCGGGTGTTGACAACAAAGTGGCAGACTGTCTTTCTCGTCTAGTTCCTGCGCAATCTGGCGAGATCTCTCTTGACCCTGAGGATACCTGGGAAGTTGATGACTTCAGAGTATGTGAAGTGGTTGAAGGAGTAGTTTCGGAGTCAGAATGGAGAGACTCCATGAAAATTGACCAGGATTTACTCAATGTATGTAGATTGGTGTCAGATGGATGGACCGGTATCAGAAGTTTGACTGAAGGTGTTAGGAAGTTCTGGAATGTTAAGAATGAACTTTCAGTGAAAGATAATTTGCTTTGGAGGGGAACGCGTCTTGTTCCTCCAACTTCCCTCAGACAGAAAATTGTTCGTTTAGCTCATCTGGGACATCAAGGCATATCCAAAACCAAGGAGAGGGTTCGTTTAACATTTCTGGTGGCCTGGAATTGATATGCAAGTAGAACGCATGGTGAGAGACTGCATGGAGTGTAATGCCTCTGATAAGATTTGCAAAACTAGGGTCCAGCCAATGATTATACGAGAGGCTCCTAAACGTTGTTGGCAACACGTTGCCTTAGATCTGTTGGGTCCTGTCACCTCCAAGACGGGTCAATTTTATGTTCTTGTGTTAATTGACATGTACTCTAGATGGCCAGAGATCAAAGTCACACAGAGTATAGAAACTAAGGATGTTATAAAATTCTTAGAGAACATTTTTTGCAGAGAGGGTCTTCCTGAATCTCTCCTGACAGATAATGGCGTACAGCTGGTATCAAGAGAGATGGAGGAATTCTTGACCAGCAAAGGTATTGAACACAAGCGTTGTTCTCTCTATCATCCAGAATGCAATGAAATGGTAGAGAGATTCAACCGTGTTCTGAAAGAAGCTATTCAACTGGCAAAAGAACAAAACCGTGACTGGAAAGCTTCCATAGTTGAGCGTGTTATGGTATACCGCTTAACCCCACATTCCATTACTGAAAAAGTTCCATTTGAGTTGTTTAGAGGGCGTACTCCCAACACCTATATGTTTCAAACTTGGATGAGAGGGAAGGGTGCTAGTGATGACAATAGTGTGGACACTGAATGGCGTGCCCGTCAAGATCTCAAGTCAGCTAAGAGAAAAGTCACCTTCGATACCAGGCATGCGGTATCTCGCAATGTAGTAAGTGTGGGTGATCGTGTGAGGGTACGTTTTCCCCAGAAGTGTGGTAGTGCTAAATTCTCCTCTCCCCAAACTGTGATCAAACTATTTCTCAATGCGGTTAAACTTGATGATGGCCGTATTTGGAATTTGAATAGGATTGCTCCTGTACGTACTTGCGCTTTCTCTTGACAAAAATAAAAACCTGTTTCACCCAAAGAAGTTTCTCCTCTGCGTAGGAGCACTCGCACTTGTAAAACTCTGCAGAAACTACTCAGCTATGTTTTGAAGTGAATGTAACCACTCAGTTATATTTTGATATGATTATACCTTTAGTTATTCTTCATGTTATATTTTGCGTTGGGGGAAGGTGTGTGGTAATTACCCTCTCATCACTTGCTATCTGTGAGCTCCTCTGACTGAGAATTGTTTACCTTCTGAATCTAGAATGTTACGATGGTTTGCTTCGGTTGCCTAGTGCTGGGAGTCAGTTGCTGCTGGCTGCCCTGTGGCTAGGACGCTGTTATACTTCTATCCTAATAAAGAAGATCCTATCTCTACCATCCTGCTTCCTTGAACTTCTTCACAGTTTCCTCATCCACCCCTATTCTTTCCAGTATACTTTTCTTGATGTCCTCATATGGGGTGGTGCCTATGGGATTGTCAGCTTGATACGCCGCTTGTAGATCTCCAGAAAGCAGCGGGCCTAAATACTGTCCCCATTTGTCCAGTGGCCACGCTGCTGCTCTTGCCATTCTTTCAAAATTGGAAAAGAAATATTCAGGGTCCTCTCCAGGCACGAATTTCTGCATAACAACCGATGGGAGGGTTGCCTGGCTTCTCTGTTGCCCCAAGGCCTCAGCGAACTTCCCAATTACTACTTCTTGTGCTTGGCTTTGTTCAGTCAGGGTTTTATGGAGTTTTTTCCAGTCTTCTTCGGCCACTGCAAGAAATTTCTCCATCACCTTTCCCAATTTGTTTCTGGCCTGCAGTCATTTTGGAGATTACAACCTCCATTTCCACTGGTCCCACTTCTGACACCACCTGTGGGAGGGATGGGCAGAAACAGAAGCGAGGAGGCTGTACATGTTTTTTTAATGATGAGCGAATTTATTGAACAAAGGATTAAAGGGGTTAGGTTTCTCAGTTCTCTCTCTTAAACTAGGAGGTTTATTTCTTCTTTATTCTTTTCTTTACAGATGATGCCGTTAATCTTCAGCCTTCCTTACGAGGAGGGACCACTCGGAGGCTCAAAAGAAGAAAAAAAATGAAAGTGGCTGTAAGTATGAGTCTCTTCTCTAGGCTTGTCGATATAAGATAGATCCCTTCACCCACCTAAAGGATAGTGGGGTTATTGTGGAGACTGAGTGGTCTACGTAATGAAATAGATGCAGGTTATAGGGTAAAGCTGGGTAGATACCTAAATAGTCACTCTCTTTTTAGAAACACGCTTTACGATATTGCCAAAAAAAAGAAATCCAATTACCGTGGCCTGAGGAGCACCCATGAGGTTGTGAGAAAGGAAGCACCGACGAGAGGAACCAAGAAAAGAGGAGGGTAAAAAAGAAAGGAGGGAAAAGAAAAAGGAAAAAAAAACGATTCGAGCTTCAGAGACCTATACCCCGTCTCTCTCTCTTAGGTTGTGGGGAGAAACAGAGGAAAGGATGCAAAAGAAAGGGAGATGAAAATACACTCCGTCCCACTCACGTACCGCGTTTGCCGCAACTCTCTGGAGTTGCGGCGGGAGGCGTTGTCCCCGCCGAGGGTGTCCACCACTCCTCGAACCAGGCTTCTTGGTCTTCGCTGGGCCCCTCGTCTTCAGAACACTCTCCTGCGGCGTCTCCTGACCACAGCGTTGGCGTCTCTCCGGTCTCCGCATCCTCCGGCCCGATCTGCGCATCTTCCTCTTCTTCCTGTTCACGCCGCCAATCCTCTCCCTCACTAGGATTGGTGACCGGCTTTCGTCCTTCTCTGACGCCCTGTGATTGGTCTGTGGAGTTTGTCACACCCCGTTGTTCCTCATGTGAGGGACAACGAAGGTCCTTCTTTACTTTCCCCCTTCGGCTTCTTCCTTCTCGTAGCCGATCAGCTAATGAAGGTAGGAATTGCTCTTCCCCCTCGCGATCCTCCTCCTGGGGTTCCTCACAGTCATCTATTTGGAGATAAGTTTGTCAAGGATGTTTCCAAGTATGTGGGTACCTTTACATCATTGGATAAGGCCCAGTCAAATATCAAACGAGTTTTACAGGCTGGCCTTTTCAATAGGCCAGCGCGAGGCAGGGGCCGCTCGCCAGGCCGTTATTATTACCAAGGCCCTCCCAGAGGTGGATACGGTCGGGGTAGAGGAGCGTGGCAAGAGTCTACCAGGGGTGGCACTTTCTACCTCACTAGGCAACAATTCTACCGATGTCGCTTCAACAGAGGCGGTCACAGAGCAGGATTCCAATCCCAAAATTCCACAGGTAAGAATTCTCGATACCTCAGTTGTTCCACTGGGGGGTCGTGTTCAATTCTTTCTCCATTATTGGAGGGCTCTTACGAAAGATGAGTGGATAGTGCAGACCGTTCAAGGGTTCTTTTAGACTCCACAGCAAGTGACACTTCCTCAGCAGTTGCATTTTTCCCTACAAGAGAGTGCTTTTATAGACGCAGAAATAGGACACCTGCTACAGAAGCATGCAGTGGCACACTGTGACAGCAGCACCCGAGGTTCCTTTGGTATCGCTTTGTTCGCCCTAAGTTGGCAGGGTATGCCCAGACGTGGGTCCCTTGCTCACTTTGCCACTGGATTCAAGATAGCCTGGCTGATGAGGGTTAGGAACCCGAAACCGGTCCCAGGATGCTTGTTTCCGGTCCAGGGAAGACATGGCTTGGCAGTTCGGGCTGGACTGTTCCCATGAGGCACAGGGTCAGACTGATTTGCATATGGCCATGTCTGAACTGGGGTGGTGGAGTGAGCTAAAGAATGATGATGGATTAAACCCAGATCAGTTGACTGGGGGTGAGTGTTTGATTTGCTCTAACGCTCCGTCCATCATCCCCTTTGGTATCGCTTTGTTCGCCCTAAGTTGGCAGGGTATGCCCAGACGTGGGTCCCTTGCTCACTTTGCCACTGGATTCAAGATAGCCTGGCTGATGAGGGTTAGGAACCCGAAACCGGTCCCAGGATGCTTGTTTCCGGTCCAGGGAAGACATGGCTTGGCAGTTCGGGCTGGACTGTTCCCATGAGGCACAGGGTCAGACTGATTTGCATATGGCCATGTCTGAACTGGGGTGGTGGAGTGAGCTAAAGAATGATGATGGATTAAACCCAGATCAGTTGACTGGGGGTGAGTGTTTGATTTGCTCTAACGCTCCGTCCATCATCCCCTTTGGTATTGCTTTGTTCGCCCTAAGTTGGCAGGGTATGCCCAGACGTGGGTCCCTTGCTCACTTTGCCACTGGATTCAAGATAGCCTGGCTGATGAGGGTTAGGAACCCGAAACCGGTCCCAGGATGCTTGTTTCCGGTCCAGGGAAGACATGGCTTGGCAGTTCGGGCTGGACTGTTCCCATGAGGCACAGGGTCAGACTGATTTGCATATGGCCATGTCTGAACTGGGGTGGTGGAGTGAGCTAAAGAATGATGATGGATTAAACCCAGATCAGTTGACTGGGGTGAGTGTTTGATTTGCTCTAACGCTCCGTCCATCATCCCCTTTGGTATCGCCCCGAGGTTTCTGCAGCAACGTTTCCAAGTACAAACGGAAAACAGAAAAGGGGAGGTGGACACAGGTTAGTTTTGAATTTAAGAGGCTTCAACCATTACATCATGTGCAACACTTCAAGATGGAGGGCATCCATCTGTTAGCGCATCTACTGCGGAAAGGGGATTGGATGGTCCGGCTGGACCTCAAAGATGCATATCTGACCATTCCCATCTTTCCTCTCCGGTTGGAATATTTGGTCCTTCCTTTCAGGCTTTCTTCTGCGCCTTGGTGTTTCACCAGGACAATGAAGCCTGTGGTAGCCCATTGCAGAGAACAGGGAATACGCATGATAACTTACTTGGACGACTTTCTCATCATGGCTCAGTCTCACTCATTGGCCTCTCTCCATTTGCAGATCACAACATCTCTGTTAAAGGATCTGGGTTTCTTCATCAATGGAACCAAATTGGTTCTCTGTCCCTCTCAGACGATAAATTTTCTGGGGTTTGTGATTAACTCCCAGTCGGCGCAACAGCAACTCACCAAAACAAAATTGCAAAACTTGAAAAAGGAATTGAAGTCGATCCTTTCCCGGCAGGTGGTCTCCTTGGGAGTGATTGTTCGCTTGGTCAGCCCACTGGCATCTTAAATCCAAGCCATTTTTCCATTCCCTCTTCATTATCGGGCTCTTCAAAGATTAAAGATTTGACATCTCCAGAAGGGCCTGTCTTACATGGATCAGGTTCCCCTGACAGAAGTGAGTGACGAACTCCATTGGTGGTTGGGACATGTGGATGCCTGGAACGGCAGGGCCATCTTCAGATCCCAACCGGAGGTACTAATAGAATCAGATGCCAGCCGTTGGGGCTGGGGAGTGCGTTGCGGAGCTATCTCCACTGGAGGCAAGTGGTCTCTCCAATAATTGTCGCTTCATATCAACTGTCTAGAGCTGTTGGAGGGGTCCTTCGCGATCCGGACCCTCTTCCCCAAGAAGATATCTTGTTGCATCCTTCACAGGATGGACAACGTATCTACTGTGAGGTACATTAAGAAGTTGGGGGCACGAGATTGCCCCTGTTGGTGGAGATTGCCAAGGACTTTTGGCACTATTGCCTGAGTCATCAGATATCACTAATAGCGGAGTACATTCCGGGTCAATCCAAAACTGTGGCAGATTGGAACTCCTGGTATCTGACAGATTACAGCGATTGGCAGCTCCATCCATTCCTGTTTCAGGGGATGCAATCCCTTTGGGGTACTTGCACGGTGGATCTTATCGCCGCTAGCCTGAATCGCCAGCTAGAGCCTTTCTTCAGCTGGAGGCTGGATCCGTTAGCAAAGGTGACGGAGGCCATTTCGCAGGACTGGTCTGCGACTCTGAATTATGCCTTTCCCCAGTTCATTCTCATCCCCAGGGTGGCGACTCACATCACTGGTGAAATGGCGGAGGTAGTCTTGCTCACTCCTCTTTGAAAGGCTCAGCCTTGGTTTACGATTCTGTTGGAGCTGACGTGCGATTGCCCTCTCCTCCTGCCTTGGTCTCAAATGATGCTCCAGGGCCCTCACGGAGAACTGCACCCACTAATAATGTTGAGGCAGTTGTCCCTTATGGTCTGGAGGCTTTCAGGCAACAGTGGAATTTGCCAGGCATTTCGGAGGCAGCTTCAGGATTCATCCAACAGGCCTGGGCCCCCTCCATTAGAAAACTATACTCCTCACCATGGCGATGCTGGATGGGTTGGTGCCTGGAATGGCACTTGGATCCCATAGAGGCAGTGTTATCCCATGTTGTGAATTTCCTTTCTCACAAGGCTCAGAAGGTTTATCTTGCAGGTCTGTGAATAATTTTTGATCTGCCATCTCTACTGGGCATACACAGGTTGATAGTAAGCCGATAGGTATGCACCTGGTTGTATGTAAAGTTTTTTTTTTTGACAATCAATTTTATTGAGTTTTGAATGTAACAACAAACAGCACCATTCAGAGCTACATTGTATATTGTCAGAGTAGGGAGAAAAACACATCACAGTGACATCAAGGCTACACAAGTAAATCAATAATGACGTAGCCACGTGTATCTGAAGAGCGTACCACTCCATCTCAGTCGTCTATTACCCCGACCCATTTACCCCACATGCGGCGAAATTTCTCAGGACATCCCCTGGCTACATATAGAGGCCGCTCCTGCGCAGCGCACCAATCCACCCCCTGCGCCAACGCCCTAGAGTGGGTGGGGTAGTGTTCAGCCAATGAGCAGCAATGTCCCTTTTGGCAACCACTAACGCTGTATTGAGGAAGAGCTTCTCAGCCCTGGAGCCGTCCAATCCGTCGGTGATGCCCAGCAGAACACGTATGGGATCAAGAGGCACCTCCCAGCCCAGGACCCCTGTCAGGTCTTGTGTTAAAGATTCCCAATACCCCTGTATCGCAGTACACAACCACACCATATGGTAAAAGTCGGCGTGGGGGTGGGAGCAGCGGGGGCAGTGGGCGTCAGGCCGAAGCCCAGCGCGGTGAAGACGTAGGGGTGTAAGATAGGCGGCATGCAAAAAATAGACTTGGACCAGGCGGAGCCTCGCTGATACCGCAATCGTTCTAGGGGCCATCAGGGCGTCCCTCCAATCCTCATCCTCCAGAGCCCCAAGTCAGCCCTCCCATTTGTCTCGGAGTAGGGAAAGGGAATTAGGGGTATTGTTGGTGAGTGAGCGGTAGATCCGAGAGATCCCACCCTTCCCCAAATCACCGGTCAGAACTTGCGCTTCGGGTGGGCTATATTCGGGCAGGGACGTGCCATCTGGAATGTGAGAGTGAAGGGTGTGGCGCAACTGCAGATATCGGAAGAATTGAGAGGGATGGAGGGAGTGTCTAGCCTGTAAATCTTGAAAGGATCGAATATGAGTACCGCTCCAGACGTCGCCCAACAAGGTTACCCCGATGAGATCCCATTGCCGGAACCCTGACAAGGAGGCAACTTCACGGAGCCTGGTGCCACACCACAAAGGAGTGTATTGAGTCAGCCTCCCTGCCCATTGAGTATGACGTAGTGATGCACGCCAAGCCAGGAATACTCCGCGCGTGACCTTGGGGAGAGCTCGAGGAACTACGGCTCCGTAAAGCATCCCCTGGATAGAGGAGAAGCCCATGGTGTGAAGTTCCAAGCGATACGCCGGGTCGGACCAGCCGCCATTAAACCAGTCGTGGATCGTGAGGAGACGAGTCGCTAAATAGTAGAGGTAGAGGTTCGTCATCCCGAGACCTCCGTCAAAAGGGGGATTCGGCAGTGGGCCAGGGCCAGCCTGGACCTCCGACCCCCCAGAGGAACATAGTGACCAAACCGTCCATGTCCCGGAACCAAGATCTAGCAAAGGAGAGATGTGTGTTCTGGAGCATGTACAAAAAACGGGGTAATATCATCATTTTGTATAGGGCTATCCTGCCCGGAGGGTTCAGGGGCAACGTGCGCCATTTAAGGAGGTCGGCGCGGACCCGCCTAACCAGCGGGGTGACATTGAGCTCCCATGCGAGGTCGGGGAGAAGGGAAACCCAAATCCCCAAGTACCTGAAAGACAGCCGCCGAAGGGGAATCGACGACTGCCAGTCAAAGCACTCGCGCGATAAGTGCAAGGGAACAAGGACGGACTTGGCCGGGTTAAGCCGCAGGCCGGAAACACGTTAAAAAATGGCCAGTGCCCGAAGGCATCTAGGTCCCGATTGGGCCGGGTCAGCCAGGAACAGCAGTACATCATCCGCGTATAACGCGATTTTATCCTCCGCTAGGCCGGGCCACCTCCAGCCAGTCAGGGAGTGATCACTGCGGATAAGGCAAGCGAGCGATTTCATTGCCAGAGCAAAAAGTATCGGGGAGAGGGGGCAGCCCTGCCTCGTACCCCGTCCAATGGGGAAGGGGTGGGATAGAGCTCCGTTAACGAGGACCTGTGCCCGGGGACGGTGATAAAGTATTCTTACCAAGTTGCGGAAAGAAGTGCCAAAACCCATCTGGTCCAGCACCACATCTAAATAGCTCCAGTCAACGGAGTCGAAAGCCTTCTCAAAATCAATAAGGAGGAGGGACAAGTATGGAGTCAGCAGGTGTCGGTTCGCAAGGGCAAGATGAAGGCGTCGGAGACAGTGTCTAGTCCCTCGGAGAGGCATGAAGCCGCATTGGTCGGGATGGACAAGCTGGGCTAAATGCGGCCGTATGCGATTGGCCAATACGGAAGCGAAGATCTTGAGCTCCGTATTGATGAGCGAAATGGGACGATTATCCGAGCAGCATTGTGAGGGGGGCTGGGACTTAGGGATCACTACGATGGTAGCGAGATCCGTCTCCGGCCGGAATGAGCCGCACTCCACCGCTTCCTTGTACATCGCTACGAGAGGCGGAAGCAGGGTATCGCGGTAGGACGAATAAAACTCCTGGGGGAGCCCGTCCGGCCCAGGAGTCCTGCCAGCCGCCAGGCGCGAAATGGCATCAGACACCTCCGCAGGGGTGAGCGGAAGGTCCAACGCAGCCGCGTCGGAGCCGCTAAGGCGTGGAAGAGGGAACTCTTCCCGTTGGAGGAGGTCAGAGAGAGAAAGACCAGGCGACCGCGCCGAATAGAGGGTGGCGTAGTAGGAGGCAAAGCGTTGGGCCACTGCTACCGGGCGCGGTGGAGCTTACCGCTTGCGTCCGCCATTTCCGGTATGATACGGTTGGCCATAGGGTAGGTGGCAAGGCGGTGGAGGAGCTTCCCATTTTTGTCTCCCCAGCCGTACACTCGGGCCACAGATGAACGCCAAAGAAGCTTGGCGGCTTCCAGAGAGGTCTGCCTGAGCTCGTCCCGTAGGAACGCCAGTCTCCGTTCCTGGACCTCAGACCTATCCTCGGGGTTCAGCGCCTCAATCAGGGCGGCTTGTGCTTCCAAATGTGTGAGCTGGGAGTCACGTGCCGCACGAGTGAGTTTCAACTGGCCCTTGGCGAACCCCGAATGGTGGCCTTACCAGCCTCCCAAAGGGTGCGAGAGGAGGACACCGAGCCTTGGTTAGTGGTGAAGTAGGTACAGAGTTCAGCACCAATGCTGTCCTTGAACTCCTCGCCTTGGAGGAACCAGGCGTTGAGTCGCCAAAGCGGTCGGGAGGATGGGGGAAGGTCCCCTATATGGAGTAGCACTGGGGAGTGGTCCGACAGGCCCCTCGGGAGGATAGAGATTGCCTGGAGCGCTCGGCAGTCCTGAACCGGCAGGAAAGCGTAGTCTAGGCGTGCATGGGTGTGGTGAGAGGCAGAAGTATGGGTATAGTGCCTTGCGGTCGGGTGCCACAGTCTCCAGGCGTCCCCGAGACCCAGGCTTGCCGCCCATGAGGAGAGGAGACCGGATTGGACAGTCCTGGAAGCAGAGGGAGGGGACGCAGTATCAAGGCCGGGATCCATAGTGGCATTGAAGTCACCCCCCACTACGGTCAGTCCAAGGGGCAAAGCCGCGATCAGCGGGGTAAGTCCGCGGAGTGTAGGGGCCAGCAGAGCAGGAGGGGAATAGACAGACAGCAGATTAAGCGGGCGATCCCCAAGGGTCCCTTCTAAAAGAATAAAGCAGCCCTGAGGGTCATGTGTCACCTTACGCGCCACTAGGGGAAGAGTACGACGCGCCAGAATCGCCACCCCTCTGGACCCCCTACGAAACCCAGAATGCCAGACAGTGCCATAGCCATAGCTGGCAAGGAAAGGACATCGTTGGCCTAGTAGATGGGTTTCCTGAAGCAGGAGTATGTCTACCGCCTGGCGCTGGGCATATCGCAGGACGGCTGCGCGCTTGATCTTGTCCAGCAGGCCATTAACATTCCAGGACATTAGGCGGAGCGATGAGAGCGCGCTATAATCGCCGGGCAGGAGGAGGCCATGGGGGGAGTCGGGCCGCAAAGCGGCATAGCTGGGATATTGGAAGCGTGGTACCGCCCAGAGCTCGTGAATAGGGTAGCGTAGCAGTGTGTGAGATGTGTTCACCCAGGTGTAATGGAACAGAGGCGGTGCAGACAACATAAAACCTAAAAAACAAAGCAAACGGGAGCCGGAGCTCCAACCCCTCCCAACCCCCCACCCCACACTTCAGGAACGGAAGCATCTGTCGCCCAAACAGTAACAGGGAACTGAAACACCAAGCTAAAAACGCTTGGAAACGGGGACAGTCGTGGAGGACCCCTCCTCAGAGCAGGATGTTCTTGTCCTATAACCATCGGTGAACAGTTAGTGACCAAGTGGGTTACTGGTCTCGGTCTCGGTTACTGGTCTCGGTCGACCCCAGCCAGGAACCCAAACAACAAAGGAAGGGCTGACATCGCTGTGATGTGCTCAGGCCGGCCCGGTGAGAAGTGTCGGGCTACGGGAAAGATCGGTGTCCGGAAGATCTATCAAGGACGGTCGAGGCGAGGCCGAACTGGGGTCGGAACGGCCTAAGGAGCCAGAGCGCCGCCTGGCCGGAGAGGTCTCCATGGATGGTCCAGGCGTGCGGCCCTGTGAGGGGCCTATCGGAGAGGCAGAGCGCACACATCGCTGGCCCCTGCGCCTCCCAGAGCGTCTGCGGCGTGGGCGAAGTACCGGCATGTCCCGCCGGGCGCCGCCGGTGGCAGTAGGTTGAACGTGGTCGTGGGCAGGCATCCGCAGTGGGCGTTCTTCTGTTGCCCATGTCCATGCCTCCTCTGGAGTCTCAAAGAAAATGGATTTGTCCTGAAAGACCACATGCAGCCGTGCCGGGAAGAGGAGCCTATATTGAATGTTAAGCGAGCGCAGCTTCTGCTTGACCTCACCAAAGGAACGACGTTGAGACTGGACCTCCCGGGTGTAGTCAGGGAAGACCATTACCGTCAGGTTTTCGTGCTTGAGAGGTTGTTTCTTCCGGGATTCGGCCAAGATAGCGTCTCTTCCCGGTAGTTGAGGATTCGCAGGATGATTGGTCGCGGAGGGGCACCCGGCTGCGGCCGGGGGGCAAGCGATCTGTGTGCCCTCTCAATCGTGAACCAGGGGGAGAGCGCGCCCTCGGGCATCCAGGAGCGTATCCAACGCTCCACAAAGTCCGCTGCCCGACCCTGTTCCACGCCCTCAGAAAATCCAACCAGGCGAAGGTTGTTGCGGCGGGCGCGGTTTTCTGCATCTTCAGCCCGCCGGTGGAGCTCCTGTGTGTGGGACTGGAGCCGGGTCACCTGAACCTTGAGTTGCTGGACGTCGTCCTCCACGGCAGACACGCGGGACTCCGCTTCCTTAATCCGGGTGTTAGCGTTGCGAAGGTCCTGTTGGATCAGTGTTATGTCTACCCGGACCTCCGCAATCTTGCCCTCAACCGAGGACTGCGACGCCTGGATCGCCTGAAGGATAACGGAGAGGTCGGGCGCGGCAGGGGCACCCGCGCCTGCAAGACCACCGGCGGCCCCAGCATCAGTGGTGGTAAACCGATCTATCTTGGTTTGGGTAGCAGGGGTCTTGGGTATCTTATCTCGGACCATGGTGACCCCCAGGTAAGACGGAGATGGGGTATCGGCCCCCCGAGGGTAGTCCGGCCAGCCGGGAGGCAAGGAGAGAGGATGGAAGAGAGGGGTCCAGGGCGCAGCCAGACCCTGCCGCCCACGCCAATCTGAGCGGACTCTGCGGGGGCCCCAGTGGACCACAGAACAGTGCCAGGCTCGCCAGATCACCGAGGATGGATGACGGGGGTGGCGTCGGCCTCCGGGCCTGCAGTGTAGGGGGCCAAGGTCAACCACCAAGGCATGAACAGGGCGTCACGGGCGCAGATGACAGGAGCCGATGGAGGGGCCCGCAACCAGGACCCCACGCCGCCCGAGCCGTGCGGCCGACTTGAAACCCCAGGCAGCGGCTGCAGCCCAGGTTCACCGCTCCAGGCGGGTGCGCCAGGCCAGGAGAGCGAATTCAGGCAGCCCGGGCCAGCGCCGGGCCCTCCCCAGGCGCAGAAAGAGAGCGGATCTGTAGGGCCAGCCACAGGCCCCTGCCGGTCAGCCCAAGCGCCACTGCCCGAGGTGGCAGTCGAGGAACCACCGACTCTCCGGGACTCCGAGGGTGAGGGGAGGGGGGGGGAAGAAGCCCAGGCGGGCACGGATCAGGCCCAGGGTTTTCACACACTTCCTCCCCCGCCGCCCGATCGACGGCCGATCCCCCTCTCAGAGGCCCGCACCCCCACCGTAGCGTGAACACCTCCTCACCTCACAGCCGCAATCGCTGAAGGGGGGGGGAGTCAGTCGGCGGCCCGCAGACACCAGTGCAGCACGGTCCAGGCCCCCAGGAGGGCTCAGCAGTCCCACCGTCACCTCCGAGTGCCACAGCGCGGCGCCGCGAGGCCGCCAGCGGGGTCACAGGCAGCAGCTCCCCACACACAGCCCGGCCGACAGCCGGGCCAGCCCCCGGATTCTCGGCAGCTCGGGGGGGGGCCCCACCGGAGCAAGGCGGTGGCCCCTCCAGCGGGGAGGCAAGTCCACGGGCACGCCGGGAGGCAGCGGAGACAACCCAGCTCCCCCCCAGGCCAAGCAGTCAGGACTCAAGGGCGGATCCAGGCAGGCCCCGGGGCCCCCGAGAGGCAGGGGGAGCTCGCTGAAGCAGGCGGGCCGTCTCCAGGCCACCGCCGCGTCAGCCGCACTAATACTGCGGAAAAGCAGGTCCACAGTTTCACCGGCCGGTCACAGAAGGCCGGTGACTCAGCGCTCCGCAGCGACACGGTCAGGGCTCAAGACCGGGCAGGGAGCTGACGGCCGCGGCGGCAGCCGCCATCTTAGAAGAGGCCATGAGGAGGTTCGGGGATTGAAAGGCGTCCGCCGCCCCAAGGATCGCAAGGCAGCACGTCAGCGGGGCCCTCCGGACCTCCAGGTGAGCGGGTCAAGGATTTCAGGGGTCACTAGGGTCCCGATGGCAGGCGAATGCAGAGCGGATGACGGAGGGGTCCAAAGCACTCCTAAGGTGCGACCGCCATCTTGACGCTCTTGGCCACGCCCCCATATAAAGTTTTTAAGGGTATTCGGGTTGCAAATCCTCCCAAGGTTAAGTATTCCTTTTTGTGGGATGTATCATTAGTCCTGGCTCTTTTTGAACAGTGACCAGAAAATTCTCATTTATCTAGAAAACAGTTGTCAGCTAAGATGGCTATGCTGTTACGTTTATCCGCCTGTAGACGCACTTCGGATGTAAGAGTCCTGGATTTAACAGGTAGAGTATTTACTCTGGAAGGAGTTTCCTTTACCAATACTGGCAGAACAAAAACTTTTTCACGTTGTATTGAGTATAATGCATTTCGTACTAATGTTAAATTGTGTGTGGTTCACTGTTTGAAAGTGTACGAAGCATGTACTTGTACTTTGCGACCTGAAGGCTCTACATGATTGATTGCTTTGCAAAAACCATCTAAACCAGTTTCCGCTGCCACAATTGCTAGATGGCTGAAATCAATCATGGCAGAAGCTGGTATTGATACGCAAGTCTTTCGGGCTCATTCTGTTTGAGTGGCAATGGTGTCTAAACTCTTTTTGTTGGGTTCTACCATTCAGGACATCATGAAATCAACTGATTGGTCATTTCAATCTACATTTAAACAGTTTCATTATAAAGATGTGGGCGGTTACTTCTGTGGTTTTCGATAAGCGTTAAACTAGCAATAATCGGAGCCTCTGGTCCTAAAATAGAATATAAAATTTGGTAGCATTCGCACCAAGAATTTTCAATCCTATTAAGGACACGGAGGCGAGGATTATCCTGCCCAATGTATCACTTATTATGATTGTTATGGTGTATTATTTGACAGCCCATATATAGTCTGTGTTATATGGATGTTATAGGTCTTCTTTTCTTTCCACGTTCAGATCAGAAATCAGAATGATCCTGTTCCAGTATTCATGTTGGTGTTGACACTTCGTGTTCCTGTTGTTGGATGAGCTGTTGCTCCTATGTTGAGGATGGCCACTGGAGGTGGCCCTACAGAAGCTGTTGACTCTTGTCACAGTTTGAATTGATAGACTGTTCGGAGCAAAGAAAGAGGCTCGTAAAATGGAGATCGCTGCTCTTATATGGACTGGTGGTTGTGTGCAGGGTATCATGGAAGTGTAGTTTATTTGATGTCAAAACATTTTTCATTGGCTGCTGTGTTTTTTGCAGTAAAAGAAAGAGAAGCAATAATCCTTGCCTCCGTGTCCGTAATAGAATTGAAAATTCTTGGTGTGAATGCAATCAAATTTTATATTTGCACTTCCCTTTTGCACAGATGCATACTTGTAGCCATTCATACAATTAGTTGTTGTAAGCATAGGATAAAACAAGCATTTGCAATGCCATAGGTCTCGCATTAATTAAATGTTGAGCTATGGGCTTTGCAATTGTAAAAGAAATGCGGCGTCTGCCTGCCTTTGTTTTTTTATTTATTGACTTTTGTAGCAATGGCGGCACAACATGCTTTAGCTTTAGATGTTTAAAGCTATAGGGCGGCTTGCCGCCATTGCTACAAAAGTCAATGAACAGAGAAAAAAGTTGAGCAGCCGCCTTTTGTTTCTGTTTATTTACTATTGTAGCAACTGCAGCATGCCTCTCTTTAGCTTTAGATGTTTAAAGCTAAAGTGTGGAGTGCGGCCATTGCTACAAAAGTCAATAAATAGAAAAAAAATGCGGCCGCACAACTTTTTCCCCCATTTTTTTATTTATGGGTTGTTATGTATCCCTGTTTTGATGTTTAACAAGCTTACGGATCAATTAAACTTAATTTTGACTGATAGACTGCGGAAAGAGGAATGTAGGTGGAGATGGAAAACCAACAAGACTTGGCAAAGGAAGCACAAACCTGAAACGACAACACTAACATGAAGGGACAGGTGTAAAAAAAAGGCTGACACTGCTGCAATGAAACAAAGAAAAAGGTACAGGAGCAGATGGGGAGAGGGGATGATGTGCCTTACGTGATTGCACTACTGAGTAAATGGGTGGCAAGCAAGGGTCTTGTGGGGGATGACGGTGGGAACAAAGGAGGGTTGAGCAAGCCCACGATCTGACCTAACATCGGCATAGTTGGTTGATAAACACTGCCTTTCAGTGGTCTTCGGTCTGGGTGCTGGGCATGACGAATGCTGCTTTAGTGAACGGACCAAGGTTTACAGATCCTACTGAACTAGATAAACAGTTCCGTCAGGGTCCCACCCTACAAAAAGCAGCAATTAAAACAAGGCAGGTGAAAGAGCGCCCTGGCAGTGCCAACAGATTGCAGGTGCCAATCTGCACAAGCTGTTGTGGAGATTAATTTCTGCGCACATTTAGCAGAGAACCAAAAAATCAATAGTCGAAGGTGAAACGCGCTAAGCCAAAAATATTGCAAACAAAAAGTAAGATGGCGCAAGCAGAAACAAGCGAACCACTTTACAACCATATTCCTCACCTCAGACGACTTAAATAACATAGCGAAAAGCCGGTGTTGAAGATTCTTCCACTTTGACTAAAAGTCATTCACTTTTATATTTGCGCTAAACCATTGCTTTATTTACATTTTCAAGAGGCTAATAAATTAGCTGCTGTAAGCCTCAAACGGAAAACGGCTCTGTCATGGTTTTAGGTGGGGTTGCACAGGTGAGACTGAGGTATTCTGCTGTATAAACGGCACACTTGTGGCTGTTCTGTGCACAGTGATGCAATTAGCACTGCTTGTTGGCCGCTAGCACGGCTCGCTGGGGTGTAACCTGAGCGGTGTTTAGACTTTGTCCAGGTCTGAAGGAATGCACAGAAGGAAGGGTGTGGTGGTGTACTGAGCTCTGAACAGCATTGAAAACAAAACAAGTCACTGGACCTGGCTTTTGTCTGGTGATCACGAGATGTCTTTAGAGTACAATTGTTCTAAGACTGTTGTTGCGAAGAGTAGAACAGCATTATATTTTGTGGAGCGATTTATGTAGTTGTTACATGTAGTGCTTTAAATGGAAATATAAGTGCAGGTACTCCCTGTTTAGAGTACCTGGTGCTCATGAGAAGTTGTCAGCCGCCTTTGTTTTCCTGTTTATTTACTATTGCAGCAATAGCGGCACGCCGCGCTTTAGATGTATAAAGCTAAAGCTCTACGTGCCGCCATTGCCACAAAAGTCAATGCAGTGTTGTGCAGGGTGTGGGCATGCCGCAGGAAGAATGGCAGCAACGACGGGAGGGAGGGGGTACGAGCGAGGAGGCTGTTATAATGAAGACTGGAGCGAAGGTAAGTTGAGTAACTTCTTTATTACGGCCTCCACTCTGCCACCAACAAGCTCTCACAGCACAGGGCACAGCGCACTCTTCTCAGTCAGGCTGCTCTTGTCAACATTCTAAGGCAGCATCTAGCCCAACAGCAGGAATGTACCATTAGGAAAGGTGAAGGGGGGAGGGGGTCAAGGGAAAGGCTAATATAAGTATCCCAAAGTGTCCAACTATAATAAATAGAAACAAGCATTTGGAATGCAATAGGTCTCGCATTACTGAAAGTTTGAGCTATTGGCGTTGCAAATAATAATGCAACGCCAATAGCTCAAACTTTCAGTAATGCGGGACCTATTGCATTGCAAATGCTTGTTACACATGTTAACACTATCTGAACAAAGCTTTCACCTTATTAGTACCAGTTTGACACCCAAATACAACAGCAAGAAACAGACAGGTGACCAGTCAACCTTTGTGAAAGGTTTTCCACTGTGCGGTAACACGTCGCCATGGTTTTAGAAACTTTGATCCGTTTGAGCTAGATACTTTTTGTTGTTAAAATATGCAGATTGTGCAGCAGATGATGGAGTAAGTGGCAAACATGGCCGTTGGACTTTGCCCTCTCTGCAGGGTCACCCCCAAATATTTTGCCTTTTCAAAAGAGAATCAGCTCTTCTAGATGCAACAGAGTAGATCAGGGCTATTGCTGATAATAGGGGAAAAGCAGCCTTGATGTTACTTGATCTCTCGGCCGCGTTCAACAAGGTTGACCACTCCCTTTTGATCAACCGTCTCAAACAAATCATCAGGGATAGAGCACTAAAATTACTCAGCTCCTTTCTTTCTACTCGCGAGGAAGTAGTAACTCTTGGAAACTTCATTTCTGATTCTTTCACACTTCCCTGCAAGTTTCCTCAGGGGTTCTCGCTGAGTCCCACCCTCTTTAATGTATACACCACCCCCCTCATTGAGCTCATCAGATCATTTGGCTTCTCAGTTCTCTCATGCGCAGACGACACTCAGATAGCGGAATCAGTCTCCTCGAACCCCGAAATAATTGCCAAGTGGTTTAACATCTGCATGAGAAACATTGTGAATGGATGCAGAAAAACTGTCTGAAAATTAACTCGGAAAAAACAGAGCTAATGCTTTTTGGGAATAATACCTTCTTTTGGAGTACAGCATGGTGGCCTTCCAACTTAGGCTCTCTTTCGTCGCCGGTCCAAAAAGTGAGGAATTTAGGGGTCATCTTTGATACCAAGCTGGTGTTTGCTGACCATGTAAATCAGGCAACCTCTGCCTGTTTCTTTACCCTGAATGTTTTAAAGAAAATCCTTCCCTTTCCTCCCTTAGAGATAAAGTAAACTGTAATTTCTGCCCTAGTGATTTCGAGGCTTGATTATTGTAATACTTTGTATGTAGGCTCTCGACTATTCATGTTATTCCAGAGCGCTCGTGGTATCATTTTACTTTGAAAGGCACATAACTACGCAACCTGGCGTAATGGCATAATTTTGGCAATTTCTTGTAACAAGCATAATGCAAAATTCCTGAAATTATTTCAATTATACCTGCATAATTTAAAATTCGCCTGGGTCTAATTATATTGGTAAAATGTCATTGTTTTTTGGTTGCAAAACATTGATACATTATTTGGTATTTGGAAGGGATGCCTTCAAGACGCCCTTTCCAAATACTGAATCGGTATCCATTCGGAATCCCATTTTAGGAGTCAGAAAATGTTTTCCTTCTCTGAAAATGGCATTAGTACATAGAAAAAGCATTTTAACTGTCGGAAACACAAATTGGAGCATTTGCGATGGTTAAAATGCTTACTACCACCTGGCCCATTGATAGCAATGCTTCAAATTATATGTAGAGTGGGCTTTGGTTCCTTCCAGAGGACTATTGCTCTCTTACCTCATGCAGTTGGCTATTTGGTGTATCATTCCATCTTCTAGGGCTGCTTTCATTAGAAAACACGAGAGACTATACTCAAGGCCACTAGAGTTGTTTGATTCTGCGGCTGCAGCTTTTTGCGCATAATTATGGACTAGTCACATTTACCACATAATCCATCATCTGCTGCATAATCTGCAAATTTTAACAAAAAAAATGTTGTTTCTATCTCAAATGGATCAAACTTTCTTAAAAACTCGGCAACATGTGTTCACACGCAGTCCTAGGCCCTCCGCAAAGGTTAACTGTTCATCTTTCATTTTCTTGTTTTGTATATTTAGTTGTTAAATTGACTATAATGAGGTGAAAACTTTGCCCAGACAGTATTACCATGTGTGAAAAATGACAAAATAATGAATTAATACTATTAAAAATGTCCCACATTATGCCTCATAATGAGGTTTTTCTTGCCGAATAATTAAGTATATCCTGCCGCATAATTCCAGTGGGACTCAATCATCACGCTGTTTGTCATGATTAATTCTTTATCTCTGAAATGCATCTATACAAAAAACAATCCTTGCTTGCTACTTTGTTTAAAAAAATTACCAAAGCCAACAGGACAGGCTTTGATGCGATAAAAAGCATTTGTGAATGCAAAGAATGTGAACTGCATTTGTAAAGCCTGTGTTTACAAGCGTAGGCACATTAAAGCCAGAGATATTTGCTTAGCCCATGTGTTTTCATCTAAATGGATTGGTCGACCCTGCCTGTGTCTGAACTCTGCACTGCTATGGGTCCTCCAGATGCCTAAATGAAATTACGAGGTGGCCTCTGGCTCCAAAATCACCAGCTCTGCTCTTTCTCATGTTCGTAGTAGCATTTTACAGAAGCAGTTCCCGCCAGAGCACTACCTTTTGTTTCTGGGGTGCTCGCAAAACGTCTTTCGTCCTGCAATATCACTGCTCTGTCACCGCGCCTGGAAAACATGAGTTCAGCCCCCGTGAGAAGGTTCCAGCTCAGTAAGCCTCTCTTCCTGCTCCCATTTAAAACATGCACGGAATCGAAACCTGTGGTGCGCACGCACCACAGAGGAGCCGAACGCGGGAATCGAAACCAGTGGTGCGCGCGCACCACAGAGGAGCGGGGGGCGAGGGAGCCTGTCGTCTGTGCCGCGCGCTGATGCGCGTCCTAGACACGGACGGGAATGGGCAAAGCAAAGGCGGGACATGCGCCCGCCTTTGCCGAATTGCGTGCCGTTTTTTTTTTTTTTAAAAGCACGCTACAGCCAATGCCAGCCTGCGAAAGCAAAACCACACGCACGAGCGTGTGGTTAGCTTTCTGAAGCCCATACAAGAGGTCTCGCGCTGCACACTGCAACGCTAGGCGCGAGACCTAAACAGGAAAATAGAATATAACAGAGGCAACAGATGGCCAAAAAAAAAAAACAATTGGTGATGTCCGCTGGGAAGGAAGCAAGCACACAAAGGCGGGACAGATGGACAGTATTGGACAACCAGAGTAAAGGAATTTAGAAAGGCAGGTCAACTAACCAAACAGAAGGGCTGGGTGTGCTGAATGCCCATATCCTAAATAGGGGTGGGCAGAGAACTCCGCTCCGCTAGCGGAGCGAAGTTAGCCAGCCACCCCCGCTCCCTGGCCCGGTCCCTGCTTCTGAACGCAGCCAGGCCGGGGAGAGCCTCCCTGGGCCCTGATGGACCCCCCTCCCCAGCGCCCAGACCCTCCGATGGCTTGCAGGACCGGGGGGCTCCCGCACCCTGGGGCCCGCCGGACAGAGCTCGAGCCCCGGGCCCAGTCCCAGCTCCCGAACCCTAGCCAGGCCGGGGAGAGCCTGCCCCGGCCCCGGTGGACCCCCGTCCCCAGCGCCCGGACCCTCGGCTGCATTGCAGGATGGGGGGCTCCCGCACCCCGGGGCCCGCAGGACGGAGCTCAAGCCCCGGGCCCGGTCCCAGCTTCTGAACCCTAGCCAGGCCGGGGAGAGCCTCCCCGGGCCCCGGTGGACCCCCGTCCCCAGCCCCGGACCCTCGGCTGGCTTGCAGGACAGGGGGCTCCTGCACCCTGGGGCCCGCCGGACGGAGCTCGTGCCCCGGGCCCGGTCCCAGCTTCCGAACCATAGCCAGGCCGGGGAGAGCTTCCCCAAGCCCCGGTGGACCCCCGTCCCCAGCGCCCGGACCCTCGGCTGGCTTGCAGGACCGGGGATCCCGCACCCCGGGGCCCGCCGGACGGAGCTCAAGCCCCAGGCCCGGTCCCAGCTTCCGGGCCCTAGCCAGGCCTGGGAGAGCCTCCACGGGCCCCGGTGGACCCCCGTCCCCAGCGCCCGTACCCTCGGCTGGCTTGCAGGACGGGGGGTTCCCGCACCCCAGGGCCCGCCGGACGGAGCTCGAGCCCCGGGCCCGGTCCCAGCTTCTGAACCCTAGCCAGGCCGGGGAGAGCCTCCCCAAGCCCCGGTGGACCCCGTCCCCAGCGCCCGGACCCTCGGCTGGCTTGCAGGACCGGGGTTCCCGCACCCCGGGGCCCGCTGGACGGAGCTCAAGCCCCAGGTCCTGTCCCAGCTTCCGGGCCCTAGCCAGGCCTGGGAGAGCCTCCCCAAGCCCCGGTTGACCCCCATCCCCAGCGCCCGGACCCTCGGCTGGCTTGCAGGATGGGGGGCTCCCACACCCCGGGGCCCGCCGGACGGAGCTCCAGCCCCGGTCCCAGCTTCCGAACCCTAGCCAGGCCGGGGAGAGCCTCCCCGGGCCCTGGTGGACCCCTGTCCCCAGCGCCCGGACCCTCGGCTGGCTTGCAGGACGGGGGGCTCCCGCACCCCGGGGCCCGCCAGATGGAGCTCAAGCCCCGGGCCCGGTCCCAGCTTCCGAGCCCTAGCCAGGCTGGGGAGAGCCTCCCTGGGCCCCGGTGGACCCCCGTCCCCAGAGCCCGGACCCTCGGCTGGCTTGCAGGACGGGGGGCTCCCGCACCCCGGGGCCCGCCGGACGGAGCTCGAGCCCCGGTCCCAGCTTCCGAACCATAGCCAGGCCGGGAGAGCTTCCCAAGCCCCGGTGGACCCCCGTCCCCAGCGCCCGGACCCTCGGCTGGCTTGCAGGACCGGGATCCCGCACCCCGGGGCCCGCCGGACGGAGCTCAAGCCCCAGGCCCGGTCCCAGCTTCCGGGCCCTAGCCAGGCCTGGGAGAGCCTCCCCGGGCCCCGGTGGACCCCCGTCCCCAGCGCCCGTACCCTCGGCTGGCTTGCAGGACGGGGGGCTCCCGCACCCCAGGGCCCGCCGGACGGAGCTCGAGCCCCGGGCCCGGTCCCAGCTTCTGAACCCTAGCCAGGCCGGGGAGAGCCTCCCCAAGCCCCGGTGGACCCCGTCCCCAGCGCCCGGACCCTCGGCTGGCTTGCAGGACCGGGTTCCCGCACCCCGGGGCCCGCTGGACGGAGCTCAAGCCCCAGGTCCTGTCCCAGCTTCCGGGCCCTAGCCAGGCCTGGGAGAGCCTCCCCAAGCCCCGGTTGACCCCCGTCCCCAGCGCCCGGACCCTCGGCTGGCTTGCAGGACCGGGGATCCCGCACCCCGGGGCCCGCCGGACGGAGCTCAAGCCCCAGGCCCGGTCCCAGCTTCCGGGCCCTAGCCAGGCCTGGGAGAGCCTCCCCGGGCCCCGGTGGACCCCCGTCCCCAGCGCCCGTACCCTCGGCTGGCTTGCAGGATGGGGGGCTCCCACACCCCGGGGCCCGCCGGACGGAGCTCCAGCCCCGATCCCAGCTTCCGAACCCTAGCCAGGCCGGGGAGAGCCTCCCCGGGCCCTGGTGGACCCCTGTCCCCAGCGCCCGGACCCTCGGCTGGCTTGCAGGACGGGGGGCTCCCGCACCCCGGGGCCCGCCAGATGGAGCTCAAGCCCCGGGTCCGGTCCCAGCTTCCGAGCCCTAGCCAGGCTGGGGAGAGCCTCCCTGGGCCCCGGTGGACCCCCGTCCCCAGAGCCCGGACCCTCGGCTGGCTTGCAGGACGGGGGGCTCCCGCACCCCGGGGCCCGCCGGACGGAGCTCAAGCCCCGGGCCCGGCTTCAGAACCCTAGCCAGGCCGGGGAGAGCCTCTCCAGGCCCCGGTGGACCCCCGTCCCCAGCGCCCGGACCCTCGGCTGGAACCAGGGAGGGTTAAGCCCAGGCCACGTCCTCTCCCCGCCGGCCTGCCCGGGGAGCTCATTTTCCTCAACTATTAAGCCCCCACGTAGTGGGGGCTTACAGAACCCTGGGGAAGGACAAAAGTTGGAGACAGCCTGGCCGGCAGGCCATCTGGTCACCCAGCCCGCAGGGCCATCTGGTCACCCAGCCCGCAGGGCCATCCGGTCGCCCGGCCTGCAGGGCCATCTGGTCGCCCGGCCCGCAGGGCCATCTGGTCGCCCGGCCCGCAGGGCCATCTGGTCGCGCGGCCAGGTGACCAGATGGCCCGGGAAGACCCAGCACCCAGATGGCCTGAGACAGCCGGGCCCAGTCACCCTTGCCGTCCAACGACGGCGAGGGTGGCCAGGCGCTCCGAGGCCGCTGCTCGGGAGGCTCCTTCCCCGGGGCTGCTCACCTCCCTGCTCGACTTGTTTGGGAGCAGGGGGAAGGGCCACTGGGGGGCACGAGCTGCCGGGGCCGCTCGGCCTTTGCTCTGCTGGGTAGGGTGAAGGGCCTCCCGCCAGGCGGCAGGCCCTCGAGTCGGACGGTCCATGTGGGGTGGAAGCTCCTTGCTTGAAACAACAGCCGAGGCTGGCCAAGCAGTCCATCCCTAAACGGACCGACAGTGCCCAATAGATCGGAGTACGGCCGGGGCCTCCCCTGGCAGGCCGCTCTGCGCGGGGGGATGCCGGCTTCACGCCCTGCCTGCTCCCGGGGTGAGCAGGCTCGGAGGAAAGGCCCATCGGGAAGGGGCTGAGAGGCAGGCGTGGACCCGGGCCCCTGGGGGCCCCAGTGGGCAGGCCCGGGTTCTGCCTTCCCCTGTCTCAGAATCACCGAGAATTCACGGAGGTCTGACTGAGCAGGCTCGGAGGAAAGGACCATCGGGAAGGGGCTGAGAGGCAGGTGCGTACCTGGGCCCCTGGGGGCCCCGGTGGGCAGGCCCAGGTTCTGCCTTCCCCTGTCTCAGAATCGCCGGACCTCACGGAGGTCTGACTGACCCTCTCCCTAGTAATCCGGAGGAAAATTACCCCCCTTTCTTGTAATCCGTGCACACAAGGTGACAGAGGGGACCCAAGGCGCGAATGTGCCCGACCTCCTGGAGCCCTCGCTGGGATCGGGGAGGCAAATGAGCCCTCATCGGGACTTCCAGGGAAGCCCGGCCATCTGGTCGCCCCATAGGAAAGCATTACGTGCGACCAGATGGCCGAGGGGATAGGTGCGACCAGATGGCCGAGGGGATAGGTGCGACCAGATAGCCGAGGGGAAAGGTGCGACCAGATGGCCGGGCTCGAAAGGGAGGCCACCTGGTCGCTCTGTGCCCCAACGAAAGAGTGAGCGGGTGCCGGGGCATGGGGGGCCGGAGGCCCGGGGCCCCAGCTGGGACTCAGCCATGGGGGATGCGAGGGGGAGCCGACGGGCCCTCCGACCCGGGGCCCGCGGACACATTGACAAGCAGGCGAAGCGGGGAGGCCTGCACGGGACCGACGGACCCCCGTCCCAGGCCCTTGGTGGAGCGGCAGGCCGGGGGACGGGGCCCAGGACTGGAGCACCTGACCCGGGGCCCGGCGGGGCCCCTGGACCCAGCCCGGCCTCCCGGGCCCAGAGGTGCAGGGGAAGCCTCCCCGGGCCCGCGGGACTCCGTCCCGGGCACCCTGCCACGCGGCAGGACTAGGGACGGAGCCCGGGGTGGGGAGGCTGCCCTCCCCGGGGCCCTGGCCGGAGCTCCTAAACCCAGTCAAGCAGGGCGAGGCTCCCCGGGCACGACGGAACCCTGTCTCGGGCCTTTGGCAGAGCGGCAGGCCGGGGGACGGGGCCCAGGGCTGGAGCTCCCGACCCGGGTCCCGGCGGGGCCCCTGGACCCAGCCAGGGCTCCCGGGCCCAGAGGCGCAGGGGAAGCCTCCCCGGGCCTGCGGGACCCCGTCCTGGGCACCCTGCCACGCGGCAGGACCAGGGACGGAGCCCAGGGTGGAGAGGCCGCCCTCCCCGGGGCCCTCAGGGGCCCCGGCTGGAGCTCCTGAACCCAGCCAAGCAGGGGGAGGCTCCCCGGGCACGACGGAACCCCGTCTCGGGCCTTTGGCAGAGCGGCAGGACCGAGGATGGAGCCCGGGGTGGGGAGGCCGCCCTCCCCAGGGCCCCTGGAGCTCCTGAACCAAGCCAAGCAGGTGGAGGCTCCCCGGGCATGACGGAAGCCTGTCTTGGGCCTATGGTAGAGCGGCAGGCCGGGGGACGGGGCCCAGGGCTGGAGCACCCGACCCGGGGCCTGGCGGGCCCCTGGACCCAGCCGGGGCTCCCGGGCCCAGAGGCGCAGGGGAAGCCTCCCCGGGCCCGCGGGACCCTGTCCCAGGCACCCTGCCACGCGGCAGGACCGAGGACGGAGCCCGGGGTGGGGAGGCCGCCCTCCCCAGGGCCCCTGGAGCTCCTGAACCAAGCCAAGCAGGTGGAGGCTCCCCGGGCATAACGGAACCCCGTCTCGGGCCTTTGGCAGAGCGGCAGACCGGGGGACGGGGCCCAGGGCTGAAGCACCCGACCCGGTGGGCCCCTGGACCCAGCCGGGGCTCCCGGGCCCAGAGGCGCAGGGGGAGCCTCCCCGGGCCCGTGGGACCACGTCCCGGGCACCATGCCACGCGGCAGGACCGAGGACGGACCCCGGGCTGGGGGTGTGTCCTGGCCCGTCCGGCTGCCGGTTGAGGACCGCCAAGCCGAGAGGGGTTCCGGCATACCCTGCCCCAAGTAATCCGGAGGAAAGCTACCCCTCTTTCTGGTAACCCGTGCGCACTGTGAGACTTAGGGGACCCTAGGCGCGGACGCGCCCGACTTCCTGGAGCCCTGGCTGGGATAGGGGAGGCAAATGAGCCCTCATCGGAACTTCCAGGGCAGCCCGGCCATCTGCACGCCCCATTGGAAAGCATTGCGCGCGACCAGATCACCGAGGGGAAAGGCACGACCAGATGGCCGGGCCCGAAGGACGCCCATCTGCCCGCCCCGAGCCTTCGCAGGAGGGCTCCCGCCTGCCCTCTGGAGGGCTCGGGGGCTCTGCTTCCCGGGGGCTCGGAGACCCCGGCTGGGCTTCAGGCACGGGGAGGCCCGCAGGAGCTCTCGGGCCCGGACGCCCGGGGGAGGACTGCTCAGGACCGATGGAGCCCGTCCCGGGCACTTTGCCATGCTGCAAGTCGGAGGAGGGAGCCCCGGACGGTGGGGAGATGTTGTCCGGGCATAGCCCATCTGGTCCCCGGCTGAGAACCGCCAGCCTGAGAGGGGTTCCGGCAAACCCTGCCCCTAGTAATCCGGAGGAAAGCTACCCCTCTTTCTGGTAACCCGTGCGCACCGCGAGACTTAGGGGACCCTAGGCGCGGACGCGCCCGACCTCCTGGAACCCTGGCTGGGATCGGGGAGGCAAATGAGCCCTCATCGGGACTTCCAGGGCAGCCCGGCCATCTGGTCACCCCATTGCAAAGCGAAGAAAAAGGAGTGAAAGCAGCTGGGTCATAGATGACTGCACCACCAGGACTAGTCACAAGTTGTATGTAATATTGCCCACCTCAAATGATCTGCTGCTTATAGACCATAAATATAACTATGTGAATTGGTTGGATGAGAGGCAATATATAGACACAGGCAGTTAAGTACACAAAAACACGTCAATAAAAAGTATTTGCAGATAAACGTTTCTGGTCTTTTTATTCTCAGTTGTGCTTCGTATGATAGAACCAGCCAACGCGTTTCGCCCAAAATGGGCTTCTTCAGGGCTGTAATGGCATACAACATGAGTGTATTTTAGAATAATGATATAAGACCACGAAAAACATTGTAAACATGTGAAAAAGATAAGTTTATAGAAAAAGAAGATAATAGAGAGGAAAGGAGAAAAGAGCAAAGAGAAAGGTGAAAAGTGTTAAATAGAAGTGAAAATAACATGGCGGTGAGATCTAGTGAGCAGTGCAATTACCCGTGAGCAAAAGAGTGTGTAATATTTAGAGCCAAGCAGAAATTAACAAAAGGTGAATAAACGCCATTCAAAAAGTGACACCATATGTGAGGCTGCCTTATAGACCAGTGCCAATGTGCAAAAAGATCTAATGTGGCTAGATAAAGCTAGCTTACCAATAGGATATAGAAATGAAATGTATCCTCAGACGCGTATATCAAAGAGGATTGAAGCCAATCCTAAAAAACGCCAGAAAAATAAGTAAAATGAGCGTGTCTACAACAAAACTGGCAAGAATGAGCGAGAGCTTAGTAAAGAAATAAAGGCTAGACATACCTAGGGCGCATAGGTGAGGCTCATGGTAGAGCGAAGTCCTATGAGTATATATAGTTATTAAATTAAATTATTAAATTTAAGTGCGTGGAGAAGCTCCAGCGCTTCTACTAAACCACGTAAACTCGGTGTTTTCAGTGAAAACAAGCCCAGTATCCTCTATAACCATGAGTCAATTAAGGGTAATAAAGGCTAACGCGCATGTGAACTACAGGTTTCATGAAGAGTAAGTCAGGCCAAGAAAAAGTTAAAAAGCGCAAGAAGAGCTCAAAGGCCCATAAATAACGTAATATCAAACACAATGAAGTTTTAAAAGTGTAAAAAACTCCGACACCCCATACAATGTAGATTCCAAGTAACAGCGGACTTAAATGTTAAGTAGTGCGCGAGCTGCGCGCAAGAGGAGACATATAATTATGTCTCAGGTCGGAGTAAGCATGGATCACAAGGCAATGACGCACTAGCTTGCGGTCAGTAGCATTTATGCCGCTCATGGAGATAAGGCACATAGGTAAAGGCATAAAGTTAAAGTAAAAAAACGGTATGGGCAAAGATTGTTTTAATTGGCGTGCAATATGTGTAAAGGTACACTATGTTGCTCTGATTATCAGTTAACTTAGCAGGCTGCAGACGCATGGGGCTGAGATACACGGTGAGCTGTCAACGCGGGGGACCGGGGTGAACGGCGGGCATACAGAAGCTTGTGAATAAAGTAAACGATACGCTGGAACAAAAGCTCCGCGGTGCGTTGGGACCGGGGGGGACCGGGGTAAGGTCTAGACATGCAGATGCATATAGTTAAAGTGAAAAGTGCGCTGAGATGAACAGTGCGCTGGAACCTGAGCTACACAGGTAAAACATGAGCTAATGACTCGCTGGAACCCAGACTTCCAATATGAAGCCGATTAAGCGAGTTGCACCGATAAATTAAGCACAAACAAAACGTTTGGAAGAAAGGGGTGATGACTTACTTCAAACGGTATTAGCCGCATGAGTATGTTGGAGCCGTGTCCGTAAAAAACGTCCTTTAAGCCAGCATGATAGTTGGAAACTGGCAAGAGCCCGCCAATGCTTTTATGAGGCATCTGTCAATTACCGGCGAGCTCAGGAACTAGACCGCGCCACAGGAAGTGAAGTTTCAACTCACTTCCGGTTTCCTAGACGGCGCGAGAAAGCAAGTCCCTTGAGCACTAGACCGCGCAAGTGAGATACAAGAATACCCACTTCCGTTTTGCACCTCGACCCGAAATAGCGTAAATAACTCGTTTTGAACAACAAAATAATATAAGAGAGGTATAGTGAAACCTCTACTCAAATGGCTAAAAGTGGTTGTAGGCACAGAGCTAATAAAGAGCGAACTAACAGAAAGAGAGGTATAGTAAGCCTTTACGCAAGTAGCTAAACCACGGTAGTAAGCACAGAGCTAATGAATATAGACCTGACTGGAAGAGGGAAACACAGAAACGACCTCAAAGACTTGCAATAGGAAGCGATGTAGGCAAACCTAGCTAATGGTATTAGTTGAAGCGTTCTGCTGAGGTAGGTCAGAGCAGACAGCATTGAGAGCCCTAATGATTAAAAGGTGAACAAGGCGCAACCCTTAGATGTCTAACAGAGGTGACATCACAATAAAAGCAATTCGATATGCTTATTAATAGTGTATCATCGTGTAACTAATGTGCAGTGCTTATTCATGAGTAAAAGCCAGGGAGGGGACAGAAGAGAATCTGTAAGAGTATTAGATACGTCAGAGATAGAAATGACCATATTACAATCAACTACATCAAGCATTAGGAATGTGAGTGGCAGTATGGTTACAGTGCCACTACAAGGTAACAGTGGCGATGTTCAGACTGCACAGTGTAATACTCATACGTGGAGTCATGCTTAATCAGATACATGAGTGAAGGCTGGGCGAACATGGGGTCCCACATAATGTAACCCTAAACATTAAAAGTTATCTGGTTAGATACCAGAACATGGTCAATGCAGCATGAGAGAAAGACAAGAGATCACAAGCGTCCATATGTGGAGTCATGCTCCATCAGATATATGAGTAAATACTAGACGAACATGGGGTCCCACTACAGGTGACCCAAACATTGTAAGTTATCTGGTAGGGTACCAGGACAAGGTCAATGCAGCGTGATATAGATACAGGAGAACATAAACAGTATTATCTAAAACGCGATGAAAAGAGAAATACATTTTACATTTAGTGCCCAAAAAGTTGAGAGGCACAGCTACTTATATTCTCATTGTTAAAGTTGTGACATAAAACCGTACATAAATGACATTAGACCGTACAACACGTTACTGCACAACGTATTACAGAAGGAAAGCAACAGGAGAAAGGGAAATGCGGGATGGGGGAGACTACGAGATCGATCGTGCATTAGTAACAACATTGATACATGTAGTGCTATCAGTCTGATGTATACAGTTGGTCCTGAGAGACATTTGGCCATGCTATTTACAGACAATAGTGTAACTCCCTGTCTGTATTGAGGCCTAGGATTGAGGAACGTAACGTGCAAATCCATCTGGCTTCTAATTGTCTCAGCATCAGAGCCCTATCCCCGCCCCGTGTATTGCTAGTGACGGTGTCTATGCCATGGAATCGGAAACAGGCCCGGTCAACACCCACTCTACACTCGTGTGAGACAAGGGCATATGAAGTATCCCCATTCAGGGCAGCTCTGCGATGTTCCTGAATGCGAACTTTAAGTTGTCTGGTTGTGCTGCCAACGTAGATTTTGTTACAACCACAAATAATGACATAGACAACAAAGTTGGTGAGACAATTAATGAAATGTTGAATCTTGTGCTCCTGGCTGGTGTTGTAACTGAACGTCATCATTCTGTTGCAACCCAGCTGGCAGATGTTGCAGGTGCTGCATGTGTAGAAACCTTTAGGTTTGGTAAGCCATGTCCCTTGTTTGGGTTTGTTCTGTAAGGTGTAGCTCGGGCATAGAACATCCCTAATCGTCTTGCTTCTCCTGAATGTCATTGAGGGCCTTTCAGTGATCATGTTGTTAATTCCAGGTACCCCTTTTAGTAAGGCCCAGTGTTTACCCAGGGACTTAAATACCTCATGATTTAATGTAGAGTAGGTAGTAATGAACGAAAGTCTCTGGACTTCCTGATTGCGTTTCTTTTTGTTACATTTCAACGTGTCCTCTCTCTTAGTAGTCTGGACCTTAGTGCCAGCGGTGTCAAGTATGTGTGGATCATAGCCTCTTCTTATGAGTCTATCTGTAGCCATACTAGAATGTGCAGCAAAGTTAGCCTCCTCGCTGCAGTTTCTGCAGATGCGCAGTAGCTCCCCATAAGGGATTGCTTTCTTGTTGGAGGGAGGATGTGAGCTCGTGTAATGCAGGATGCTGTTAACAGATGTTTCCTTCCTGTGCAGTGTACTATGAATGGTACCACCTTGAACATATAGTTCTAAGTCTAGAAAATGTATTTTAGTTTGGGACATTTCTAGGGTAAAGGAGACATTAAGAGTGTTGTCATTGAGAAAATTGTAGTATTCCTTCAATTCAGTGCCAGTACCTGTCCAGATGATGATAATATCATCAATATAGCGGCCCCAGAATTGGATATGTTTGGTCCATTCTGAGGCCGCTCTGGACCATGCATGGGTGCGCTCTACCCACCGCATGAAGAGGTTGGCGTACGAAGGCACAAATTTCGATCCCATGGCGGTCCCCTGCTCTTGTTTGTACCACGTGGTGTTAAACATGAAGAAGTTATTGTCAAGGAAGGCATTGCGCGCGACCAGATGGCCGAGGGGAAAGGCGCGACCAGATGGCCGGGCCTGAAGGACGCCCATCTGCCCGCCCCGAGCCTTCGTGGGAGGGCTCCCGCCTGCCCTCTGGAGGGCTCGGGGGCTCTGCTTCCCGGGGGCTCCGAGACCCCGGCTGGGCCTCAGGCACGGGGAGGCCCGCAGGAGCTCTCGGGCCCGGACGCCCAAGGGAGGACCGGCCCGGGCCCGATGGAGCCCGTCCCGGGCACTTTGCCACACGGCGGGCCGGAGGAGGGAACCCCGGATGGTGGGGAGGTGTTGTCCGGGCATAGCCCATCTGGTCCCCGGCTGAGAACCGCCAGACCGATAGGGGTTTCGGCATACCCTGCCCCTAGTAATCCGGAGGAAGGGTACCCCCCTTTCTGGTAACCCGTGCGCACCGCAAGACTTAGGGGACCCTAGGCGTGGACGTGCCCGACCTCCTGGAGCCCTGGTTGGGATCGGGGATGCAAATGAGCCCTCATCGGGACTTCCAGGGCAGCCCGGCCATCTGGTTGCCCCGTTGGAAAGCATTGCGCACGACCAGATGGCCGAGGGGAAAGGCGCGACCAGATGGCCGGGCCCGAAGGACGCCCATCTGGCTGCCCCGAGCCTTCGCTGGAGGGCTCCCGCCTGCCCTCTGGAGTGCTCGGGCTCTGCTTCCCGGGGGCTCGGAGACCCCGGCTGGGCCTCAGGCACGGGGGAGGCCCGCAGGAGCTCTCGGGCCCGGACACCCGGGGGAGGACTGCCCAGGACCGATGGAGCCCGTCCCGGGCACTGTGGGCCGGAGGAGGGAGCCCCGGACGGTGGGGAGGTGTTGTCCGGGTCTAGCCCATCTGGTCCCCGGCTGTGAACTGCCAGCCCGAGAGGGGTTCCGGCATACCCTGCCCCTAGTAATCCGGAGGAAGGGTACCCCCCTTTCTGGTAACCCATGCACACCGCGAGACTTAGGGGACCCTAGGCAGCCTGGCCATCTGGTCGCCCCATTGGAAAGCATTGCGCGCGACCAGATGGCTGAGGGGAAAGGCGCGACCAGATGGCCGGGCCCGAAGGACTCATCTGGCTGCCCCGAGCCTTCGCGGGAGGGCTCCCGCCTGCCCTCTGGAGGGCTCGGGGCTCTGCTTCCCGGGGGCTCGGAGACCGCGGCTGGGCCTCAGGCACGGGGAGGCCCGCAGGAGCTCTCGGGCCCTGACACCCGGGGGAGGACTGCCCAGGACCGATGGAGCCCGTCCCGGGCACTGTGCCACGCCGCGGTCCGGAGGAGGGAGCCCCGTCCGGTGGGGAGGTGTTGTGCGGGCCTAGCCCATCTGGTCCCCGGCTGAGAACCGCCAGCCCGAGAGGGGTTCCTGCATATCCTGCCCCTAGTAATCCGGAGGAAAGCTACCCCTCTTTCTGGTAACCCGTGCGTACCGGGTGACGGAGGGGACCCAGGGCGCCGAGGCGCCCGACCTCCTGGAGCCCTGGCTGGGATAGGGGAGGCGGACGAGCCCTCATCGGGACTTCCAGGCTGGCCCAGCCATCTGGTCGCCCCATTAGAAAGCATTGCGCGCGACCAGATGGCAGAGGGGAAAAGGCGTGATCAGATGGCCGGGACCGAAGGACGCCCATCTGCCCGCCCCTTCGCAAAAGGGGGCTCCCGCCTGCCCTTTGGAGGGCTCGGGGCTCTGCTTCCTGGGGGCTCAGGGACCCCGGCTGGGCCTCAGGCATGGGGAGGCCCGCAGGAGCTCTCGGGCCCGGACGCCCGGGGGAGGACTGCCCAGGACCGATGGAGCCCGTCCTGGGCACTTTGCCACGCCGCGGGCCGGACGAGGGAGCCCCGGACGGTGGGGAGGTGTTGTCCGGGCATAGCCCATCTGGTCCCCGGCTGAGAACCGCCAGCCCGGGAGGGGTGGTCCGGCATACCCTGCTCCTAGTAATCCGGAGGAAAGCTACCCCTCTTTCTGGTAACCCGTGCGCACCGAGTGACGGAGGGGACCCAGGGCGCGGAGGCGACCGACCTCCTGGAGCCCTGGCTGGGATCGGGGAGGCAGACGAGCCCTCATCGTGACTTCCAGGCCGGCCCGGCCATCTGGTCGCCCCATTAGAAAGCATTGCGCGCGACCAGATGGCCGAGGGGAAAAGGCGCGATCAGATGGCCGGGACCGAAGGACGCCCATCTGCCCGCCCCGAGCCTTCGCGAGAGGGCTCCCGCCTGCCCTTTGGAGGGCTCGGGGGCTCTGCACCAGGGACCCTTGTCCCGGTCAGACGGACCTTTGGCAGGCCGCAGGACGGGGGCTCCCACACCCCAGGCCCTGCCCGAAACCCAGGCCCTGGGCCCGGTCCCTGCTTCTCAACCCAGCCAGGCCGGGGAGGTCTGGGAGCCTGCCCGGGCACGAGGGACCCCCGTCCCGGGCACACGGACCCTCGGCTGGCCGCAGGACGGGGGCTCCTGTTCCACACATTTTTTACATAACTCCGTGGAACTCCGCGTAGTGGCGCTATGCCAACTCTGCCCACCCCTAATCCTCAATACAGCATGTCTCGATGAGACAATGCAAGCGCTGCCTAGGCAAGACCTAGAAATATGGCTATTATGGAATTTACTGGTGTTTTAAAAATTCTAACGGAGTGTATAGGCTATAAACATAAACCATGAATAAAATACAATTTAACAATGGATTCTAAAATTTACGTTTTAGACACTAAAACATATGAGTTTATAACTAAATATATGAAAGGCTACATAATATTTTCAAATCCATACCTACCTGCACAGCAAATGACGGCAGTAGCACCGTTTTCATCAACAATCTCACCCACTTTTACATACATGGCTAGTTAATCTCTTCCTCAGTCAAGGCTCCCTCCCTGCTGCCCTCAAAACAGGACAGGTCACCCCTCTTCTAAAAAAAACCTCCGCAGAGGCGAACGACCTCAACAACTTCTGCCCCATCACCAACCTCCCTTTTCTTTCGAAAATCACAGAAAAATGTGTTGCGAAACAACTTTCCCTACATATTATGGACAATAATCTCCTTGACGTGTTCCAGTCTTGCTTCATTCAAAATTGCAGCACTGAAACAGCCCTGCTGCAAGTGATTGATGATGCGCTGCATATACTCGATTCTGGGGAATCGTGCCTTCTGATTCTTCTTGACCTCTCTGCAGCCTTTGACACTGTTAATCACAACACCCTCCTTAACACTCTTCAACAGAGAATGGGCTTGGAAGGCACAGTGCTTAAATGGTTTGCCTCATTCCTCTCGGACAGATCCCAAATGATCAAGATAGCGAACAGTCTTTCGTCTCCATTGGCGGTAGGTCAAGGCATCCCTCAAGATTCTATCTTTGCACCCACTTTGTTTAATCTCTATCTGGATCCATTAGGGAACCTCCTAAGTAAATCTGGGATCCACTACCATCTCTATGCGGATGACACTCAAATCTACCTCAAGGTGTCTTCCGCACACGATCTCTCACTACTCAACTCTACTCTCAACTCTATTCACAACTGGATGTTAGTTCACCAACTCATTCTCAATCCCTCCAAAACTGAATTCTTCCTCCTATCTACCTCTCTCTCCCCTCCTCCTGTTCAATCCTGGATGGATCAGCTGAATTTACTCAACAATAAACCCATCATTGTCGACAGCGCAAAATCCCTAGGTGTCATACTTGACAAAAGACTCAACCTAATCTCCCACATCAACTCCATTGCTAAGAACGCACGTTACCAGATGCGCCTTCTGTGGGGGATTCGTCGGTTCTTCCCGGAGAAAGACCTAAAAACCTTGGTCCAATCGCTGGTTCTTTCTAGACTGGATTATTGCAATTCTCTTCTGACTGGCCTACCCAAATCCCACCACTCCCCTCTCAAATCCGTCCTCCACTTAGCAGCTCGCTTTATTTCAGGGTCCAAACGAAGTGACCACATCACTCCTATCCTGTCTTCTCTTCGATGGCTTCCCATCGAGGCAAGAGCTATTTACAAAACTGCCTGCATCACCCACAAAGCCTTGCACACTTCCTCCCCTTGTTACCTGGCGAATAAACTGAAAATGTCTGGAGACTCGAGACCTTCTCGGAATGCAGAAAAGTTTCTGCTTGAGCCCCCCTCCTTCAAAAGGGAAAGATCAATGGCTCAATCGTTCTCAGGTAATGCGGTGAGAATCTGGAACTCGCTTCCTCCATTGCTCCGTGCCACCACCTCTACCCGGATCTTCAAAGCTGACCTCAAATCTCTTCTCTTCCAAAGACACTTTCAGAACTAATACCTTCATTCTCAGACCCCTCTAGGAAGTTCGTTCAGCATTGTAAATTTGTAATATTTTTTCTTGTACATTCCTCACCCTTGCTTGCTGTGTTTGATATTGTGTTCTTGCCTTCTATGGCTTTACCCTACCTCTTCTAGTCTTCTCCTGTTTATTTTAGTAACGCTCTATTTTGTATCATTTCTCTCATGTAACGTAACTGGTTCTATTGTACAGCGCTCTGACACCTTCGGGTAAAGTCTGCGCTATATAAAAATGCATTAAATAAATAAATAAAAATAAACATAGGGAAATGTTGGCATACTAAAGCTCAGTACTGGCACTTCCTATCCCCTGATACGTAGCGTTCAATAGTTCTATCCTAGAACTCTGGGTAATAACGTATACGTGTGATGCGGCGTCTTTGCTGTTTACAACACTGTTTCTATGTCTATGATGAGATGAGCTCTCGGTGTGCAGCCATCTTGGACTAAACTAATTATCCATAGGCGCGGGTGCCTTTCTTCAGAACAGAGTGAGAACTTTATAGTTGGAGGGTCTCAAGACTATAGCACAAACGAAACAATTAATAAAAGAAGATAGCGTGATGTCGATTTTGCTTACGTTGTAAGTTGGTCCCGAAGCAGATACAGCTTGCTCGGAAGAAGTTTAATACCCCCGCGGCCAAGGTTGGTAGCATCCTTTTCTGTCTCGCGCCGGGTGTAGCGCACATGGCCTACTGATTCCATCTCGGCCCAGAAAGCGGGATATTAGTCAAAATTGCTACCGAGGAGATTTCGGGTTCGGTGGAGGGGCTAGGTGAAGAGCTAGAGGAAGCGGCCTGTGACAAAGTGGAGTCCGAGATGGCGGTAAAGAAGGAGCCGCCTGAGAATGTGGATCCTCCTGCAGAGACCGAACCCGGGGAGGACGCAGTAGGACCTGACCAGTCCGGGGAGGAGGAGGAGGAGGAGGAAGAAGAAGAGGGAGCAGGAGCAGAGGAAGGAGAAGAACAGGCTGAAGGGGCTCAGGAGCCTCCCGACGATGAGGATGAAGAGGATGAACAACCCGACGATGATGGGGTGTGTTTCAGCGACCCAGAGGACTTTGTGGATGATATCAGCGAGGAGGGTGAGACTGCCGTCTGTTAATGCGAGAGGGATCTGGGGTCTGGGAGATGAAGACCCGAGGGTGCCAATACCAAGGGGAAAGTGAGGTAGTAGTAGTAAAAGGAAGAGAGATCAGTGACAGCACCAGCCATCTGTAAGGGGGATGCACATATCAGAAGAAGGCAGGTGGTAGTACCTGCGGAGTTTATTCTTGTGCAGGTGTATTCTTGTGCTAGGGCGGAACACAGGTAGTACTGTAGGCCTTAAGAAAGTGGCTGCTTCTGATTTATTTAATGCAGTTTTATATAGCGCGAACTTTATCCAAAGTTGTCGGAGCGCTTTACAAAAGAACCAGGTAAGTTACAAAAGGTACACAAGATAGACTAAACTCGCAATCAAGTTACATATATACAGTTACCAAGGTACACAATATAGGTTGAGCACGCTAACAAGTTACATATATGTAGTTACAAAGCTAACAAGTTCCATATTTATATTGTAAAAAATAAGAAGTGTCAGCATTAGGTTAAAGCAAGAGTAAAATACATATTTACACAGTTGACCTCATGTGAGTGCTAAATGGCCGCAAGGGACAAGAAATGGGTTGAATTATTCCAGGAAGTGCCTTTGGAGGAGGAGAATTTTAAGATCTGTTTTGAAGCTCCGGAAAGAGGTGGTAGTTTGGAGGGATGCGGCAGTGAGTTCCAGATTCTGGCCGCATTACCAGAGAAGGAATGAACCATAAGAGTAATCAGAGTAATAATAATAATTTATTGCTTAGTTAATAAAAACCATTGCAATCAGCTACATGGTGAGACCCATATAAAAGTGCTTAATAAAAACCATTGCGATCAGCTACATGGTAAGACACATATAAAAGTATATAAAACAACCCCTTTTGTATAATAGAGTTGGTTGAAATACTTTTAAGAAATTACTATGTTTCCATATAACTACAAGGAAAGTATAAAAATTGGCATACAGTGCATACAGTAAGGTGCAATAGGAGTCTTTATAAAGTGCAAGATGTCAAGTTTTGAGTCCATCCCCCTACAAGTTCCTAGGGCAGTGCAAGTTTCTGTAAAATTGACTTTGAGAGTCATGGCTCGGCTAACATAGCAATCTATAAAGGTGGACCTCCAGAAGAACGTATTGGCCAGTTTCAATCAGCTACGGCAGTTTTGTCGGATAACTTGTGCTCCCAATTCCTTACAACCCTTGCCAAGAAACTCCCTTATTGGTAAGTGCGCTGGTTCCTAGGTCCACATTACTAGGCCTTAGATAACACATTGAATCTGGGAATTTTGTGTCGTAGTAACCAACCCACAGTAGAGAACTGTTTGTAATGATAATAATAATAGCTTTTGTTGCGTGATTACTTAAAAAAACATTGCATCCATAAAGTCAATGTATCAACAAAAGAAAAACTGATTCGAATGTGCAAACATGTTTAGAAACGATGTGAGTAATTGTGATAAAATGGGCATAGCCGGGTTATCAAAGATCAGGACTTAGTTTGTGGAGTAGCTTATATTATTTCATAAGCCTCCTTCTAAGAAAAAATGAAAGGTAAAAGAGTCCAAAGTTTTACATTTATAAAAATTTCACATAGTGGTAATTGTCCCTTGTTTCTTTCCAAAAAGCAGTAAGTCTTAGGTGCGACATAAGATGTCTTCATCTAATCGCTCCCTACTGGAGTTAAGCTTTTTCCTGCTTTCTCCAGAAATTTAACAAGGTGACACACTAGTTGAATATTTTTGCTGTCAAAGCATGCTTTAACCGCCTTCCTGCATGTTCTTATTCCCATTTCCTTTAAGGCAGGTTTTAATAGGGATCTGCGCTCCTTGTCCAATTCCTTGCAGATGCATATTAGATGAAGGATGTCCTTTTTTGGGTCCCCACATAGGCGACAAGTAGTTATTGTTTTAGGGCGTTTCCACGGGGCAGATGATGTATTGATGGAAGGATGCCCAACCGTAGTCGTAGGAACTTCTCCTTCATAATCCGAGTGAAGCCGACGCCTAGGTAGGTTTGGTGGGAGCCACTGGTGTAGCTTTGAATGAAGGTCCAGCCATGGGCCCTGTTATTTAACGTTGCTTTATCCTCTACTTGCGAGATGATCCTTACTGATTTATTTACCAGTTGTTTGAACGTGTTGTGCGATCCAGTGCTTTCCCAAAGATCTTGTAGTTCCAGGGTGTCTATTGAATGCTTTAGGTAGATTGTGGCTGCGCACCCTTTTTTTCTTTCTAACTCCTTCCAGAGATAGAGATCCAATGTTGTTACTTTGGCTCCCTGTATTTTATGCCAACATTTGGCGTAGGCGCCCATTCTTGCTATTCTCTGGTTCCTTAGGCCAAATTCAAGCCTTATTTGTGCCTGAGATGTGTACTTGGGAAGATTAAATATCATTCGCATTGCCCTGGCTACTGTAATGTCCAATATCCGCGCATCTCTGCCTCGTAAGCATTCACTTCCATAGGTGATGGCCGGTAGAAGTTTAGCTTGGATCACCTGTAGCAGAGGGGTGAAGCTGCGGCCAGCTGTTTTCAGTTTGATATTCCTCAATGCGACCGCTGTTGTAATCCCTCTCCTTACTGCTGCTTCTTTCTGCGGTTGGAATGTCCCTTTGCTATCGACTATTACGCCCAAATATCTATATTCATCCACAATTTCCAGTGATGATCCTCCCAGTTGCCAGAGGAACCTGGGCGTAGACCTCTTTGTGTTTATTCTCATTGCTTTTGTTTTGGAGTGATTTATGCTTAAGCCATTTATTGCCGAGTACTTATATGTTGTGTCGATTAGATGTTGTAACCCAATGGCGTACGGCTGATTAGCACAATGTCATCCGCATGCATTAAGTTTGAGAGGTTAAGACCTCCTAGTTTAGGGGCATGAGAGTTGCAGTCGTCTAGCTTGGGTGAGAGGTCGGACATGAAGATGTTAAAAAGGGTCGGGGCTAACACGCATCCTTGTTTGAGGCCCTTGGTCGTCTGTATTTTCCTTAACAGGCAGTCGCCTAATCCCAGCTTGATTTGCACCCACATGTCTGTATGTAGTAGCAGCATTTGCGATAGTAAGGTTGGTGGAATTTTTCTGTTGGACAGCTTCTCCCATAGTGTATTTCTGTTGATGTTATCAAAGGCGGAGGCAAAGTCAATAAATCAATCAATCACAGAATTTGTAAAGCGCGCTACTTACCCGCGAGGGTCTCAAGGCGCTGGGGAGAAAAAAGGGGGGGGGGGTGCTGCTACTGGTCGAACAACCAGGTCTTGAGTAGCCTCCTGAAGGTCAGCAGGTCTTGGGTCTGTCGTAGGCTTAGTGGAAGGGTGTTCCAGGTCTTGGCGGCGAGGTGGGAGAAGGATCTGCCGCCGGTTGTAGTTCTTCCAATGCGAGGGACGGTGGCGAGGGAGAGGTGAGCGGAGTTGGCGGTTGGGGACGTAGAAGAGGAGTCGTCTGTTGAGGACGTAGAAGAGGAGTCGTCTGTTGAGGTAGGCTGGGCCAGTCTTGTGGAGTGCCTTGTGTGCGTGGATGAGGAGTTTGAAGCATACATAGAGTGGGTGGTTAGCAGATTTACCGGCATCTATTAGGAGTGATAAAGCCAGGATATTTGTCGTTCCCATATGTTTGCGGAAACCTGTCTGGTTTATGGGAATCACTGCATTTTCATCCGCCCAGTTTGTAAGCTCTTCTAATAGAAGGCCGGCATAATATTTGGCATCGTTGTCTATTAAGGCCACGAGTCTGTAATTTTTTGCTTTGTTTATACTGCCTTTCTTATGGATTGGGGCTATTATTGAACCCTTCCACGAATCGGGAATTATCTCCTTTTCTAAGATCTGTTTATAAAGCGGTAATAAGGCAGCTGCCTACTATTCCGGGTTTCGCTTATACAGAATGGGGTGGATGCCGTTAGGACCCGGGGCCCCGTCTTGCCTTTCGCTATCCTTCTTATAATTTGTTTTTCCGTGAAGGCCATACTAGCTGTCTCCGATGATAAGGCCCAATCTGATGCGCTTCTAGTAGGTTCGGGTGGCCCGGTTGTTATGTCCCTTGGTGCTGCAATAAAGTGATGCCAAAGGTAATCAGCCCAAGCTTCTTTGGTTAGATGCGAGGTAATGCAAGGGGTTCTTGGATTCTGAAGACTGTTCGCCAAAACCTTCCGCTGTGGTTTCCTTTCGCATCATAGAGCAGCTTGGCCCATAACTCTTCCTCCGCTTCCCTTTTTAAGTGCCAGATAAATTTCTTTTTGGAGATTTTTAAATTTTGTAATTCCTTTTGAACAGCCTTGTCCGGCCCAGCTTGGCGTAAGCGCCGCAGTAGTTTATTGATGTTTCTCTTGAGGAGCATTAGATTGTTTTTTTGCTCTCTTGACAGGCCGTGGCCTTCCGCAATATGAGTTTCCGGTGAGGGGCCTTTTTGCTGTTGAGCTACAGTTGTTGTTTGGTCTTTATTTCTCTTTGTGTGTGCAGCCCCAAGGCTGTTGGTAAATAACTCCCACCGTCTTAAGTTGTCAATGTGAATCGCAGGGTTTTTGCTTCCTTCTCAAAGCCTTCCAAGTTATGCGTATTGCATTTTATTCTTTTATGTGTGACTGAGCGAAGATCGCAAATTTGCTACTGGCAAAGTTTTTATTTTATTTTTATTAGTTTCCATACAATGGCATACAATTCACAGATATGACAATGTGAAAGATTGACGTTGTATAACAGCAGCAAAAAAAGCAAACAACATACCCCAACAACTCGTGGCTATACGGCATATACTTAGAAGGGTAGATTCCAGTTGCGTTAATACAGCTGTAGGTATCATACATGTCAAACAGCAACTGCAATTACACAATTTCAGCATCAGGGGGATCTGACGAAACAAGTGAGCGTAAATAACACAGCAGCGGTTCCCATATATCAATCGGCCGGGAGGTCGCCGGCAACTCCTCGGCATATAATACTAAATTCTCCTTACAATAGATCAGGTCCTTAAGCCACAGGGCAATTGTAGGACTCCGTTTGCTATCCCACAGCATCGCCACTCGCCGCTTAGCAATGAGCAGTGCCACCCTAGCCAGTTTGCCTACAGCGCCTTTCAACTGCGAGAGGAAGCCCAACAGACACATCTGGGGGGAGCAGGCCAATTTCACCCCAATGATTTTAGACAATTTAGTCACCACCCCAGACCAATAGATGCTCACCGGGCCGCAGTACCAGGCCAGGTGCATAAAATCCCCGCCCGGCACGCCACACCGGGTACAGGTGTCTGATTCCCTAAGACCATATTTAAAAAGCCTGTGAGGGGTGTGGTACACCTGATGGAGGTACTTGAAGTGAATGATACGCAGGTTCCCATTTGATGTGAGGGCGCCCGTCGGAGCGCATCAGTGTTCCCACTCTTCCGGAGTGAGCTGCGGGTCAAGGCACTCATTCCACTTAATCAGACTTCTATCAACAGGGATTGCCTTGTCAGCCTTAGCAGCACGGTATAGTTTAGTGACAAGCTTGTGCCGGGTGGGGCTGGTGAGTAAAGTGTGTAAGGTGAGGGGCGTCGGGGGTTCCGCCGGGAGTGTCGGGAAGTGAGCCTGGGAGTCTTTCCGCAGTCTGTGAAGGGAGAATGTGAACAATGGGGTTTGTTGCTGAATGTAGCCTACATCTGCAGCTGTCAGAAAGGAACCATGTGGAAATAGGTCCTGCATTTTGTCAATGCCTGCCTGAGCTAGGATGCGCATGATCCCCTTCTCGTGAGTTACCGAAATGTCAGCGTGGTAGGCTATAGGGAGTAATGGGGAATATAACGGCAGTTTCTCGGCAATACGACCTAGCGCCTGCCAGGCGGCGATCGTCGAGTTGGTGGTGTTAATCGCGGCGTGAGGCGTGAAGCGGCGGCTGTATGTTAGAAGGGAGTGCAGCGGTATGGGGTGCGCTTCCCAGTGTTCCACTGCGACGTGGGGAATAAAGTTATGAGGTGTAAACCAGAAATGCGCGTATTGCGCCTGCGCGCAGAGATGATACAGATAGATATCAGGTGCACTGAAACCGCCATGCTTATAATCAAGAAGGAGAGTACTCCACCCCACCCTGCCGTCCCCCCCCCAGATCAACCGGATAAGCAACGAGCGCACCTCTTTAAAAAATTGTTGAGTGAGAGGGATCGGCACGTTATTAAAAAGGTATAAAAACTTTGGCAACACCACCATCTTTACAAGAGCGATGCGATCCGCAAGGGAGAGTGGAAGGCGAATCCATCTGTCAATGTGTTGTTCTAAAAACGTCACGGCGGTGCCATAGTTCTCTCGGATAACTATGTTGGGATCCCGGTGTACCCAAACCCCCAAATATTTGACCGGCTCCGTCGCCCACACAAGGGGGAATTCCAGCTCATGCGGGTGCGTGCACGTAGTTAAGGGCATTATTACTGACTTAGACCAGTTTATAGATAATCCGGAGAACTGTGCAAATCGGATATATTCCCGTAAAACAGGCGCTAAATGGGTGCGGGGCTCCCGAATAAAAAGCAGCATGTCATCCGCATATAGTGAGATGACGAGCGGTCGGTGATGCAGCTGAAGAGCCGCACGTTTGTGACATTGCCTGATGAGGCAGGCCAAGAGGTTCTAATGTCAGGGCAAACAACAGCAGCGAGAGGGGCATCCCTGCCGTGTGCCCCTAGTTATAGAGAACGGTGCCGAGGTATGACCCCCCACCCGGACCCGCGCTGCAGGGTATGCGTAAAGAAGTTTGACCCAGTTAACAAAGAAGGGGGAAAAACCCATCCGCTGGAGTACAAAAAACAGATAGCTCCATTCTATTGAATCGAACGCCTTGGCAGCGTCAAGCATGACAGCCGCCGCTGGCAAGTCAGGAGACAAGGTGTGAAACAGAGCGAGACAGAGTGCGAAGATTATAGGAGGTAGACCGCGTGGGAATGAATCCGGATTGGTCCGGCAGAACCAAATTCTGCATCAACGGTTGGAGTCGAGTGGCCAGGATTTTTGCTAAAATTTTGACATCAGTGTTGATGAGTGACAACGGCCTGTAAGAATCACAGCGATCGGGCGGCTTATCTTTCTTTAATAATGTAATGATTAGCGCCTCGCGAAGAGACGGGGGGAGTATGCCAGAATCATAAGCCTCCGCATACATTTCCAGCAGAAAGGGGGCGAGTTCCTCAGAGTACGTCTTGTAGAACTCGGAGGAAAAGCCGTCCGGGCCAGGCGCCTTCCTGTTGGGGAGAGAAGCTATGGCCATGCGGATGTCCTCCACTGTGATGGGTCGACCCAGAAATTCCCGTTGCCCCTCCGACAACCAGGCAAGTGCTACGCGCGACAAGTAGGAGTCCAGTTCAGCAATGTCGGCCTCACCCTGAGATGTGTACAGTGCCTCATAAGTCAGTCTGAATTGCTCTGTAATGTCTGACACTAGTGGTCACACCCTGTGCCATCTGTGATCTTAGTGATTGTGTCGTGGTTGAGACGGTGCTTAATTTTCATGGCCAAGTGATGTCCCGGCCTCCCGCCCTCCCCATAGGATCGAGCCACATGGCGCTTGGAGACATATCTGAGCTCGTCCTCAGCCAACTTCGAGTGTTCGAGTATAGTCTCTTTAAGGGACGCCAGAGTCAATGCACTAGATGATTGTTCGTATTCGCGCTCAAGGCAGGTTAACTTGGCCTCTACTTTAGCTATTTGATTCCGTAGATCTTTTAATATGCCAGCCGATGTGCTTATGCAAACGCCACGGATAGTGGCTTTAAAGCCCTCCCAAAGTTCTCCCGCACTATCTACAGACCCCGTGTTGTTCGCAAAGTATTGAACGATGGCCTCTCGAATGGTTTCCACAAACAGGGGGTCGAGCAACGCCTCGGCACGGAAGCGCCAGGTGAAGGATCGAGGAGTCACTTGGGGTATGCAGAGGGTGAGCTGCACCGGGCAGTGATCGGAGAGTGTGCGTGGTAGACTCTCCACCTCAGACACCCAGCCCGCCACACTGTCACTAACCAACCAATAATCGAGGCGAGACCAGCTGCCATGCGCTGTGGAGATGTGTGTGCCTGCGAGTGTGTCCACATGCCTGTGCCACCATATATCAAGCAAGCCAAACTCCGCAAGTCCGGAGTTAATAACGTGATCCGCCCGTGGTTAGTGTCCCTCCTTACCACTAGACTTGTCTTTCGTAGGGTCCAAATGTGTGTTGAGATCTCCCCCCCTCCCCCCCCCCCCCCCAAGGATCGCTGCATCCGGCCAGTCGCGCAGACGCGCAAGGAGACCTTCATACAGGCCAGGGTCATCTATATTTGGACCATAACAGTTAATGATAGTGACCAATGTGCCTGCCAGAGTGCCATGTACTATAGCGTAGCGCCCTGCAGAGTCGACATGAGTGCGATGAGCTACAAACGGAAGGCCTTTCTTCAGCAGAGTGAGCACCCCCCGGCTATAGGAGGAGTAGGAGGAGGCCAGGCGAAAGCCGGCCCAGCGAGACCCGACTAACTGGTCAGTGTGCCGTGTAAGATGTGTTTCTTGCAGAAGAGCAATGCTGATGTGGTGGCGTTCTAAATGAGCTATCACCTGACTAATCTTTTTTGGCGAGCTAAGTCCCCTCACATTCCAAGTTAAACAAGAGATAGTTATACCATTAATGTGCATAATAAGTGCATAGTATACAGATTATAGAATCCACCCCGCGCTCAATCGGAGAGATGAGAACAAGTGCAATGCAGAGTATGACAAGAAAACATTTAAGCCACATGAACAGGCCCGAATCCCCCCCACCTCCCCCTCACCCACTTCAGCATCCCCAACACGCTAAAGCCATCCCGAACATTCAGTAACAAGTCCCCAGCGTAATACCAAGGCGAAAACCAGTGATGGGGAACACCCATGTAAGGGGGGGCGCCGAGCACAAACTCCCTCCCGATGAGAACAGGAGGTGGCCGGGCTGTCGTGGTTGACCAGGTCCAGAACTTGCAACCAGATACTAAAGGAAACACAGGAGAATACCTTCTTAAGGGTGTAGTGCAAGCTGGGGGCCAGCGACAATTGCTGCATACATGCTACATTCTAGGACACATCATGTCCCACTAGGGACCTCACCAATCAGGATATAGCAGAATCCGATATGCAGAGCCAGGAACCCCACACCCCTCCAACACTCCAGGATCAAAGTTCGCCATGTCCAGCTGTCGTGTCGTCAGTGCCCGCAGTGTCGTCTCCTCCTGCATGCCTGGGGGACCGATTTGCGCCGGGAGACAGTTTTGGCAAAGTCCAGAGCTGATTTCGGGCAGGTGAAAAACTTATATTTCCCGTTGTCCTCCACCCGCAGCCGCGCGGGATAGAGCATGGCATATGGTACATGCGCAGCAAGGAGGAGTTTTTTTAGCAGGTTGATATTCCCTACGAGCCTCCTGCACCGCCAGCGTGAAATCTGGATAGAAGGCAAGGGTGTTACCTTCATGCGTGATGGTGCCCTTCTCTCGAGCTAGACGAAGAACTGCATCCCGGTAATTGAGAAGGCGGGCAATTATAGGGCGAGGCGGAGCACCCGGAGGGGGACGTGCAGCCAGGGAACGATGAGCGCGCTCCACAATGAGGACTTGGGACAGCTGTTCCGCCCCAAAGATGTCTCGCAACAGCTGCTCCACGGCGGCCCGTGTTGGTAGATTCTGGTAGGCCCATAATGCGCACGTTGTTGCGGCGCGATCTGGCCTCCAAATCTTCATTACGGGCCTGAATGACGGCAAGAACTTTCTCCATGGAGGCCGCCTTATGTGTCACCTGCTGTAGGCCATCTTCAGCATCTGATATCCGGGTCTCAGCTTCTCCCAGGCGTTGAGCGTGCTTATCCAACTTAGACGACATGTGATCCATGCGGAGATTGAGATGGTCTATTTTGCCATCAATAGACTGTAGGCTGGCTTGCACTGCAAGAAGCGTTTTGTCAATGTTGGTGAGGTGGTCGGCGGGGGTGTCCGCCTCCGACGCAGCATGGTGGGCAGACCTGCTGGTTTTCCAAGGCTCAAATGTGAGGCGGGGTTGGCTCTTCCCCATGTCGCCCACACGTGACGGTGCGGCCCAGTATTTAGGTAGAGTTATGAAGCACAGGCCCGAGCAGTACCACCAACATGCTGCAGCCACAAAGGAGGGAAGAACAGGCAGCCGAGAAGAGGCAGCGAGCTCACAGCAGACAACGCGTAGGTAAGTCACAGCCCCCCCAGAGTAGAGCAGCGCAGCACAGGACTGAGGAGGCGACACCACACAAAGCAGAACAGGATGAGAGCACTATAGAGGTATCGGGCATGCAGCCATGTGAGTAGACAGTCAGAGAGGCGACTGAGGTCCTGCAACAACCAGGTGGAGGCGATGGTGAATAAGCGGGCACAGCAACTACACCGGAGCACCCAGAGAGGATGACCACGGCAGGGCAGAGCAACGGAGAAAAGGACACAGCAGCCAGGTGAGTCACTCCCTGCAGCGTCCACCGCAGTGATCGAGTTACAGTGCGCCTCAGGCCGGGTGCTTAGCTAGCGTCTTGCCATATTAGAATCACCGGTGTCGGTCCCAGCATGCCGCTCTCCCCCACAGCGTCGCAGCAATGGAGGGTGCAGGAGTCTGGTGTCTAGACTCGAAGCGGCCCAAATCGCTGGAGTGAGCGCCGAGTGAATTGCAGGTCAGGGGCACAGGGAGACGCCCACGAGCAGCCCCAAGCGGGCCCGCAGCAGCCCGCCGGCCGACCGCGAGACCAGGAGACACAGCGCGGCCCTCGAGCGAATCCGGCACAGAGAAGCCGCACAGAGGGAAACCCGGAGGCGACACGAGCCCCCCGCTGCAGCGAAAGCCGGCGATCAGGAGCGCACCCGGCCTCCGGCATCCCCCGCGCAGTCAGTTGCACGCCAGGCACAGGGAACCGAGCACGCCCCCCGGCACCCACAGTCCGCCAGCAGTGCTAAACGCGGCCTACCTCAAGCGCCTGGCCAGCGCGTCTCTCAGGCCGCCACGTTGCGGGCCCGGCGCCTCACAGACCGCAGGCTCCGCTATGGTGACGTCTCGAGCCTCAGCGCTCGTCCAGGGCAGTCCCAAGTCCGTCAGGGCACCATCGTTGGCAGGTGAGGTAGTGGGCAAGGCAGGATGTCGAGGATTTTTGGCGGATTATGGGCCCGGCCGGCGGAGCAGCTCTATAGAGCGGCCATCTTGCAGTGCGACCTCTAGCGCCCCTGCTACTGGCAAAGTTAACGCTGCCCCTAGGATATTTAGCGTGATCTCTTGCGGTAGGTGATCGCTGGCATCCATTGTTCCTATTCGGAAATCAGAGACTTTGCTGAACAGTGATAGTGATGTAAATGTAAAGTCTATGGTTGTACTTGCTGTCGAGTTGTGAAATGTGGCAGCCGGCGGACTATCATTTGGGAAACGGCCGTTTAGTGCTACTAGATTAAGATATTCTAAAACCTTTAAGCTTTCCCTTGCTAGTCTACATTGTTTGCCCCATTTGCTCGCCTCCTGTTGTGGGATGCCCCATGTTAAAAACTGCTCTTCCAGAAGTGGATCCCTTGTCAGGGGCCCTGGAAGGTGCATATTGAAGTCCCCTGTTACGATGATGTTAGATGTTGACTCCTCTGACAGTATTTTTGACAATTCTGCGATCAAAAGTTTCATCCCTGCTTTTTCTCTCGAGGGTGCAGGTATATATTTAGCAGTAGTAATTTTTGATTGTGGTTATTTCCCCCTAAATCCAGTTTTATAACATTCATGCAGTTATTTGCTGACTGTTTGATTTCTATATTCTCCATTTCATTTATGCTCTTAATTGAGGAGTATATTGTTTGTCCTCCTTTTGAGTGGCCGTATTTTGCATTTCTGATCGCCGGTAGATGGTATGCTTTAAAGCCCTGTATTTGATGCGGTTGGTCTGAACAGGTCTCTTGAAGGGCAATTAAGTCAAATTTTTGAAGATATAATAGTAGCGGTGTATCATTGACTTTATTCCCTATACCATTTGTGTTCCAGGAACATATTTTTAGTTGTTTTATTGTGGGGTTTTGTTGCGTGTCTTGTCATGTTTTCATGACCTGTGTATTGATGGTCCTTGCTATCCACTTCCAATCGTTTGATCTGAGTGTTCCTTGCGCTTGCTTTGGGCTCCATAGGTTAATTTCCGTCAGCGAAATTGATGTGCTTCGGGCCCCTTTCAGAACACATGCCGTCTTTTGCTCGTTTGACGATCTGCCGTCGTCCCTCTCATGCTGTGTTCGGGACAGTGGATCTGGATGCCCAGTTTTTATTTGTAGTTTTAGTCGTATCCCCCAGGCATGAAAACGGCGTTCCTCCTTCAAGATTCTCTCAGCAATTTCCTGCGTGGCCCATGTTGTCTTTGTGACCTCTTGATCTGACAAATGCTTGAAGTATTCAAACTCAACAAATTCCAGGTCGTTTGTGCTTATGTCAGTCAGGTTGCTGATGGAAGATAGTAATCGTAGGATATTGCCTCGATTGAGGGTGTCCCACCCCCCCTCCCTACCTCTTGATTTGTACTCTGGGATGAGCAGGATTGTACAGTTATCTGCCTCCTCCTGGATGCAGTCCCTTAGTTTAGGTTCTTCTATGAACGGTTGTTCCTGGGTCCAAGCAGCTCTTTTTGTTCTGAGTAGTGGTGCTTCTGCCTGCAGTGCTGCTACCTCAGTTTCTGCTACCGGCGGAGAATCCTGGTTCAAGGGGGCTCTTTCTCTGCCAAACAACGGTGTTCCCGCCCGTAGGGCATTTGGATAGTCCGTGATTTCAGCCCCCTTAGTTGGATTAACGGGATTGTTTGGCCGATGATTACTCCCAGTGTGACACTTATGATTTGTGCCTTTATCTATATTTTTGGGCTGAGATTGAGCAGTCTCCTTGACCATTGGAGTTTTGTGGCCGAAGTTAACCTATCTATTTCTTCTTCCTCTTCTAGGGTCACTGTTGCAGCTTTGAAGAATGCTCTTATATTGTTGGTCTTTTTTCATCCTTTCCTCTTTTGTTTTCGACATCTTTTGGTTTGCTCCCTAGATTTTTCCCGGCTTCCTTTCCCCGTGCTTTGGCCCTGAGGGCTATGATGGTCGGTGTCTTCTGGAGCGCTCTCCTGTTGCCTCTGGGTGTAGCAATGCTGTATGTTTAATTGCTCAATGCATTCCTCTTGCTGTGTTTCTCTAGACTGCTTTGGGGCTTTTCCTGCAGTTGCAGCATAGGTTTTATCTTTGATGTTCTCCGATGACTTTATGCTGTCCCTGTCCCCCCCCTTGAAGGTTTGGACCTTTGGCCCGTTATTAATCCCGGGCTTTGGTGCATTAGGTTGGGTCCGCATCTCCTTTTTTGCCGACCCTGTGCTGCATGGTTGTTGGAATTGCGTTTTGAGTCTTTGTTCTGTTGTTCTTTTGTCGCAACAGGGACTACTGAGGGGTTGTGTACCACAATGAAGCCGCTCCCAGTGGGGTGTCACAAATGCTAGTGCAGTTTTAGTCTGTGAGTGAAGGCATCTCACATAAAATGAAGGACTGGTCTCACACACCACCTGGTGTCATGCTTCATCATTGACCAGTCCTCGCCCTCTAAACCTTGGTTTGATAGAGGGCTGGCATACACCTGACGACAGGGATGCACTTCTAAACTAAGTGGGGGCCCAAAGGAAAGGATAGTGAGTTAAAAGGCCATTAAGGATGTCAGCTTAGATTTAATAGTGCTGGCATCTATATGGTAGTTAAAAACAAAGTGATCAGTGTATTGGGGATATTATTGTCCCCCCACCGCTGTCAATGGGGTCAACCTGTTTCTGCCTAAGGCCCAGTTGGGTCAGCGGCATTCATCAGGACCATAATACAAAAATATATGACGGGCTCCACTCTTACCACACTATGGTGAGAGGATTTCCACTCAGTGGGGTGATGAGGATCACACTTCCACTGTGATATGGCTAAATTCTTAAGCCCTATAATGAGGACACTTGTGCCCCATAGGAGGGTGAGGGCAGGAGACCCCTTAGGTCAGAATGTGTGACTGGACGTGATCTCCGCCTCAGTGCGGGCGCAGAGGCGGAGATCACGTCCAGTCACACATTCTGACCTAAGGGGTCTCCTGCCCTCACCCTCCTATGGGGCACACGTGTCCTCATTATAGGGCTTAAGAATTTAGCCATATCACAGTGGAAGTGTGATCCTCATCACCCCACTGAGTGGAAATCCTTCACCATAGTGTGGTAAGAGTGGAGCCCGTCATATATTTTGTATTATGGTCCTGATGAATGCCGCGGACTAACTGGGCCTTAGGCAGAAACAGGTTGACCCCATTGATAGCGTGGGGGACAATAATATCCCCATTACATCGATCACTTTGTTTTTAACTACCATATAGATGCCAGCACTATTAAATCTAAGCTGACATCCTTAATGGCCTTTTAACTCTCTATCCTTTCCTTTGGGCCCCCACTTAGTTTAGAAGTGCATCCCTGTCGTCAGGTGCATGCCCGCCCTCTATCAAACAAAGGTTTTAGAGGGCGAGGACTGGTCAATGATGAAGCATGACACCAGGTGGTGTGTGAGACCAGTCCTTCATTTTATGTGAGATTCCTTCACTCACAGACTAAAACTGCACTAGCATTTGTGACACCCCACTGGGAGCGGCTTCATTGTGGTACACAGTTTATGTTGGAGGCTGCCGACTCCCAGCACCCCGTGCTTCTGGTTCCCTTACCCCAGATTTGGTCTGGACGTTGTGGTTACACTACTGAGGGGTTCTCGTACAAGGCTCTGCTGATTTAAGCTCCCTGAATGTCCTCCTGGATAACTGGAGTATGGATCTATTAATTCTTCCGCGGGCCCAGGGTGCGATTCTTTTTTTCGCGTTGTTAGTTGCCTTTTTTAAGTCAGACAGAAGCCCCCCAATAGTGATGGAATTGTTGTGAGTTTTTCCACGATAGTGTGACAAGTACAGCTCGGCTGCATTATTTTTGTTTCAGCTTGGACCCTCTTGATCATGCTATTTATGTCTGCTAATTTGTTGTCAATGTTAGACACGTACTGCTAAGAAGTTTAGGAGGGATAATTGAATGTCCATTTTGTCGGAGTGATACTGCATGGCTTTTATTGATAACTGTAGCATGTTTAGTAAGGAGGACCATAAGTTTTCCACTCCCTTTGGAGACTTTTCTGTGGCCGAGTTTGTCGTGTTCTCGTTTACTGACCTCCTCCTGTGGGATGACTGGGGAATACGAGGCTACTAGTCTCTCACACTCCTCTGTTGTAAGCTGAGAGGTGTTGCCTGGTTTGGAGGTTTCTGTTGAATCGTACTCTGTCTCTTCTGTTGTCTCGCTTTTCGCTGGCTTTTTCTCTGCGCCATCTGACTCCTCTGGATCGTGGTCAGGTTGAATAAGCTGGTCTGGGGCCTGGTCTGTGGTAGGGCTTGCCGCCAGGCTGGCGACGTTGGATCCTAGGGTTTCTCCTGTTTGATCCGAGACGTCAAGGTCCTTGGTTTGTGGCTGTCTTAAGGCTTGTGGCTCGATGTTGATCTGCGAGCTAGGTAAGTCAGGCACATGGCTGTTGTACTCAGCCCCTGTTTGTGTGTTTATTGGCCACGGAATTGGCAGGATTACGATCTTTGGCTCGAACGGATAAATCTGTTTGTCATTAATGGCTCTGTTTCCAGTACTATAATTTTCCCCACTGTGATTTATAGTTCCTACTTGGGTGGAGCTAGGCGTGGGTATAAGTGTGTTCGATAAGCCCTCTACTGGTTCCTTGCCTCCAGTGCCGCATCCTTGATCTTGTCCTTGTCCAGCCCATACTGAACTACATCTTGTCTTGTTTTCCGTTGTCTGTTTTTTCGCCATCAGAGGCATTATTGTGCACTGAAGGTGCGGTTCCTATTACATCCCCTCCTTCTTTTTGCATTCCCCCCTCGGGCTCCATGGGAGAGGGGAGTCCCTTGAGGTCACTGATTGGAGAGTTTAAGAATGAACCAGCGTCTTTCAAAAATGAAAATTTTGAGAATCTTTGGCTGAAAGCCCTTGGTTGCTGTTCTGTACGGGGTAGCGGATTCTGTCTCTACCAGCATCAGATTTACCGATGGGGTCTGCTCCCGTACCAGTGGTTTATTTGTTTCAGTTGGAGCGTTGCTCTTCCTGTTTCCTTGCCTTTTAACCGGCGCAGTGTTGGTTATTTTCCTTACTTTCCCCGACCTCATGGCGCACCTATGGGGGTTATGGTTGTGTGGTAACCCGAGCAGTTACTCGAATGACTTGCCGAGTAGTTAGTTGATTCGCAACAGTGTTTGGCTGATTTTTCCTGTTTCCTGTTTGTTGTTGAGATAAATTCCCTGCGGCGTTCTGGTTGTTCTTGCACCTATTCACCTCCTTCCAGTGCAAGGCGCAAGAAAGCCTATATTTAGACGCTGCAGGTGGACTGAATATGTTTGCTTGCCAGGCCCCCGCCCCCCCCCCCCCAGCCCTCCCCTCCCTGCTTCTTGCTATGCTGTTTACTAACACCGGAGGGCTCCTGCTCTCGGGGGGGGGGGGGCTGGGCTGGGAGACCTCGGTCAGTCGCGTGTACAATCTCCCTGCTGCCACTTGCCTGTTTGCTTGCTGCTTTCTACTCTTCTTGCCTTTCTTGCAGCAACGCTGTGCCGGTGGCCCCTTCTCCGCCTTGGGGCCCCTTCTCCGCTCCTGCTGCTGCTACTGTGTTGGCTGATAAGCCGGGTTTGCAGAGACTGGCAAGGAGACCAAACAGTGGGTTAAGCACTGAGCCTGCAAGCCGCCTCCTCAGACCGCAAACCGCAGAGACTCCTTTGCGGTGGCTGTCCGTTATTGTTTCTCCTCCTCACCGCCTACCCACTTTTCCTCGCACTCCAGGGCCCAGCTAGACTCGAGGTACAATACGGGTGCAGGCAGGCAGGCAGGTGGGCGGGTGCAGACGTGTGCGGGCTAACAAGCTGTATCCGCAAAGGTCTCCCAGTGATGCGGCGAAACCGGGACCTGGACTCCTAGGCTCCCTTACTGTGTCTCCACTATCTCCGTAGCACGTAACCTCAAGTGTGAGCTCTGTGCAGATTGAGCTACACACAGGCTGTGCACGGGCCGAGCCGGAGGTCCGGGTTCCGGCGATGTCAGAATCCTAGCTACGGCTCAGGAAAGCTCGAAGCTCAGGATGCTCTGCAGCACACACCGAGCTGGTGCTCACTCGCCGCTCTCGCACTTCTGCTCTCTCTGCTGCTCTCTAGCGGTGGTCAAGTGATTCCCAATAGAGTAGACAATGCAAAGGATTGAACCATAAGTCTTTCCCTTTTGAAGGTAGGAGGTTTGAGCAGGAAGTTTTCCACATTGCGTGAAGGTCTAGAGCTGCCTGAGATTTTGAGTTTATTAGCCAGATAGCGTGGGGTGGAGGTGTGCAAGGCTTTGTGGGGGAGAGCAGGTACGACCTGGCTTGATAAGATTTGGTGTAAGTTCGTTTTTTTAGTAGGACCATGAATGGAGATTTAGTGCCATTGTGACATGCGAAGTAGCAGGATCAGAAGTATGGGTTGTCGGTAACCGGTTTATGTGCATTGCTCATCTATATTGATGTAACAAAGTATTTGCTTGTCTGCTTTCTGGAAATCTTGCTCTTACTCCGCAGGCTGCCTAAATGTTGTTGGCGATTGGTGATTGTTACGTTGGTTGGTGGCTGTGTAAATTGTATGCAAAGTGTACTGTTTGTTTGCACTAATGTGTAGTTCTGTCTTAGTTATGTGGAAGGGTGCATGGATGTTCAGATGTTGAGTACATGTTGCCATTAAAAAGAACGGGAGTCTTGCATCTGTTGTCCCGTGTTTGGGAATAGAGTGTTATTTCTTGCTCTCTTTTACTGTTCAACGTGCCTGCCGGGTGACACGTGAGTTGAATATATGTGTGGATTGACAGTCAATTGTTATTGGGTGTGAAGGATGTGCCGCAAGTCCTTTCTTCTAGTGGGGGTGTTACACCTACACCTTAAGAATGCTCTGTTGGAGCATAAGGAATCTGACGTTATATAAATTCAAATTCTACACAAGTTGGTGAGCCCTGCCTTGTGACTAACGAGTAACTTACATTCTAATAAGCTTAGTCTTGGTAAGGATTGTTGTGAGGGGGGGGGAGTAGGGGAGGGTCAATGATTATGAAGCATATCGTCTATAACGGAGACGTTCCTAGTTCAGCCAGAAGTCGATGGCATGTTCATCGCTTTATGCCCCAAATCTTTCTGTACACTATTATAATGTATTTTGTCCAAAGAGGTGGTGCTCTGCCCAGCTTACATGTGAGGGTAGGTGACTTGAACGCCTGTTAAAATGTGGACCGTGCCTTAAGATGTAGTAAAGACGGGTAAGATTATGGTGACGATGCACCCCGTATCTTTTAATGCATTCAGGCTCATATAAGCTAATCGGTGCAACATTTCCCCTCCTTTCTGTTAAGCATACATATATACTGCCTCGGTACTTAAGTGACTTGTTTCCCATGTTTTATTAACTTTGCTAAATTAATATAAATATGACGTTACACACGTCAGTGGGGGGATTTTTGGGTACTATTACAGTAATAGTATGGTGGTATACATCTTAAGTTGCCAACTTTGTTGTATTTGTGTTTCTAGAGCTATTAGTAACATTTCTTCATGCTAGAGGCTGTTTTTCTTTGCATTGAGATGCCTTTTAGTGCTCAAATTATCTGTGTAATGAAACAAGTTGTTGAGTTAATCACACCTAATTTGAGTTGAACCTTTACCAAGCCACGTTGTGCAACAAGTGAGATATTTGAAACCTGGGACAAGAAAAAAACAACCCATAGAGATAAGTAAGGTAACATTACCTGTACTAACAGCATGCATAAACGTGCCCCAGTTTGCATCTTATAACAGGGAATAGGCCCACTCTGACGTGTATGACTTTGTATGTGTTGGTTCATCTGTAACCAAAGCCTAGATGAGACTAAAGCAATCTACATGGAGACATCTGCGCGTAGGACCAGCTAAATGGGAACGTTCAGCTGTGTATATAGCTAGGGAAGAGGAGGTAGTTACAGCTCCCTAAACGGAGCTCGACATCAGCTGCATTAAAAAGACTTCACTGGCTACCTTTACATAAAATAATTTTGTTTAAGACATTGCTGCTAGTCTTTAGGGCTTTTTACATTTTTTTTATTTTTTTATAAACTCTTTTTATTAAACAGAGAGAATCAACGTTATGCGTACAGATAGGAGGAAAACAGCAGCGTTAAATTACGAATACATCATTACATTAAGCCATACAGTTGGTATTAACACGTTCTAGACCTAGGGCGTTACAGGTTCTTCAGGGGAGGGGATAGCAAGTGGAATACATATGTAACCCCGGTATTCGTTCCATTTGTTCCAAATCGCGGACCATTTCTTGGGGCACCCACGAGCCACATATACCGTCTTTTCTCTAAGCATGCACCAATCCATATCTGTCCGCCACTTATCAAGTTTAGGTGGCGTACCGGAGCACCAGAGCTGGGCGATATTCCTCTTAGCCAACATCAGGCCCAGCGTGACCCGTAGCTTGTCTTTGCTATTTGAGTCCATGGGTTCCCAAACATTTAGGAGACATCGTTTAGCTTCAGGTCTAAGACTTACCCTGAGGACCTCCTCCATGCACTCATGTATCTCCTTCCAGTAACTCTGAATATATCCGCATTCCCATATTATGTGCATGAATGTGCCCTCCTGACCACACTGCCTCCTGCACCTTCCCTCCATCGCTCTTCCCATTCTGACCAGCCGGGACCCAGACACATACACTCTATGTAGTACCTTCAACTGTATCAGGCGCAACCTAGAGGAGATCGCAACCTCTCGTGGGGAGTAGACCGCTTCCTGCCACTCTTCGTCGTCCAGCTCTAGGCCACCCCCCCCCCCCCCATCGCTCCCTGAGCAGTTCGAGGGGATCGGACGCGTTATTGATCAGTTTTTTTTAATATGTGAGGGAGATCGCCTTCGTGGGCATAAAACCGTCTAGTAACCTGTCTTCCAACGACAAGGACTCTGGGGGAGAGGCACCTTGGGGTAAATTCGTCATCAGTGCGTGCCGCACCTGCAAATAACGGAAGTACTCTGTGTCAGCTAGTTCGTATTCTTGCTTCAAGGAGGCAAACGACACTACTACCCCCCCCCCAAATCAAAGATCCCGTATCTTCGAGATCTCGATCATATCCCATTTATCGAATCCTTTCGTGGTCCTCAGTGTGCCTAGTTGTTCAGTGTCCCACAGGGGAGTAGCAAGTGTTAGCTTCTGGTCCCACCCCAGGCTTCTGTTTACTGCCTGCCAGACTTGCACTGAGTGTTTGGTTGGCCCTGTTAGTAGAGGCTTTCGAGTTTTGGAGTAGAGGGTCCTGTTATAGTTACCACCCGGGAGCAGCCATTTGTCCATTCTATAACCTGGGTCATCCCAGTATCGATATGTGCAATGGTTGATTGCGACCAGGTGGGCGGCCCAATAGTATCTTTTGATATCCGGGAGACCAATCCCTCCGTCGTACCAACTCAGAACTAGCTTCTGTAACGCTATTCGGGGTCTACCTTCCCAAAGTAGCTCTCTGGAGACCCTCAATTTCTTTAAAATGACGTGTAGGGATCCAGTCTGGGAAGTTCTGTAGGGCATAAAGGAAGCGTGGCAGCGACATCATTTTGAAAAGTGCTGCCCTACCCAACAAGGAAAGAGGGAGCGCCTTCCAGTGTGTAACGACTCGTCTCAGTCTCTGAAGGGGGTTGGGGAGCAAGTTGCGGCAGTACCGGGTCTTGGGGTCCGCCGATATGAAAATTCCCAAGTACCGGAAGCCCCCCTCGGCCACCTGGAGTCGGCAATGCTTTAGCGGACTCGGGGGAGCCCCACTGAGAACGTACAGCAGACATTTGGCCCAGTTAATTTTATAACCAGAGAATCTCCCAAAGCTGATAAATATGTCCAGGACTCTGTTGAGCGATGCCCTGGGGAAGCCAAATATAAGAGGATGTCATCCGCATAGAGGGAGATGCGGTCCTCCCAGGTCTCAGTCCATTTGAGGCCACAGATTATAGGGTCTCTGCGGACCCACGCTGCCAGCGGCTCGAGGGAAAGGGCAAACAGTGGTGACAACGGACAACCCTGCCGGGTCCCGCGACCCAGCGCAAACACCTCAGTTTTCTTGTTATTGACCACGATTTGCACCAAAGGCTCGGTGTAAAGTAGCCGCACCCACCCTATATAGCCGGGGCCGAAACCCATTTTTGCCAGGACTGTGAACAGGTATGGCCACTCTATAGTGTCGAATGCCATGGTGGCGTCCAAGGAGACCACAACTGTGTCTTCCTGGATCGTACCGAGTCTTCCCAATACTCCATGCAGTCTCCTCGGGTTTAATGCGGCGTTGCGGTTGGGCATAAAGCCTGATTGGTCAAGGTGCACCAGCTTACCTATGACCTGGGCCAATCGACCCGCCAGCAACTTAGCCAAGACCTTGGGCTCCGCGTTCAATAGAGAGATGAGTCTGTAGGATGAACACCTATCTCTAGGCTTTCCGTCTTTATGTATTGTTACTACCCTTTGATCACGGGGAAGCAGTCCCACTTCTCTGCTTTCCTCAAACATAGCCCGTAGATGCGGGGCCAAGGTGTCCGGTTTGAGCTTGTACAACTCAATCAGTAGGCCATTGGGGCCCAGTGCCTTACCGGATTGGAGATTCCGAATCGCCTGCACGACCTCGTCGTTGGTGAATGCGCTGTCCAATGACTTTGCTTCCTCAGGGGACAGGGTTGGAAGCTGGATATCCGAGAGCATCGCCCGCGAGTCGTCTTCAGACAAGGAGGAGCCTGCCCGATATACTTGACAGTAATGCTCGGCAAACTCGTTGGCGATCGCCTGCGGGTCTGTTATTTTACGCCCCCCTGAGTTTTGGCACTAATCTGCTAGCCAGCTCCTTCCTGTCTAGCCAGGCCAGGAGCTTCCTGACCTTGTCACCCAGGTCGTATATCCTGCCCTCTTTTTCCCTACCTAGTGTTTTGGCCATTTCAGTAGCTATTACCTTATACTCTTCCCTCTTGAGTTTCAACTCATGCCTTATCTCGTCCGTGGCTCACCTCTCACTCTCCTCCTCCAGCCGGAGGATGTCTTTTTCCACTCGGACTAGGTCTTTAACTTTCTCCTTTCGCGTTCCAGCGATGAGTGAGAGCGCCTGCCCCCTCATGACTGTTTTAAACGCCTCCCAGATAGTTTGATGCGAGTTCACGGACCCTACATTGTCCGTGAAATAGCTATCCATGGCCTGAAGCAAAGCCTTCCTGACCGCTGGGTTCCGAAGATGCCAGGGGTTGATCGGTGCAATTTTCCCTACCCTTTTTAGGTCTCGCCTGGCATTGCAGCGCTGCTCGCTCTGCAGTCTTCTTCTAATCGATTTACTTTGAGAAGTGGAGTTTAGGCTCCGCCCGTTTATTTAGCTTGGTTTGCGTCATTGTTTATGGTAAACAGTGTCTTTTCATTGTGACTGAGGATTTTTAGTCCCTCCTGGTTACCGCCCTGTCTCCTTTTTGCCCCGCCCACCCGGACTGGATCCTTTACTGGCGGCGTGATACTGTCTCCTTTAATTAGTGGGTGAGCACTTTCTTTTTGTCGTTCCAGCTGCGAAGAATAAATACATGCGATGAGTGTGGGCGCTCGCGCAAAGCGAGGGCTGTTCTTAGTTATGGCATCAACATTTGTATATCGCCTTCTATAACCAGTACGGCACCTTAGCGCTCCTTAACCTAGGCGCTCATTTTGGAAGGGGTCTGTAGTGCCCGGTATCTTGTGTATGGTTTTACGTAACTAGTAATGCTTAAACAAGAAAGCATAATGCTGTAGGCAGAGCGAGCCGACTCCAAGCACTTTGGCTGGCGAGCACATCTGCTGTTACCGCATCCCCACTCCCTCCCACCAGCGTGCAGTCACGAGCCTGGCCATGCACGTCCATTGCTTTACCATTTCTGGAGTCATCTGCGCTGATTCTGAGGGTAGCTCGTGCTCCTTGCCCGAGATACACAGACTTTTCTTTTTATACCTCTCTTCCCCCTATTAGTTTTGCACCTTGTTTTCTGACCCACCCACACACACACACACACATCAGCCCTTGAGTCCTAATGCCGACGACCTTTCACCCGCTTAGCTGAGCTATCCATCCAGCGCATACATAACACCCTGCTTCTGGGGCGCTGCCTCCTCAAACTGCACCCCGCCTTCCCGGGCCAGAGCAGCGCTTCGTCACACCCGAGAGGTGCGTGGAGAGCAGGGACGTAGCTTCTATCATTGGTGCAGCAGGCGCAGTGGCACCGGGATACAAAGCCCCGAGGGGGGCACTGGGCCCCGATAGTTGCTGTATTAATTATCCCAACAGCAGCCAAAGGGGCAAGTTTCATTGCTTGCACCCGGGCCCATGGCATCCTCGCTACGCTACTGGTGGAGGGCGCTACACCTAACATGGCGTCCCTGGGCAAGGCATGGCTGCTGATCCTCGTGTTACCGAGTCAAGGGGCTTTTAGTCATGGCTGCTGTTTAGGTAAATTTTTTTTATTTTTTTTCAGTGTAACTGACTGTTTACCGGAGGAGCCCTAGCTGTCTAACTCCCTCCCACATCATACGCACATCTCTGTAAGTTTACCTAGCTATAAAACGCTCCTGTCCCTGAATAATGTGATGTTATTTATTTCTCCTTTCCGTGAGGGGACGACAAGTGCGTGTCACGTATTTTTGCCATAAGTAAGAGTGGAAACAATTTAGTTTGTGGTGTGCTCTAAACTGATACTTGAAATTATATATGGGCATCCATATGCGAGTGAGGGAGTTATGTGAAGCGGACCGTGATCCGAATTCACTGGAGAAACGTCGAGCTAAAGTGACTTGTCCAGATTGACACAATGTGTTCAAGGGGAAGCCGGGACGTTGGGTTTCTTGGTTACACAGTCTGCAATACTAAAACCAGGCCATGCCCCCTCATCTCTAGCTCCACATCAAAAGGCAATGTTCTGTGCATGGTTTCATTTGAAGACACGTATGTTACTCTCCCTCTCTAGACCCCGCCTCTTCCGCCAGCTATACCTTTTATTACATAAGCCCGCTTTTTCATATCTTTCGTGTAGTTTATAGCAAAAGCAGAAAAGTGATACCCAAAAGGATGGGTGCCCCAAAAACATGTTATATTTAATTCCACATTAGGTGGTAGCTGAGTATTGTCTTTCTGAACCCACGTAACTGTCACATGACTAGGGGAGGGGGGCTTGGAAAGCAGGGGGTGGGGGTTTGATGCTTTGTTAGCTGCCTGGCCCTTAACTCTGTTCCTTATCTTGCTGGAACATTCTATCATGGTGAGATACTGCATGGCGGGCCTACGCATTCCATGCCTCTGGTGGGGAGGGGTGGCAGCTGGACCATAGCAACTCCTGTTTTAATGCCTCCCCTTTACACCCCTCCCCACATTAATCCCTCAAAGTTGTCCTTGGCGCTCAGGAATGCTGTCTGGCCCCAGCGCCCTAATGTTATGTTTCAATATTTAGTTGGTATTCGGATAACAAACCTCTTCCCCAGTATCTCAGACACTGAACTCGAAACTGGAACTGCGCTTGACTGCCTTAAGATACAGAGCATGCGATGACAGCGGGGCATGTGTAAACCAGTAAAGAGCCATGGAAATGTGAAGTAAAATGTGTACATTCAATGTTATGGGCATTTGAAGGGAAATTATCATGCCTCATCAATATTCCATAAATTCATACATAGTATCTAAAAACATTTGAATCCGCTGTCCCTAAACGTGGATATACCAGATTTTGTGAACGAAGATGAATTTATTGGAAGTGCTGAGCGACGCCATCCATGTTTGTGAGAATGCAATAACTATTGAGTCGTTTTGACTACTAGTCCTGGTTCATTCCTGTTGGTGAGGGCTGCACTCAAAACGGGTACAGCTCTTTTATAAAAGGCAGGGGGTTTACCCAACAGGCAAGGGTCAACACAAGTAAATAATAAAATAAGCAAAGCATTGCATAAGTGAGTTTATGCATACACCCACTTTTTACATATAACAATAAACTTGATAGGGGCTTAAAAAAAATCCTGCCACATCTTGGCAGTGTAAGCAAGTATTAAACAGATTAGCTGAGAATCGCTGGGAGCCTGAGGCCAGCAGACCAGCAGGCCGGTCTGGGGCAGTGAGACAGTAACACACTTTTGTTGGAAGAACCAATAAAAAACTCTGCAAAAAGAACTATTATTTCAAACACTGCACAGCTCTACAAGTAAATCTAAACCGGGAACTTCACTACACACCACATACACTCCATAACACATGGATAAAAGACATAGTCATTTACAACGCCATTTACAACGCCAACAGCTCTAACTTAAGCAAATGCGAGACCTATTGCTTTTCCAATGCTTGTGTCATTTAGAGCTAATTCCACCCAGATGGGAGAGATATCAGATATACCCCTCGCTAAGTGTCTGACGTCCCGTACGCTACTGATCTGGGATGGCGGCATAAGGAGGTAGTCTATGCGGGAGAGACTATTGTGCGCCCCTGAGTGAAAAGTGTATTGGAGAGACTGTGGGTGAAAAGCTCTCCATACGTCCGTCAGGCCCATTGCTTCCGCAAAGTCAGGTAGCCACTGTTGAGAAGAGCCGATGTTTTTTGGGGGATGACTGTCAAGCGTTCCCGATACTACTGCATTAAAGTCCCCGCCCGCTATGAAATGTCCTTCTGGAAACGAAAGCATAATAGCCCCTAGATCCCTAAAGGTACGGCCCTGTAGGCCCGGTGGAACATATACTGACATTAACGTCAGTGTCTTCCCCTCCCACTGCCCCGAAATGGCTGCATACCGGCCCATTTCATCCATCCAGGTGTGTTGTACTGACCGCGGGAAGGACTTCTTGAGCATAATGCCACCCCTCTGGACCCCGTCGTGAAGCCAGAGTGCGCCACCATTCTGTAACCCCGTCTATTCATTGCTGGACAGGAGTTACCAACTAGATGGGACTCCTGCAGGAGTCCCATGTCTGGGGTGTGTCGCTTGATAAGCTGTAAAACTATGCAACGTTTCACCCTGTCCCCTAAGCCATTAACATTCCAGCTCAGGAGTCTAATGCTTTTGTCCCACTGCGTCATCATCAAAGTACTGGTGAACCGCTAATTCCTCCTGTGGTCTACGGAGAGATAGTATCTGAATCTCTAAATTAAGTCAAACAGTCTCAACCCCCCCCCCCCCCCCCCTCCCTGCTCCCCTGCACTCTGGGCTCCAAACTGCCCATCCAACCAACTGAGTGCCTGTCGCCCATACATTCAACTAAAAGAAGTAAACTGTGGGGGTGAATAGCTCCGCCACCCCAACCCTCCCCTGTGCCCTTCCTTAAACTCACACCGAAATGGGCCATGCACCACCTATAGGATGCCAGAGGGTAACTGGTGCCACAGTTCAAGACAATCATCAGTAGATCAAACCCCCAGCTCTCCCAGCTGAGGAGCGCCCACAGGAGGTCCGTCAAGATAGATCAAGAGTACCTTACTGTCCCAAAGAGCCTACGGACTGTAGACTGGCGGCAGACTTCCCTTCATTTGGCGCTGTGGTACTTTGCCCCCCTCCAACCAGTCGGCAGCTTCTTCCGGGTGCTCAAAGAACCACGATTTGCCCTCTGCCTCCACCCTTAGTCTGGCTGGAAACAGCATGGCGTACTTCACTCCTTTGTAATCGTCGAGCTTGTCTTCTGCAAGTTTGCGAAAGTCCTGGAGTTCCTTAACTTCTTGTTGCAGCTGCGACGTGTCGCCCAGGAGACTAGAAGTTATGACCTCCATTTGCTTCACCTTCTCACTGATCTTCGTCATATCGGCCCTAATCAGAGTGACCTCCGCCGTGATCGTGTCCATTCTTTGCTCCAGGGACGACCGGACCCCGGAAATGGCCTCCATCACATCCTTAAGAGTTAGTTCAGGGCGTTCGCTCTCTGGTCCTGCAGCCATTTTACCCTTTGGGTGAAGCTCAGAGTCCACAGGTCTTGGCAATGCATATTTGTCCAGTTTCGTTTGCTGGGTTACTTTTGCGCTCTTGGGGCCTGACATTTCTCTGACTGTTGGGTCTACTCCTGGACCACCCGATCCCAACTGGAGAGTTCCCAGGTAGGATCACTGCGGCTGATAGTACGCGGGTTTTCCAGATGGGGTCCCAGGATACAGCTTGGATACCAGAGAAGGCCGGAGTGCTTCCCATACAGTCTACCCCCATCGCACCAGAGGAGCACAGAATTTGACCAGTTCGCTGATAGATAGTAATGTCCTCCCTAGGCCCAGTAGATCAAGCCCCGGCCGACCGGAGGCGCGCCAAAATGAGGTCTACGTCCCAATACGTCATTCCACCCTCTGATGACAAGCCGTCCGTCGCCTCCGGCGGACACCGTCGCCTCCGGCGGACACCGTCGCCTCCGGCGGACACTGTCTGCTCCACCACCAGTGCCCACGCAGCCTCTGGGCCCCAGTCCGCGCTCCTCACTCGCCACCGGGCCCAGCAGGTTACTTCTGTTGGCGGCCGGCCCAGTAGCCCCAGGACCCCCAAAAGGCACCGTCTGCCCGCAGCGGGCCATCACCTGTGGGGGCCGAGCAACTCCACAACGGCCAAAGCGGCGGGCCGGCAGTCCGCAAGTGCCCTCTGTTAATCGGTCTCCTCTGCAACCCCCACTCCTGTCGCAGCGCTCCTCGGGCACTCAACGCCCCGATCGCCCTCCGCCTCCACACTCACCACTGGTCCGCCCCCGGAGAGGGTCCACTCCCCAGGTGCCGCGGCCAGACGCCAACAGGGATTTTCGTTGTGGCAGCGTCACACCCGCCGGGGCCGCCGATGTGGGCGTTCCAGCGGCCGAGGCGATACCCTCCCGCCCCCAAGGTCCGCACACCCAGCTCCGTACAGCGCGATCAATACTTCGCGGCCGACATCTTCTGTAGAGGCCGCCAAGTGGCCTCGCCCCCAGCAACGTCACTCCTATCCCGCCATCTCCTCCGGCCTCTCCCGGCACCGATACAGGCCCCGACCACGGCCTCGCACCGAGCGGGAGCCGGACCAAGGGCTTCGCCACACCCCCACTCCCGCCACTGCAGGTCCCGGTCCCTGGTTTCGGGCAGGCCCAATGTCGTCTCTTCGATTCCCTCGAGCCCGCGGGGTCAATGAGGCCAGAATCTTCGCCACTGCCCCTCCGGACACTCCGGTGCTTCACCCCTCTTCCGGGCGACGGATAGATGGGACGGATAGAGGGAAAGGGATTGAGGTCTTGCGAAGCTCTTCTACATCGCGGCCATCACGCTTACGGCGTAGCCACGCCCCCGTCTTTAGGGCTTTTAAGGCCACAGGCCGGAAATATCTCGCTGCAAGATTCAGCCATTACAAGACCCTGAGAACACTGAGATCCTTGAACAAAAATCTGTTGGCGTCCCCCTCTATCAGGTTAAAAACTTGAATGGTTGTGTGTGCAGCAGTGCAGAGAATGCTGTCTAATTTCACATATTAATGAGTGCTGTCTAACCTGAATTAAAAAGCTATGTTTTGGCTTATTTGGAACGTGGGTGGGGAATGAGGTTGTTTGTTAGAATGTAGATTTTTTTTTTTTTGTACTATTGAAATTTGATGGTAAGCCTAGATCATCCAACAAAATACATCAACATACTTGGGGAAACAACAAGGTCTAGAGCGAGTTCATGAAGTTGGACAGCGAAAGTACCAGGGGGAGTTGGAGATGAAGAGTGTTCCATAGTTTTATTGCTGTGCCAGAACTACATCATTCACCTATTATTGCGCTTCAGGTCACAGGTATCTCCGGGCTTTCTTTGTGCTGCACATGGCATTCAGTTTGGCAGTCATGAACCTGGACTTTTTTTGGGGTGGGGGCGAAGTCCCCTTTGAACAATTGCTGCTGCCTGAAATTGTACCCTGTTGTGCATCAGCATCCAGTTTAGCGACTGGCAGATCCTAGACACATAATTCCAATTTTTTTTGTTCTCCTCGCAGCAATGGTGCTATGTTTTGATCAACTCTAGACTGTTCATTACTTACTCTAAAGCTTTTAAATAGATGTCATTATCATAATGGAGCCATAGGTTATTGACCTGATTACAGTAATATTAAACTAAGATTAATAAATGACAAAATGATGTGCAACTCAGTCAAGTCCAGGTTCAGTCTGGTTTGTCTGGGCTAGCTCCAGCTTCCATCCTGTGAGGCCAAGCAAGTGAGGATCAACTCTGGAATCTAGATTTGTCTGCTGAAAATCAGAACGGTGTTACCTAAATTTCGTTTAACTGCTAAGGGTCCACTCTCTCACCACTGACAGACATGATGTAAGGTGAAATTCTGACATTTTACCTGGGAGGGTTTCTCTCTCTGGTCATATAGAACATCAGTTGCATGTCTTCTGTGTACATATAGAAACAAGCCACCAGAGGCTGCATTTAGATGTTAAATGGCAGAGAGCAAAGATTAGATTCCTGCACAAAGCCCAATTGAGGTCACGAGCCATTGAGGTAAAAGGAGTTAGTGATCTCGGTTTGGATCACAATGTGAGTAAAGATCTAAAATCTAGTTTGCGGGTCTTGGCATCTGAAGGTTTTGAGTCTCCAGGATCATTGGTTGATCTCAAATGGCTGCTGGTGGGTCTACCTGACCACCAACTTTGCCTTCCGTTCCATATTGTCTGGGACTGTGAATACCAAAAACTCTACACTTAATCAAATTCTGAGTTTGAACCGTGTTCGGGTAATTGACCACCCCCATTGTCTTTGCAATTATAACAGTACAGACTTTTCTAATGAAAAAGTTACTTACTATTGATAACACTCTTTCTAGTGAATACTCTAACTGCAGATTTCTCACCTTGTGCAGTCCTCCCCCTCCCCCGACACCAGACTAGATCCAAAGAATGTTCTCAGCAATTTTCTTGCATGTTGACAGATGGCATCATTCCGTCTGCTTTGGGTCCGTCCCATCCGGAATATGGCATTGGGGCCCTTAAATAGCCACCACCTCCCCTCGATGTCAGTTTCTTTCTGATCTCTGTCCACTTAGTCAGACGCGAGCCCTTAGAAATCACATTGTGGCGGTGTTCAGATCTCTAGACTGGAATTTATTAGTATGAACTAGATGAGTCAATTCCACAGAATATGGAGAAGGGTGGGTCATTGAGAAATATGCGGTTACATTGAGTATCCATCAGAAAGAGCGTTTTTCTTCAGGTGTATACTCCTAACCACAGATTTCTCATCTTGGGAATAAATACCAAAGCAGTACCTCCTCAGGTGATGGACTGTGGAATGGCTCAGACAAGTAAATCCTGCAAGAAAGACCGAGCAATGTGCCCCTTCCGGTGGAACTGGACATCCAAGCAGTAATGCTTTGTGAACGTATGACTGAAGCCACATTAGCAGCCTGGCAAATGTCCAAGACTGCACATTGTGCACCAGTGCAGTGATCGTTACTTTCGCTCTAGTAGAATGAACGCATAAGTCTTCCAGGGATTGCTTCTATGCCAGATCTTGATGCACAGGACTATCCATTTCAAGATGGTCCTCTTCTGGCTGCTTCCACTTTTTCGTCTCAGAAAAGCCCACAAAGCGCTGATCTCACAATGGAGTCCTTCTTTCTCCTTGAAGGTATGAGGTAGGGCGAAGAAAGTTGGTAGGTTGATGGGCACCCCTATATGGAAGGGCGTGACAACCTCTAGGAGGAAAGCAGCTTTTGTCAGAAGAACCTGTTGGTACGTAAAAAAGTTTGTATATGGATGCTGGACCATCAGTTTGCAGTTTGCTCATGTTACGAATTGAGGTAATCACGACGAGAAATGCAGTTTTTAGCGTCTGGAGACGTGAGGAACAACTGTACAAATGGGGCGCACATGAGAAAAGTAAGAACCAAATTAACGTCCCACTGTGACGTGAGAAAATGGTGTTGACTGGAACTTGAATCTGCACTTTTAAGAAACTCATCACGAGCTGATTTAAAAACAGATAGTTGTTCAGGTTGATGTCAGCCTTTTGGCCTTTTTACAAGTAACCTGTACCTTTTGCCGCAGCAAGGCCTTGCAGGGTTAAAGAAAGACAAAATAACGAAGTCCACTTTCTGTGCCTGAAGAGGCTGATTGTTGCAGGAGGGACACCGGACAAAAACCTTTTCCCAGCATCCTGCATAAACCGTTTTGGTTGAAGGACACGTGTCTGCCAACTACCTCAGAATCAAGATTGAAAGCCACCAACTGTTACCCCTCAGTCTCTACGCATGGAAATGTAACTAGTACTGGCTGTGTTGCAAGTCCCTGCTCTGCTGCTACTAAAAGAGATCCTCCTGAAGGGGCACCCAGAATGGAGGAGATATGTTCAAGGCCAGAAGTTCCGAGTAATACACACATTTCTCACCCACTTCTGCGCTACTAGGATGACTTGGGCTTGGTCTTTCCTGATTTTTTTGTTTTTGTTTGATCTGTTTATTAATTTTTACATTTATAGTACAGTGGACAGACATGTATATTGCCATATAGAACCAGTAGGCAGTCTACGAGATAGTGTTTAACATAGCAGCGCAATGACATGAAGACATAACTGTCATCAATTCTATCTCGTTAACAGTAGATATCATACCCCAGGCTACACACACACCGTTAAGAATCTTTCTGCATAAGTTTTTCCTGGTTGCACTACAGTACAGACATACTTTGCGTGTACATATTAATTACATATATGCATTTCGTATGGCTTCACTCCACCATGTCACTTCAATTAGCTAATCGATCAAATGACCTTATAGATAACATCAAACCAATAACACAACCAGAAGGAGGGGTAGGGAAAGAGAGCAGGATCCTCACATAGGTGGGTGAAAACATTGTCTTTGATCAGTGCAGGAAAGTGCCATTTATACAATCGTACATTTGCATATTGTAACTACTTGAAATTAATAAATGTCAGTTTGGGGTATATGGGGCATACCATACCTTCCAGTTCACAATTCGGGCCACATTACGATTTGGTCTTTCCTGATCTTATTCAGAACTCTGGGCAGGAAGGTTTGCAAGAGTCCAGAGCTCCTTTCCAATCGCAAGGCATTTATGAGCATGAGTTGCCGTTGGAAAACGTGGACAGTGCGCATTTTCTGCAGTGGAGAAATCATGGAGCCAGTGTTCTCCCCATTGCTGAAAGGCCGCCTGTGCCACCTCCGAGTGAAGTAACCATTTGTGAAGTGGTAGGCAACGTTCTCCTTGGTGTTCAGTGATTCTGCCTGATGTTGTACCGTCGGGGAGATGTCCTGACTATTCAGCCACTTCCAAAGGTGCAAAGACTCGTGGCACAGGATCTGCGACCCCCACTCCGCCTTGTTTGTTGCAGTACCATGTGGTGGTAGTGTTGTCTGAGAAAACCAGCACCCATGCCCCCTTGATTGAGGGAAGAATGCTTTCAGTACAAGGTGTAATACTCGCAGCTCCTACAAGTTGATGTGGAGACGGACTTCTGCCGTAGACGAGTGTCATCTGATCTCAACCTCTGCCAGATGCCGGCCCCTCCCATCAATGATGCATCCATCACGACCATTAACTCTGTGGAGTCCAGAAAAGGGCCTGCCGCTGTTCCCGTTGCTATATAGCAATCACCACTGAAGGTCTTTTACCATCTTTCTTCGACACCTAGATCTGATCGGTTCCCTTGGTGCTGAGCCCAGTGAGACTTCAAATCGCACTGCAGAGCTTGCATGTGCCACCTGGCTTGGCCCAGAAGCAGAATGCAGGAAGCCAAGAATCCCCAACCACTCTCAAGGTTGAAACATTAATTATGGCCCGAATGGCCTGGGCTCTCTGAGTAAGAGGAACGGCTTGTGGGGGGGGAAAAAGCACTGTGTCCAGAATTCTTTCAATGAAGAGAAGTCTCTGATAAGACATCATGTGTGACTTTAGCACATTGATTGAAGAATCTAACCATAGGTTGGCTGCTGCCTGGAGGTGGTTTACGACTTGTTGTGGTGGGACCACCTTTAGCAGCCAGTAGTCTAGGTATGGGTAAGACTGGTATTCCCCCCCTGTGCAGATGAGCTATGACTAGCACAGTCACTTTACTGAACACCCGAGGTGCACTGATAAGACCGAAGGGAAGCACCAAGAACTGAAAGTGCTCATGGCCTACTAGAAACTACTGGTATCTGTTGGACTGCAGGGCAGGAATGTAGAAGTAAACATCCTGCTGGTCCAACACCACCGTCTCCGGGATCTAGGGCAGACTGAACTTGGGCCAGAGGGAGCATTTTGAACTTGTCCTTCCGAAGGAAGAAGTTCAGAGGGCAAGGGTTGAGAATACGGTAGATGTTTTCATCCTTCTTTGGCACTATCGAGTGATTTTGGACGCTGGCAACTTCTCTGTGGCTTCCTTTGCCAAAGAAGCTTGAGCTGCTTCTTGGAGTGTGGACAAGTGGTACTTGGAGGCGGAATTGGAGGCATGTTGGGGGAATGGTCAGAAAGGGAAGGCAATAACTGTTCTGGACAATTTAGAGCACTCTGGGCAGATATGATGCTCTTCCACCTGGAGAGGTAAAGGTGAATTTACTTCCTATTGCGCGATCATGCGCAGCCAAAGTCTGATTAGAGCATTTTGGTTGCAGCATGGGGCCGGCGTGAGTTTAGGTAGCTTGTTGCAACTGGAGGCTCTAGTCTGCCTGCTGGGTCCCCGGTCTCTGTCTCGAAAAGGCTTTGGAGACCTGTTGCTGTTGTGGCAAGGTGTGATGCTGCCTCTTTTGGAATTCCCTTCCGAAGCCATAAAGGGACGAAACACCAGTGTGGGTGGTGCCAACCCAAGGAAGCATACTTTCTCTTTACTTTCTTCAAAGCACTCCCGGGCTGAGCCTGTCATGTCTCAAAAGAGACGTTTGCCATTGAATGGCTGGCCCTTAGGGGGCTGTTGGACGTGTCTCAAACTCTGTGGCATGAATTCAAGCATGGCACCGAAGTACCACACTAGTCATGGCTGCCCTACTCAAATAGTAGGTGATGTCCAGACCTGGCAGGAGGAGTGCTTTGCTGTGTCTTGACTATCTTGGGTAAGGTGTTGAAGATTGGGCCGGATGATATCTGGCATATTTGTCCGCCACCATGTCCCATAATGCATGCAAGTATATCCTTAGGAGGGTGCTGGTGTTCACTGACCTGAGTGCAAGGTTGGCTGAGGAGAACATTCGTATAGCGAAATGCCTGGTGTTTCAACTATTTCTGGTGGGGTGATCGGTAACTCATTTGGGTTAAGTTGAATAGTGGAGCCCTGCAAAACTAGGCTCTCCAGAGTAGGATGAAGGGGGAAGATAGGGTCCCTAGAGCAGGCTGTGCCACCTTGCAATTTGACTGTTGACTTGGGGCAAGCTTCTGGCTTTGCCCAGGTACCAGTCAGTGTGTCCTTGAGGGCCTCATTGAATGGTAGGAGAGGGTTTTTAGATGTTTGGCCAGGATGAAGGACCTCTAAGAGCATTAGTATTGACTTCAGTAGGGGGTAATGTAAGGTCCAAGACATTTGCTGCATAAACTACATGCAGGGAAAAATTGTGTTTATCTGGCCTATGTAGTTAAAGACAAATCTAGGAGAAATTTGAGTTGTGCAGTGGACACTGTGTTCTGTGCCAAACTGAGATGTTGGTAAATACAATTAAATGTACTCTCAGCCTGCAGATTAACCTCTTCCGTGCTCATGACGGCCCCCGGCCGTCATCAGTCACGGTGGGCGTGTGCTCACGACGCGCGGGGCCGTCCGAGCCACGCCCGCGATCGGAATGTCCAGCACCTGGGCGGAATTCCGGCCGCAGCGAAGCGGTTAAGTTTATTGTTTCCAATGAGACGTGATGAGCAAAGTGTGAGGTAACTCCAAAGGGCTACATTATAAAGGGAATAATATGTGTTGATGAACAGGCAGACTCTTTGGTTGCTCAGACTCGCAGCAGTATTTCAGTGCCCCTTATATTGGCCACCACACCCACCGTTGTTGGAATAGACTCTCATCCTCGCAGTTGTGTTACTGCTCTAGTTGGAAAACAACTTGTCAATAAAAATGCAAATGTAATTCTCAAGAGGATTGAGAAGATGGAAGTTGGTGGAGGGCACATTGATCAAGTTTGACCAAAGGCACTTAGTTCAGTAGAATTAGATGGTTTCTCTGTCAGCTGGGTTTATTCTGGGCAATATGGCGAGACTAATGATAGGCGTGATACATGGATAAAAATGTAGGATCAGAAGGCGTAAATGGGTGAACAGTGCCTGATGGGATGGCAAAGATAACAGAGATATTTAGGTAATGGCAGTAAAAGGCCATTAGATTTCATGTTTGTTGGGAAAACCCTTGAATGCCTGGGAATAACTACAGTTTTCTACATATAGGGTTAGACTGTGACGTCTTCCTTTTCTTACACTTGAAGGAACCCAATCTGGGTAAGCTATCCTGTACTTTTTACACCTACTGCTGCTCAGGAGGAGTCATGGCAGTGCTCATGACTGGTATGGGACCTCCTTTGGCTGTTTTATCTTCATTTTTTCACCCCTCCACTGTTCATAGTAACAGTTTCCCCATTAAAAAGAGGAGCGGACATAACTGTGTGGAATCCCCATAGATATTGTCTACAAGAGAGTATGTAGGGTTAGTGGCGTTGAAACCAAAGAATAGTCAATTTCAGTTTCGTCTTCAGAAGGACCAACAAGTACTCAATAATATCATGTGATCTTCATTTTTTGCAATCATCATATTGATTGTGCATATCCTTAAAAGCATACCAGCCTTTACAGTTTGCTGGTGGTGGGGTTTTGAGCAGGGGCAGTTTAGATTAAAACAAGAATAGAGCCGATTCAGACTGTAGACTGAATCGGCTCTATTCTTGTTTGTGTATTTAATATTGATTACATTTGCAAACTGGCAGGATAGGAAAGAGTTATCCTTAATGTAGCATTAATGGCTGTGTTGAAATGTTCTGTACATATTGACGTTCTAGTGGGACAGCTTGTAGATGCTGAAGTGGTATGACGTTGCTATGAGAAGAGGGTACAGAAGTGACAAGATTATAACTTTATTCTTTGTTGCAACTTACTATCCTGAAGAATGGCCCTCCCAGAGTTTAACTGTGCTTGGCCATCGGCCTAGCTAGCAGTGCATTGATTATCACACTGTGGCTTTCCTTAGAAGTTCTGCTCCTTCATTGAAGTAATCCCTCCATTAAAATCAACCTGTGCCTGTTGCAATAATGTCTGCAAGAACAGTCCCACATTAATTGGTGTCATTTGTACAACTTGGCTGCTTCATCCAGGTGGCAGCTAGGTTGGGGATAAGATGGAGGTTAAGGAATGAGGAGTCTTAGCAGTTATTTTGGTGGCGGACATAAGACTATCAATTTACCTGTGTGAATGGAAGAGGTGGTGGTGAGTATACCCACCCCCCCTTGCCCCCAACCCCCACCAACCAAACTCCAGATTGTTTGCATAGATCAGTTGAAAGCCCTGGCACCTCCTGTAACCTTCAGTCCTCCACTAAAAGCCAACTGGTCAATACGTGTGGCAAGTGCTTTAAATCCTGTGGCTCTCCAGTATTTCTTGCCGCTGATTCCATGTACTGCGGTTGGTTCCCTGCCCTCTGCATGTGTCGGAGGCTTGCACTAAGGGGGTCATGCTCTATCAACATTGTGTAGTATAGAAGCGTGCACTGCTGCTTCACATGCTGTACTTGTTTTGTTATTGATGCCAGTGCTTAATTTGTTGAACCAGTTTTGTGTATGCTTGTGTCGTATTACTCTGCCATCCCCTGCCATGTGCCTTTTTGTGTTAGGGAAGCTTCAGCTGCTGCCACTCCTATTGTGTTCCACTGGATGATGGTTGATTGAATAAACCCCTCACTATACAAACAATAGGCGTTGTCTGTGTATGCTAAATTGATGTTGTGGTACAAAAACATTCCTGATTACGTTTGTAATTTGTGTACCCCACAGAGTTACTGGGAGATCTCTTAAAAGACAAGCCCCAGGAAGCAGATGGGATCGATTCAGTGGTCGTAGTGGATAATGTCCCCCAAGTTGGGCCAGATCGCCTTGAAAAACTAAAGAACGTTATACACAAAATCTTTTCCAAATTTGGAAAAATTTCAAGTGAATTTTACCCAGAAGCTGATGGGAAGACAAAGGGGTGAGTACTGATAAAACTGAAGATAGGTTGGTTATAAATAACCTAATCTTGGCTTTCTTATTTAGCTGTATTGTATTGAAAAATCTTTGCAGACACTTGCGGTAGCCCCTATGGAACATTAGCTTGGATTCCTTTCCATACTTTCTGTAAAATTGTGCTTTATTTTTGCAAATCTCTTTGAAGTTGCATAACTCCTGTTGAGTTTCCCTCGACTAGAGCTAAAACTGAATGTGTAAATTTTAGTGTGCTTGCCCAGGATTTGAAATGCTAGCTTCCTCAGTGTGTGTGCGCATGTGTTGCCAAGTTGCAGTCATGGGCCTTTTCCCAAAAAATGTGTTGGCAAGTATTCTTCATTTAGTATTGTAAGCAAAACCTGAGTTTTTTTGTGAAGTAATAAAGATTAGAAAAGCTTAGTCGATTATATTGTGCTTGCTAACTATACAAGTACTCTTTAATTTAGTGAACGCTCCCATATTTCTTTAACACTGGTTTCTTTATTCTAAGGGTGTGCTGAATAGAATATTTAGAATTCAGGCAAATCAGAATTTTTAAGAACGATCAGAATGGAAATTAAATGGGGAATAACACGTTTCTGCTTGTTTTGTTTATTTCTCTTAGGGTTGTTGGCACATGAAAAGTTTTATTTTATTTTTTAAACAGAATTTTTTATTGATTGGAACATATTAATAACCCTTAGGTGCACATACAAAACGCAAGAATGTCCCCTGAACTGTATATAGTGGTGTAAAAGGGCACATCGATCCCGCCCTTGTTCCCCCCCCCCCCTTCCCATCCTCCTGCCACTGAATGAGATGCAAACCAAAGGTTTACTGAGTTATCCAGGAAGATACCCTGCATTACATTCAACGTTCCTGCTCTATAGTTTATAATGCATTATCTGCTCACTGTCCAACATTCCATGAACTTGGCAAAAACAGATAATTGCACTTCATGTCAGGGTGCCCATTAAGTTATCAATGCTCTGTGTCCTTGTACAAGCTATATTTGGGTCCGTGTTTAAAGAAATTTGTTAGTGTTTTCATAGTTGGGTAGAGTTTTTGCCTCTCATTTCTTAAGTCCAGAATAGGCATCCCTATTGCCATTATGTTCGACAACGAACTTGACTGGTTATCTATATAGTTGGTAGACAACCTCTTTTTCAGCTCTCGGCCATTTCTTGTTTCACCACTAATAACATACAAACAGCCAGCGTCCAATTATCCTTTGTCAGGCCCTCCATTAAAGTAGGCTTCATACTTGTAAACCTCACCACAGGATTATTTGATGTGATAAATAACAACGTGCCCCTAAGTGATTCAATACCCACTACCAATACACTTTTAAAAGGGGGCACAACCACCACACGTTGCATATCTCCCCTCATTCCGCATTGTTACCAACATCTTCCATTGGTATTCCGATACATTTGTTTAATCTTCTCTTGTGCTGTTGTGCTGTTTCTTGTGTGGGGTCAGTTTTTCTCATTGGCTTGTAGCGACCTCTCAAACACAATTCTTATTTGAGTCACCATATAGTATTTCCTGACATCTGGAAGGCTAAGCCTCATGCCCTCCCTGGGAGTATTTAACATCTTTCTGGATTTTCCAGTTTTCCCCCTTTCCGTAAGTCTTACGTGTATGGGCTGTCCACCAAGTCGTGTTTCAGAATCTTTATCATGAGGGTGTGAAACTAGTGCAACAATCTAGGTAAAATATATATAATCATGGACTGGATGAATATTTCTCCATGGTTTAAGTATGCCTAGTTCTGTGAAGGATATTAATAGGAACTGAGACATTCCTCCACTAGTGTTGTTGCTGGATGCTTATCAGCTTGATGGTGTTCGCACTACAATTAAGTTCACTTTTTACATTATCTCATATATATGTTGCCTTTTTAGAATTCAGAATATAGGGGGAAAGTAAGGATATGATACTACACTCCAGTTTCCCCATTAGAAACTCGTATGGTCTCCCTCTGTCATCCTTCAGGGCCTCCTTAACTTGAAGTATTTGTTTTTATGAATTGTCACCATCACTCTGCATACTTTCTATCTCGAGGAGGCGTAACATTGGGTAAAGTACACTCTGGTACATTAATCTTGTGTTTTTGGCAGTAAGGTAGGTTTCCTGCAGGCAAATGATTTCAAGGGATTCTTCTTAATTAAGTAGTTCAAACCTCATATGTTCCAAGCAAATAGGCACACCATTGTTATTGGGGATGGTGGTTACGAAGAGTATTTCCTTCACATCCCATACACTGCAGGTACTAATTCATGCGAAGCAGGTTTGACAAATGTCTGATTAACCTGTTCCTTGTGCCCCTCCCTCTCTGAAACAAGCATTGGATCTATATAACTAAAGAAAACTTAGTCAGCAAAGCCTATAGGTGGGAAATTTAAACTTCTAGTTGTGGTGGTGGATCCCACCCCACAGCCAACCCTCCCCAGCTGACTCCCTAACCCAGTAGTAGCATATGCGTTTCATCACCCACCCCATAAATGGCGTCGTGATCTCTGACACTAACCTTTTAATCCAGACCACCGTCAGCATTTTTCGGTAAGTTTATCTCGTATGCAAGATTGTGTTCTCCCTCCTTTTTGTTATTCTGGCTCATTGAACCTTCTTCCCTTCGTGGGTTGTGATTGTGGCTCTTCCTGCTGAGACCTAGAGGTGTCTGTCCATGAAAGCTCCAGGATTGCTTTTCCCTCAGTGTTCCTGTGACGTGAGTCTTTCTTTCCTTGTGAAATACTATTGCGAACAGGAATGCTCATCTGTTCCTGATCTAAGTTATTTCTTTACATTTTGCATGATCTTCCACTTGTTAAGTGTAGCCTGTAGTAGGTCTTGGTACACCTGGTTCTCACATTCTTTGCAGACTGTTGTCTGGCCGCTTGGTTTCCTGCAGTATTTTCTCCATTAGCGTTGACGAGGACAACTTAGCCAAAAAATCATGACCCAGGAGATAATAGCACTGCCACTGTGTGCCCATCCATAACATGTAGAGTGTGCCCCAGTAGCTTGGAGCAGAAAACGTCCACATCATCCCCCTCAATTGCTTCTTTCCCACTTATGATTCTTATGTTGTCACTTTTGGACCTATCCTTCAGTTCATTAAATTCGTAACCCATGATCGAGATGAATGTCTACTCCCCGCCGAGTGTCAAATGAAAAGAGGAGATGGCCTGATTTAGAGTTTGGGAAACAGGTTCTCTGTCACAAACTTTAGAGATATCCCATCCATCTTATTACAAGTGCCTTAGCCTATAATGCAATTGTAATAAGACGGACTGAAGACACATCATGGTTGTGATAGAGTACCCGTCCGCCAGACTCTAAATCGGGCCTTAAGTCTTTCACCTATTGCCTGTATGTCTTTCGCAGTGTATTTCATCACTGACCTCATTTCCACTATTCTTGCATGCAATTGTTCTGCAAAGGTATTACTCAGTGTGGCTTGTAGTTCTGAGTGAGGTTGTTGTAGGTCCTTCATGAATGGTGCCACTTCGTTTTTCCATTTGCTGATTTCATGGATCTAACTTTTTTCCATTACTGGGTTATCACTCCATGGAAGTGGATATCTTGGTGTTCAGGGTGCAGCTCTGCATTTTACTTTACTGCTCTGTCTCACTTCATCTCTGCTCCCATCCTACCTTCTAAGGGTCCTCCACGGTGCACCAAGGGTCTAATGGCGGCTGTGTGTAATGCCATGGAGTGCCAGATACTGGATGGCAGCCTTGGAAATGCCTTGGATATTGCCCTGCTGTAATATGCAGTGCTGCCCATCTTCATAGCCACAATTGGCTTTGCCAGAGATTTTTAAGCTCCCTGGGCATTGGCAAAGGCAATAGTGATAACCGGCAGTGATTTTAAGTAGAGAAAACAAAAACCCTTGTTTTCTATGCTTTCAAGATGGCTCCACTTTGTGTCATCACATTATATAGTGAGTTGCAACGCAACATGGCAGCCACCTTGAAAGTATACAAAACAGTGTTTTAATGCATTATTTTGTATACTTTTATCATTGGTGTTCGGGCATTGTGAAGCTGGTCGCATCACTTGCTCAACATTGGCAAAGTGAGAGCAATTACCTTTGCCAAATGCATTATTTTAAAGCCACTGTATTATCAAGTTTCATTGTGGAGTGTGCCACTGTATCACCTTTTAGAGGCTTAATGGCCTTTCTTATTCCCGCAGTAGCAGGACGATCACACTGAGGTCTCTCTAATTCTGTTTTCTTTGTGAGTTGACCCTGGATTTCGCTCTGATGGATTCAGGGTTGCAGGGTTTGAACTTCATTGGTGTTGTGAAGGCTTATGGCATCATCTGGGGACACACAAATGATAGTACACAGGACTGCCATTTTACTTGTTTTCAAATTCACATGGCCCTATTTAGGTCTCGCGCCTAGCGTTGCAGTGCGCAGCGCGAGACCTCTTGTATGGGCGTCAGAAAGCTAACCACACGCTCGTGCGTGTGGTTTTGCTTTCGCAGGCTGGCATTGGCTGTAGCGTGCTTTAAAAAATAAATAAAAAAACGGCACGCAATTGGGCAAAGGCGGGCGCATGTCCCGCCTTTGCTCCGCCCATTCCCGTCCGTGTCTAAGACGCGCATCAGCGCGCGGCACAGACAGGCTCCCTCGCCCCCCGCTCCTCTGTGGTGCGCGCACACCACTGGTTTCGATTCCCACGTTCGACTCCTCTGTTTCCGTGCTTGTTGTATTCTGCTGTAGCCTGCCTCAAAGTACGAATTTGTTTTCTTTTCACTGTTTATTGGTGTTACCCCAACCAAGCAACCAAGACACCACACGTCACGAGGCCAGTCCTAGTTATCGGACTTTTCAGGGGAAACGTGGGAAGATAATACATTACCGCTAAGGAAACTGATTCTAGCTTACAATCGATTGTTTAGGGTTCTTTTCATTGGTAAAAACATATTCAAAATGAAGTGGCGCTAACAATAGGGCGCAGAGTTCAACTTGGAAAATAGAGTTTTGACGTGGGGAGTTTTATCCAATTAATAGTGATGGGGTAAAGGGGGTAGTCCGATAGACTTCATTGCAGTGATTAAGTGCAAGGGGTTGAGTTGAAAGCTGAGGGACCCAGGGCGTCCCAAAGTTTAGGGCACTGACTCCTCTATCTGGGATCCGGTAGCAAGCTGCTTGGGTAAAAGGATCTACAGATGCAGAGAACAGGGTCCTTTTACTCGTTTAGTGGTGTGTTTGTAGGTGTTTTGATCCTTTGCTCTTTCATCCCTTGTGGACAGTGCAGAGTATGTTTACATTGATTTGTCATCTACTGGGAGCCAATGTAAAGCTTCCAAGTTTGTGATCAGGCCTCTTCAGGTTTAGGCAGTGCCCCGATGCCTGGTTTTGGGGTCTTTACATGCTGACAATGAGCCTTTCATGCAGACCAGTGCAACCTATGTTGCAATGGTCCAGTTTTGTCATCACCAGTCTTTTATCAACTTCACTCAGTAGCCAGTAGGAGAAGTGAGCAATTCTTTGAAGGGTGAGATGCAAGTTGATTCCCTTGACTACAACATTAAGTTAGGGGACGAAGGAGAGCTCGGCATCAAAGATGAGCTCCTCTTTCTAGCTTTCGATGCAGGGGGTTGGTGCATGAGCTTAGTCGTGCTTCCTCTCAGACACAGGAAGCTCTCCCTCATACAGTGGAGTATGTGGTCCAGTATCAAGGATATGTTGACCTGGTTCGCAGCTTTAAATTGGTTTTAATGTAATCACCATACATTTGCAGGTTCTACTCATACTTCTGTAGGAGTTTGGGGCAGAGATAAATGTTGAAGAGCAGGCTGGCTAAGTGATGAGTCTTGTGGTACTCGGCCACATGCAAACTGACTCAGGGCCGGCTTTAGAGCTAGTGGTGCCCGGTGCGATAAGGTTTGTTGGCGCAACCCAATAACCTCCTTCTCCACGGATTCCCTTACTACCACCCTTTAACAGTGCCCCTCAAATCTCCATATCCACGCATTTCTTTTGTTTTATAGTGCCACTCATACCAGTGTAAGGTATCAGAGCACTTTACATCACATACACATTACACAGAGACAATGAATCATAAGTGTGCAAATCAGTGCATAGAACATGTTACATCAGACGAAGGACTACAAGGTGTAGGAGTCACAAGTCATCCCTACTGGTAGACGTAGTTTAAAAGTGCTTTGTCTGGAGAAGCACGTAAACCCATGGTTGGGGGTTGGCTTTATTAATAAGAATTGATTTTTACCCAAGTGAACCCTTTTTGCAACATTAGGATAATGAAAGACTGGGGGTAAAATCATAAACTCTAATCTATATGTTGCAGTTTGCATGCTACTCTTTGATGATAGTTAATAGCTCATTGTTCTATATTAGGATTTAAACTTATAAACTGCAAGTAACAAAAGGGTCTCTCTGACAAACAGTAATGCACTGAACTATTTACATTACATGCACGTTGTGATCTGCATGGTACACGTGCTTTGAAGCAGGCATTTTAACCTCCTGGGCTACTTTAGGATGAGTCAAAACTTCCACTAAACAAAACTCTGATCTCTCTGCAGCAGGTCCCTCAATCACCAGATTTACTTGACATTTTTATGGTTGCCTCAAAATTGCTGGAGGCAAGGAACGCGGCAGCAGGTGCTTTTAAAACCATACTGTACGTGAAAACACGCCCCCCCCTCCAAAGTCAGCAGCCAGTGCGGTGGCACCGATCGCACCACCCTAGAGCCGACCCTGGACTGACTTGATAGTTGCATTCGTCCTATTCTAACTTTATGATTGCGGTTGGAGAGAAAGGATAACACCCAGTCAAGAGCAGGCCCAGAAATTCCAGTCCATTGCTTGAGACTATCCAGCAAGATATTGTGGTCTTCGGTGTCACAGGTGGCGGAGAGTGTGAGAAATATGAGGGCAGGCTTCTTGTTTTCATCAAGAACCAACAGGAATTCTTCACAGATGCAAACCAAATCTAGTCCAGTGCCCCTGCAGGTCTGAATCTAGACCTGTGTTCGTTCTTTATTCTTGGAGACGCCTGGCTGCTTCATTTGCAAGGATCTTGCTGGGGAGGTAGGTTGAGCATTGGTTGGCAGTTAAACAGGACCTCACAGTTATCTGTTGGTTTTTTGAGGTGTGGTGATGGCATATGTCAGGGTTTTTACGACGAGTCCAAGATGAAAGTAGGTGTTGATCACACATTGTGATCATCCTCAAGAGATGGGAGAAATTGTTTAACATCCACAGCTTGAATGTCAGGTTTGGTGCTTTGATTTTCTGTGCCATGTAGGCATATTGGTCTTGGTCATTGGGAGGAAGGCGGAGCAGGAAGACTAGCTGTGCGGTGGAGAGGTAGTGGCAGGAATTATGGTAGAAGATATTGCATCACAGTTAAAAAATACAAATATGTCACGCCTTTTCTTTTTATCCCCAAGGTTAATAGTGACTTGGTGATGCCACTTGCAGGAGAAGAGAAATTTAAACTTTTTGATCCGTGGAATAAATCACCCAGGTCCCTACTGACTCTACAAAGCATCGTCGGGGGTTAAAATATCTGGAAACATTGTGGCGGGCAGCTGGCATCTGTGAAACAAGTATATCATTGAATTGTATAAAGTTTCATTACCTTCATGTCGTCCTTCCTCATCAGAAGCCTTACGAGTGAGGATATCCCTCCTCATGCACAGGAACACCTACTTATTCTGCACAATAAAGTTAACCCACGAAACTGGAACTAGAGTAAACAAGAGCAGGATGCCCTTTCCTCTGTTGCCTCCTTCCGCTTCACAAATGCACAATAGTGTCTGTATCTCATGGGATCTTGTAAAAATGCAGGAGGCTCGTTAGAGGCGAGAATCGAGGCCATAGTGGAGAAAGTCTCAACCAAAGAGCAGGCTGGCAGGGGTCACATGACAGCGCTTGGGAGGATTCACCTTCACGCTGCTCTTCAACCAGTTCAAAAGGGCTCATCTTTGCAAAAATGTCCTTCTTTTGCTGACACAGCATAAGCAATGTTGCTCAGAGTCTTAACAAAGATCTCTCCACTGTACGATATCTGGGAATCATTTCAAGCAACCCTGTTTTTTAGGTCGAGCCTAGCAGCGCGCATGCGCTGCTCTGCGAGGCTTCTTGTGTCTACTCTGTGTGGGTCTGACTCCTCCCACACATTGGATTGGCTTTTGCGTGTGTCTTTCTATAATGAAAGCACGCAAATGGCTAAAGGTGGGTGCATGTCCCACCTCTTTTGAAATGTTCACCCCCACGGCGTTTTGCCGTGGGAGCAGTGCCTCCTTGTTGCTACTGATATTATCCCGGTAACTGCGTTATAAACATCAAATAATGTCGCAGTGCCTCCTTGTTGATATTGATATTATCCCGGTAACTGCGTTATCATCAAACAATGTCATAAAAAGATGCCCCCTCTTGCCTCTCTCTTCTGTACGTATTTGCTGCCTCCTCCTCCGCCCCAGTCTTCTCCCATAGTGCTTTGAAGCATCATAGAAGCACCGTAAGCGCTAAACATGGCTCCCCGAGGAACTACCATTCCAAAACCAACAACTTCAGACAGTATTTTAATCTACTAATAAACTCTAATCATTGGTTCCGGAGTAGCGTGCTACTCGCCACAAAGCGCTTCAACGCCTGTCGGGGGTCGTAAGCGCTATATAAATACAATTTACAATTACAATTCAATTACAGCTGTGCTCTCCTGTCATTTTGCAAGGCGTTATCCGTTTGCTCTCTTCCCATGGCCTCAGTGTCTTCCAGATTGCTGGAGGCACTTCATGCGTTTCTAGCTCTGGCTTGACTCCTCAGCTGTCTGCAGTAGGCATTTTTACTAATTCTTCAAACAAGCACTGGCAATGCCAATAGGTTTGGCGTTAAAAGAATGTTGTCTGGTAATGTATTTAATTAATTTGCAGCGCGGGCCGCTTTCACTTTTGCGGCCGTGCTTGGTTATTTAATTAATTTGCTGTTTTCTTCTGCGTGAGGGGCACAGGTGGGGCTAGAACCAAGCACGTCGCGTGAGGCTTGGTTCTGTTGTGGTGAAAGGCAGGCACTTTTGCCTAAACAAGCATTTGCAATGCAATAGGTCTCGCATTTACACGAGTTTGAGCTATTGACATTGCAAATGACAATGCCTTTTATTTTTGTTTTAGTTTTTAAAACATAAATAAAAGGCATTGTCGTATACAATGCCAATAGCTTATACTTGCGTAAATGCGAGACCTATTGCATTGCAAATGCTTGTTGGTTACAGGCATTGAGCTTTACTCCAAGGCGCCACCATCAAATTCCCCTTATCCCCCCCCCCACACACATCACATCATATAGAAATCCGCTAGACCCTGCTTTGTTGATGGCCATGCAGACGCTATATTCTGCACTGGATTGTCTAGGCATTGTCTCCAGTTGCTCTCGATTGTTGTATGGGCGGAGCCTTGTGTGTTCCTTTTGTATGTACTTTATATAACTGAATCTGCCTCATTTGCGGGTTCATATTCTTCCCGCCAACCCCATGTATCCCACACACCACTTGCTCCTTCAACTGCATTCCTTTCCTGCCTCTTCTCCACTACCTCATTTGTGTTCCTGGCATATCTAGTTGTAATGCTGTACCACTCTTACCATCTATTATGGTGGGTCAGCATAATATCAGCTGTGCTGCTGGATCCTGGCTTGTAATATTCATCCCGCCCTTCCATTATAGGTCCCCAGCTCCCTGTGACCACATACTTTTTTGAAGGTTTAGTAAAGACAATGCTTAACTGGATAACGCTACTTTACTCTGACTCTAAGGCAAGAATCAACAGGTCAATACAGTCAACAGTTAACTAACCCACGATTTATAGGGTGCACCAAACAGGGTTGCCTGCTATCACCAATTCTTTTCACTCTGACTGTATAGTGCCTTGCTAGCATTCTAAGAAAATACCAGCATCATAGGGGCGCAAAATATTTTGCATGTAGAATTGAACAATCAATGTACGCGGATATCCTGCTCTTGATTAAAGAACCTGCATTGAATCTTTACCCCATAATTGATGAAATAGTCACATTTTGCTGGGGTGGGGCAGGAGTGGTTGGGCCTAAAAATTAACTTTTCTAAGTTGGTGTTAATGCCTCTCACTAGACGGACGTCCACTGCAGACCTACTGGTATCCCATTGCGTTGGCAGCTGGAACCTCTCATATACTTGGGTATTCAATGCTACTGGGCTGTAAATATAATAATTAGAATAATATGAAAAATGCATTACACATAACTGACAAAATAGATGGGTTGCTCAAACTACTGATATTGATGGCTAGAAGAGTGGGTCTTATGATGATGGCGCTCCTCCCCAAATCATTATATCCATTCCAAAACATTCCTATCCCACTAAATAAGGCCTTTTTCACACACCTTAAATCCACATGACTTTGGCGACAACCTAGAATAAACTGGAGCAAGTCACAACTACTCTATTAGCAAGGGGGGTTTGCAGCTCCCAACTTTGAAGATTACCGTCATGTGGTAATTTCACGTATCATTGGTTCCATAATACCAGTCCAGCACCACACTGGGACACTGAAGCAGGGCTGGCTGCCCAACTCCATTGCGCACTGCACTGCGGCAAAAACCCAGCTGTCTAAATAAGCACATACACACTGAGATGCACCGTCTGGGCATGGGATAGACTGTCAAGGATGATGGTGGACGGATAATCCATTCTCACCATGTGAGAAGCTGGGTTTCTGTTGCAGTAACCCCCCCACTTTTTGCCAGACTACTGATCCACTTTTGACTGATGTGCCCTGGGTCCCTGCCAATCAGGTTCCCAGGGCCTGTGTTCTTTCACCAAAACTGTACCCAAACCCAATTGGCATCTCTGGCCACAGGTCAGCCCCTGGTAAATGGTACCACAGGTACCCAGGGCACTGTGACCAGGGAAGACCTCTAAGGTCTGCAGCACTTAATGTGCCACCCTTGGAGCCCGTGTACCATTACACTCACACACTGCCTTTGCAGGCTGCATGTTTTGGTGCAGAACAAAGTGAAGAGTTGACATGGCACACACCTCTGTGTGCCATGCCTACAACCCACTGCCCTGGCATAGATCAGTCACCCCTCCAGCTGGGTGCCCTATAACAGTGGTGTGGGTACAGGTGCATGAGCCCTGTACCCCTACAGTGTCTAAGTCCATTCTTGGACATTGTAAGTGCAGTGCTGCCATTAAGAGTATATGGTGCTGGGAGCTTGTCATTATGAACTCCACAGCACCATAATGGCTACACTGAAATCTGAGAAGTTTGGTATCAAACTTCTCAGCACATTAAACCCACACTGATGCCAGTGTGGGATTTAATGGAAAATGCACACAGAGGGCATCTTGGAGATGCCCCCTGAAAAACGACCTACCACTAGTGTCCAGGCTGAGTGGCTGCTTTCAGCTGCCACCACCAGACAAGTTTCTGGACCCCTGGGTCGAGAGCCTGCTGCTCTCGGCGGCCTGAAACAATGCACATCCTGGGACGAGGTGCCAAGCTTTCTCCCCCAGGATGGGCAGGGTCCACGAAGGGGAAGCTTCAAAGGCTTGCCGGTCACTTGCTGCTTACAGCAACTGGTCCCCTCTGGTTCTGACCCCCACTTTGGGCGGGAGAACCAGCTGGAAAAACAAGTGAGGAAGAGAGGTGTGCCCACCTCTGCCAACTCCACCCCTCGGGTGGGGGAGGCGAGGTGAAGCACGACTCAGTCCCCGCCATCTTGCAGATGGGGGGACCCAGCCAACCAGGGAAAGGCTTATGCCCCCCTCCCACTGGAGGGTGGCATAATAGGGAGTGTACCCACCCCAGGGAAGGGACCCATTGGTCCCAACCATTTACCTACCTGTAACGCCCCTAAATCTAGTATTTAGGGGCACCCCTGAACCTTGGTTCCTCAGACAAAAAACTACAAGAAGAAAAGAAGGACCGAACAGCCGTTCCGAAGCTAACAAGAGGAGGACCCCCACTGATTTGGCCCCCAGCCCTACCGGCCTGTCCCCACCTCGAACCTGCTCCACCGAAATCCCGGTGTGTCCTGCAGCCAGCAACCTCGAGAAAGCTGGAGGACCTGTCTGCCTTCAATCCCAAAGACTCTGTCTCCCGTGAACACCGGATTTGTTCAAACAGACCGCTCCGCAAGGATCCGCGGGTCTGCACCACTCTGCACCCGACGCTCATGGCCTGAGTTCGAGTGGCTCAACACCAAGAGGAGGTCCCCCCCGGCGATCCTGACCCAAGATCCAGCGACCCCTGACCTCCCTCAAGCCGATGCCTGCAGCCTCAAACCGGAAGGTCCCCCCAACCACGACCAGGAGCTGGTAAGATCTGAACCTAAAAGGCACCCCTGCACCCAACGCCCTACTGCCTTGGGTGGCCCAACCGACGGTCCCTAACCAACCCCCAAGATCCTAACTTACCTCTCCAAGTGGTGGTCGCACCCAGAAGACATTCGTCCCCGAGCCTGCAGTGCTTTTGCAAACCGTAGACTCCCCATTGATGCTACAGGGCACCCGATGCCAAAACAGCACTCTGCACCTGGCCACCCCAGTGCCACTGAGGGTGCATCTTTTGTGCTGGCCTAAACTCCCATTTGCCCTGAGCTTAAGTCCAGGAGCTTTACTCCCACAACCCAGTGGCCTGCTCGTCGGCAGCCACCAACCGGAGGCCCCCTATCCCCCATTGGATAACATTGGGCCTCAGCACTCTGCCCCCGGCTGCCCTAGTGCCGCTGAGGGTGTAACAAGAGTGCATTCTTGACCCTGGGGGACCCCCGAGTCTAACCCCAGAATACCAACTCCCACAACAAAGTACTTACCTTTGAACCGATAACACTATTTTCCTCCATAGGATAACATTGACTGTTTTTCTATGAAGTGTGGATTTAGAAAATCTATGAAAACCTTTTACAACTGTACTAAATAACAAAAACGCTTTTACTTACCTGTTTACAGGAAATGTCCCAGTGTAGTATCCAGGTATAGTACACTGTGTAAGAAAAGTAATATGAAAGTAATGTACTGGTCATTTTACTAAAAAGCCCATTCAAAGTATATGTACTGTATTTCCAAAGCATTGCATTTCTCTGTAACAGTACTGTAAATCCAAACAAAGCGCATATACAATTGCAATACAAATTGTGTTACAACTGCATTATTACTGTAAAGTATTTATTGCTTACCTGTTCCAGGCTTGCTTGGTTCTAGAAAATAAAATAACTAAAAGAATATTTTTATACAAAAACAATTGGTCTGAAGTTCAGTCTTTGAGTGTGTGAATTCATTTGCTGACTGAGTGTGTACAACAAATGCTTAACACTGTCCTCTGATAAAGCCTTACTGCTCGACCACACTACCACAAATAGAGAGTGAGGTGTTATCTACTTTACCTCTGCCTACCTTTTGGGTTCCACTGGACTCTCTGCACATTATACCTCACTTTGGTATAGTATATACAGAGCCAGCTTCCTACACACCACATTTCCCACTGCTTAATAATCCTTAATTAACCACAGAGCTAGGTGTGGCTAAACAGTTGCACTGCGGGAACCAGGAGGTGTTAGAGATCTTTTTATCCATTAGAGTTTTGAAAATATTAATGAAATGTGCACAGCACTTCCATGGACCTCTTAGTGTATCACCCCCTTCGTAGCACAATGAAGAAACTACTCCAAGAGGAACCAAAGGAACCACTAGACTGGGTTTTACTTAATTTAATTTTTGTGAACCCAACTGCATCAAAACTAATTGCACAGTCGTATTCTTGTATTGTTAATGACTTGCATGGTGTTGGTCTGAATATCAAGGTAAAATGGGAGATGGACCTGGGCCATGACAACTCAGTTACACAATGGGAATACTGCTGCTAACAAATTAAGGATTTTTACCCTAGTGAGAAATTCATACCGATTCAGCTCAAATGTATACATTGAGCTGACTACACCCCAGTGAAAATGATACATTATGGTCTTGCCGCAGACTTCTGTTGCTGGAGATATGGTGCATCCAATGCAGATTTTTCTTTGTGGCCTGGAGCTTCCCGCCGATACATTCGTACTTGCAGAAATTCTTGAAGAGGTTAGGCTTATGACCACTGCTGAGTTGCAGATCTCCCCCATTGTGGTTGCGCTGAGACGTGTGAAGGAGGTGTATAAGCCATTTCTGAAACTCGCTGCTGTAGCTCTCCTGTTATGCAATCACTGAGTTGCCATAAATTGAGGAATGAGGGCAGCCCTACTTATGCAAGTTGGCTGAAAGACCTCGCTACATGCTGTAAAGAGTTTGTAGTGTATGGATCCCTGTTGCCTCAGACATCCTTGCCCAGAGATGCGTGGGACCTGTTGAAAACATATCTAGCTAATTTTACATGTAATACTGTTATGTTGTGTTTCGGCGATTAGATTGAAGAGATGTATGTTAACTAAAAAGTGCATAATACTGTGTATTCACTCCTCTAGATCGGCATGTGTTACTTGTATCTTGGCGTGTGAGGGCACATTAAGTAACCACTCATCATCATTTAGTTGTTATGTGTTATCTTGTTCAATGTTGGAAAAACAAATTATCCCACTGTGAGAAGTTGGCCTGGTATATGCTGTTCACTAGTTAAAGTGGACACCTTGCACCAGTACAATTCGACTCTTATGGTAGGTAGGTTTAAGACAACCTTTACAGAAAGCTATCCTAGTGGTAGCTGTGGAGAGCAGCCTTCAGGCTAAGTCTTGGAGGAATGTAAAGCAGCTTGTTTTACCACACAATCTCTTGAATCACCAAATGAAAAGACACCACACAGGTATATGTATCAAATATATGTATTTATGCTAAACAACTCTCTACTAATCTCTTGTGAGATTAGAAGTCAGGAACATATGCACAAATCAACGTTTCACAATAAATTGAGCACAAATATGGCTGGGGCCCTAGGGGCGTACCAGACCATATACTAAAAAGAGACTTAAGAACAACGACTTGCAAAGGGACAAGGCCCAGGGCCTTCAGAAGTGCTGGGGCCTCACGAAACCACCCAAGGCAGGTAAGTAAAGGACCCACGGGGACGCGTGCAGTGAGGGAACACAGGCGCGGATCGCCGTAGACTTCAATGGGGCAAGTCGCGGTTGGAAATAAAGAGTTTCAGGGCACTTCGGGAGTAGCTACAAGCAAGTCACTTACAGGGTAAGTAGTTCTAGGGCCAACACCCACAGGAGCACCGTAGTGCTGGAGTTACCTCACCCAGGGAAGCCGGGTGCATAGGTGTCCTTTGGTGTCGGGTCGCGGCGTCGTTTTCAATGGGGGCCAATGAAGACTTGCTGCTTGTGAAGCCAGAAGAAGTGTCCGGTGGAATCCAAGCCTGGATTCGGAAGGAGGGAGACCTGAAAGCAGAGGGGACAGTGTTCAAAGTCACTTGGCAGTGACCCGGGGCAAGGAAGATGAATGCCCACCATCGTCGACAGATTCAGGTCGTTCACGGGTGTCTTGACTCTTCGGCCACGAGGTCCAGGAGGCGTCGAGGACGACCAGGAGCTGGATTCAGCATGTCCCACGAAGTCTGCAGCTGACTGCGGTGTCGGTGACCCGATTGGAGCCAACAAGCCTTGGTAGCAGCAAGTCTCGTGGAAAGAACAAAAAGTCAATGGTGCAGACCAGCAAGGTCTGGGGGACTCGCCCAGCGAGGGTAAGTCAGGGCAGGCCTGGAGCAACCAGGGGAGCCCTTTGGATTTGTAGAAAAGTCTTCAGGGGACCCACAAGCCGGCTGGCAAGGGATCGCGAAGACTCCTCTGGAGGATTCCTTCAACAGGGGCCCACGGTCACTCGGGACGGGGTAGGCCTCTGATCTTGGGAGGGATCTCTGCTAGAGGCTGGGACCACACGTGGTCCAAAGCACAGGTCCGTAGAACGTAATGAAAGGGTTGCACTCGAAAATAGTGCACGGTACCCAGGGACTGCGGTTCCTCGTCACTCGGGGGGGGGGGTCCACTTGCCTCAGCTTCGCTGGGGACTCACGATGGCCTTGGAGAAGTCAGGAAATCCTCTTCCTGGGCTGCAGGGACTTCGGGCTCCGGTGGGAGCGGCGTAGTTTGCTACCGTCGTTGCAGTTTTTGGTGCCTGCCAAGCAGGGGAGTCACTCCTTGACTCCAAGGGAGATTCTTCAGTCTTCCAGAGGTAGTGGAACGTCGAAGGTCCGGGATTCTTCTTTAGAGCGTCGTCCAGGGATATCTAGTTTGCAAGGTCAAGGGTTCCCTATCTTATACTAAAAGGAAGGGAGGGACTAGCTCTATGACCCCACCTATGGGAAGGTCAGGGGAGTAGGTGGCTACACCCACTTCCCTTTGTCCAGTTTCGCGCCAGAGCAGGGGCAGGTAGCCCCTGAGCCGGTTTGAACTGGTGTATGCACAGAGGAGCCTTCTGCTCCCCCAGTGCAGGACTTCAAAGCACTCTAGGAGTGCACCCACCCAGCCCCAATACACTAAACCCTTTCTGGGAGGTGGTCACACCTCCCTGTGACAGGATACCTATTGTTGGGCCTCCTCCACTGCGAGTTTCGGTCATCAGCAGGAGGGCAGCCCAGTGTCTGTGACTGGTGGCATCCATTTTGTGATGCTAGGGCTCTTCAGGATTCTACCGCGTTTCCACAGTAGGTACATGTCTATCCCTCTAGAAGGGTGGGATCGTACTCCCACACCAGGTACTGGTGTGGGGGTATGATTCCAAGGTGTTTGACACCAAACACGACATGTTTTGATGCAGCCATTCCAAAGTTAGCATTAACCGCGAGGTTATAATGCACTTAAGAGTATATGGTTTGACTGCATTCACAAACAGCCCCAGAGAATGGACTCTGAGCTGCAGAGAGGCCCTGCTCAGGCAGAGGCACCCTCTTACATAGAAACTAAGCACTCTGCCCTCAGGATTGATAGGGCCTGCCTTAGGGGTGACTGATAGGTTTAAATGTGTGTGCAGGGGAGATATAGGGAACCTATATCTCAGTGAGGGGTGCGAGCACCTCCTCACCCAGGCTGCAGTAGCAGGCCTGTGGTGTCAGATTTAGTCTGCTTCCCAGGGGTGGCATAATACATGCTTCAGCCCCTGGTAGGCCTGTGAAGTACCTATGCCCTTGGTACCCAAGGTACCATATACTAGGGACTCCTAAGGTACCACAGTATCCAATCACTAGTGCACCTAGAGTGCACTCCAAGTCGTTTAGAGAGAACAGAGAGGCTGGGGCCCTGATTGGCAGGGTCCCAGCCAGACTATAGCCAGAAACCAGTGTAAACATCAGAAAAAAAGTGGGGCAACATAAGAGGCAGATCCTACTCTCCTACACCCACTAAAGCACAAGATTAGATTTGTTTAAAAAAATAAAAAAATAATTTATAAACAACATTGGCCTTGTAGTCTATGTTGAACTCTACGGACTCCTAGCATGCTACAGTGTTTATTAAAAAGCCTGTCAATTTTCCAGAACTGTCCAACAAAAAAATACAGTGCAGCAACCTTGCTATGATACTTCAGGCCTTCTGATTCAGCGTCTCTAGGCGCAACACTGAACAACTCAGAGTAAAGAATATGCCGTTTAGTTACGGAGAACAAAATTTTAAAATTTCTTCCCACAACCTTCACCTCCCAAACAGCTAGTATTCTACTCACGTAAAGGAAAAGATTACGTTTTTCAGGTATCGGGAGTCTTTGTGTTGACTTCAGTGGGCTACTAAAAATCTGGGCAGTGGCACAGTATGAATCCTAAAACAGTTAATTTGTCTGCAGGCTCCTCCGAGGCAGCAGATGACTCAAATGATTCGGCACCCATGGTCCTTTTAAGATGAGCTCTTGCGCTGCTGCCCACTTTCCCCTCTTAGTCCCACGCAGAAATAGTCGGGAAGCATCCACTGAAACTGGCTGATCTAGCATACTGCAATTTGTGCATCATGATGGAACATTGTGCATAACATAAAGAAGCTTGCTTATTCGTAGAGCTACAAATTAAAGCTGTCCCTGCAAATCTTAAAAGTGGAGAAAAACTGTTAATTGTAATTGCATTTATATAGCGCTTACTACCGCTTACGAGGCATCAAATCGCTTTAGGCGAGTTGCACGCTACTCGAGAACCCAAACAGGATTAGTGGTGAATTAGTATAGGGAAATATGGAATTAATTTGAGCAGTGAACATGTGAGTCTGTTAGTTGGATCGTGAAGGATAGCGGAAGGATAGAAGAGGGAGGGTCAGGAAAGTGTTTATTTGGAGATCATAGCAGCAGGAGGAGGTTTGGGATGAGTAGAGGGGAGGGGGGGGAAGAGTCAGAGGGAAGGGTTTGCAAGGCTTATTTGGGTGATCTGAATAGTAAAAGAAGGTTGAGATGATGCATGGTGGGGTAGAGGAGGGAAGAGTCTAGAAAGGGTTATTTTCGGGATCATAGTACTATAATGCTTTATCGGTCATAGACCATCACGGAAAACACATATTAAAACAATTAAGATAAAAGTACAATAAGTTTAAGGATAAAACACATCCACAGGGTTAACTTAGTGCAACCTTTCCACATAAGGGCAACACAGTACAAACAAGGATTTTCCATTAAAATAAGTTACAGAATGTTATAGAATAAGTGCAATCTTGACATTCATATTAAATAAAACTTCCCCCAACATATTCGTAAATCTGAAATTTAGTTTAGGTGTAATAAAAGAGCCCTACGCAGTTTAGGGACCACCTGGGATTACTCACATCTAGTTAGCACTACACATTGTGTATCTATACATGGTGATTTCCAAAGAATGTAGCTACAGTCATCACTCTCAGCATTCGTCTTTACCTAATACAGTGTGGATTTTTGCTAAAATGCGAGGACTAGCCGTTTTCGAGTCACACGTACGGCTAATAAAAACCTACTCCGACAGAAGACTGTATAAAGGCTAGTGTCTGTTCTGATAATGCACAAGGCTAATAAATAGCACCGGAACCTCAATTTCAGGCAATAGTGCTTTAACCATTTCGCTATATGATTGGAGTGCAATGGGCAGCAGAATAAAACACATTCAGTAGTTTCTATGCTACCAGGGCATATCGTGCACATATTTCTAACATTAATAACAGCGCTCTCCTTGTTCGATTTACAGGTAAAACTGCTAAGTGCTAAAATACCATGCCTAAATTTAATAAAGAGAGTTTTGGCCCATGAGGGTGTAATCTCCTCCATGTAGGGTTCGAGATATGGTATTTGGTTTTATAAGTAAAAAAACTTGCCAGTAAGACTATCGCTCCCGATAATGTGGTGGAGGTTGAAATTTATATACCCCCAAAAGGATATCTTTAAAAGGACCTTTGAAGCAGAATTAATATTTGAGGGTTTATTCCACAATTCTCCCAAACCCAGTTTAATGAGCTATGATTTAACATGAGCCAGCCAGAGAGTGGTCATATTCTGTCTAACAGGATGAGTTCAAGGAGACCTTCACAGTACGCGTGCAAGTCTGGGGTAGACAAGATTCTCACCCAGTAAGCCAATGGCCTTAGAATGGCAAAATCACTAATCCTATTAAGGGCTAGATCATAATACACATGGACTAGTGGTGTAGCTCACGGCAGGGAAAGTAAAGATCTTACAAAGTGATTTTCATTCACTGATAACTGGTCAACAGCAGTCGTTCCCCAAACCTCAGCCCCGTATAGGTCGGCTGACTGAACTACTAACCTATATAGTTCAGCTGCAGGAGATACTGCCCTCTGTTTGGTGGCACGATGCATTCTCCCGATTGCGGCTGCTTTATGCTCTATAAGAGCCTTACTTTTCTCTATCTGGGAGTGCCACGAAATGGGAATTACAGGTTCTTATGCCCAAGTAATCAAAGGATTTGGCTTCCTCTAGTACTAAACTCCCTAAGTTCAATTTCCCCTTGAAAGATTTATGTGACCAGATATACTTACACTTTGTCTTGGCAACATTGATCTCTAGCCCTCTGAGGCTGCAGAAATCCTGAAATTTATTTAGCAGTTTTTGTAATCCAGCTGGGGTCCTTGAGATGAACAGCATGTCATCTGCAAACAATATGTGGATACCACCAAGTTTTGGGGCATCAGGAGTACACTCCAGGAGATAATCAAATGCACCATTAATGAACAATGAAGAAAGAGTATGAGCAAGGACACATCCCTGCCGCACCCTGTTGTGTGACCTTTATCCTCTTAGTTAGTTCACCATCTGGCCCCCATCAAACTTGAGCGAAATTATCTTTGTGCAGCCTCATTGGAATCTCCAACAAATATGACGGGGCTCCCATAGACCTCAGGCAGTCCCAGAGTTCAAGTCTAGGGACCAGATCGAAGGCTGCTCTTAGGTCAATGAAGGCTACATATAAATGATCCTTCAGGATCCCAATATATTTTCAGAGGCTTATAGAAAATCTAAAAACCTGATCAGTTGTTCCCACCATAGACTGAACCCAGACTAAAAGGGGGAAAGGATGTTATTGTCAATAATCCACCCTTGGAGTCTGTCAAGAACCTGACGACAGAACACCTTCTGTAATATATCTATATGGCTAATTGGCCTATAATTGCTGGGCTCCGATCTAGCACCCTTTTTAGGTCGAGCCTCGAGTAGCGCGCAAGCGCTGCTCTGGCGAGACTTTAAGTAAGGGGTTTGAAAAGCTGACCAGACGCTCGTGCGTCGTGGCCTTTTCGGGCGGTTACGCGCGACGCAGACATGTGTTTCCCATTATCGTGCCCAGACGCGGGCGCGATGGTGGAAACACATGCCGGCAAAGGCCATGACGCACGAGCGTCTGGTCAGCTGAGCAGGCTGCCGCGCTCGCTCGCCCCGCTCCTCTCTTGTTTTAGATTGTATCCAGTTGATTTACATATCCATCAGTATTACCTTGCTTCTTGTAAAGTGCTCTGCCACTCCATTTGCCAATTCGGCTCAAAACAAAACTAATAATAAACAACTAAAAGATTAAGAAAAGTGGTACAACCCAAAACAAGCAATTGATTGATAACGAGGAAAAGGCGAGGAAAAGATAGCAGTTTTATGTGAGGTTCGTCTGACAGCAAAGAGGTGCTTGTGACTAAGGCATGCTGGTCCCAGGTCCTCCTGAGGTGACCCCTCCTGGTGAGATGACCCCTCCTGGACTTGCCTGTCACCCCGGGGCAGTGTGCGGAGCAGTGTGCACGTGCGCACATACACAAACAAACATAAGGCCAGTGCGACGCGCTCTGCAGCAGCGACCCCTCATCCCGCCACTATTACGTGCACAGGTCAGGAGTGCCTGCCACATACTGTGAGGTGTCTGGGCGCTCTATGAAGCCACGGGGGAGGTGTGCCGGATACAAACACACGCACAGGCATCCCGGTAACGTCCTCGACCAGCAATGTCGGACCCTGCTTTACACCATGCAAGGTCTGGACAGGAGCACGTGGGATGCGCCACACATGAGCGCTCCCACTCTCACAAATCAAAGATGTCAGGTTGGCGACCGCCCTCTCCTTCCTGCAGGCCCCACTCCAGCCAGCAGCACAGTGGGTTGTCGCCTGACTCTACTGCACACTGTACGGTGTCTAGTGCCCTCAGTTCAGCGCCAAGAAGGGTGAACACAGGCGCACATTAAAGGTGTCATGTCTATCGCCCACCACAGCACCCGTTCAGGTCTCCGACCACAGTGCACAACACAACAACGTCTGCTAATGCACCAGATAATAAACACAGGGGCTGTCAGTGTCCTGCCAAGCACCCTCGTGATGTCACTGCACCCTATGCACACAGGTCTGCGGCCATGCTGCACAGTGTCTGCAGCCAGCATCGGTGACAATGAAGGCCCTCGGCCGGATCACCACCGAGTATGCAGTACAGTCACCAGCCATCAAAGATGCACAGGGGCATCTGCACACAGATGCGCAGGCACACAAACTAAAACAGACACACGCCTCAAGGATGTCATGAGAGACCCTCTTCTCCATCAATGCGAACTAACACTCGCTGTTGCAGTGCAGCCATGTTCTGGAGCACAGATGCACACATAGGCAGCGCGCGCCGAAGATGCAGTGTCAGCCCCCCTCCCCAGCCTCCAGTGCAGCAGGTGGGGGTCTGTTGATGCTGCCTGCGGGGTCTCACGCCGGTCAGAGGTGCATCATTAAAGCAGGAGGGGGAGGGGGGGTGTGGGGGGTGGGGTGCAGGGGCTCTCACAACCTGCAGGAGGCGTCACTCATACAGAGCGACAAGGGGCTTCCTCCAGGCGGGAAGAGCAGCATGAGCCCGTGCAAGCTTCAGCACCACTGCCCTGCTCTCTGCCCACCCATTCTCTCCTGCCCATAGATGTGTCACAGCATCACGAGCCCATGCAAGCTTCAGTACCTCTGCCTGCTCTCTGCCTGCCCTGCTCTCTGCCCACCTGTCGCAAAATCGCTAACTTTAGTGCATATCTGTGACACCTCTCAGCAAAACACAGGCTGATACTGGCAAAATGTGCCCCAAAACCCGCTCCGCTGTAGCCAGAACAGACCCCGCAAAACGGAACATTTACTTGCACCGTGTCACACAGTGTTTTAGAAGCGCCTGGAGCTTGCGCACAAAAAGTAATAGCAGCGCTTTATTGAAGCCGGTGGTTCCCGGTGCTTAGCACTGGCATTTAATAAGAGAGGTCGCTTTTACTGCCACTGAGGATGGCATGATGTTGTGGAAATCCATGCAGCGTCCGCCTCAGAAGCCCTTCCATTCCAGGCGGATTGCCTTCGCTCGGGCACCCTGGGCAGATAGATTGGGAATATTCACCTGCCCATTAAGTGGGGGCAAATGGAACACTTACTTGCACCATGGCACAGAATGTTTTTGAAGCGCCTAGAGTGCGCGCACGACATATAATACCAGCGCTTAATTGGAGCCGGTGGTTCACGGTGCTTAGCAGCGGTATTTAATAATTAACACTGGTGTTTGAGCACCAGTTAAGGTCACATTACTTTTTGGTCGGCACATGGAGAATAAGTGATTTGCTGTCAAAATACCTGTACTAAGAGTAGTTCCATATTTTATCTTTTCTTCGTTAGCCAGCACAAACCGGAGGGCATAACTCATTTCAGAAGATGTGTTCAAATAAACGACTGAATGAACTGTATTTTTTAAGCACAAGCCTTTATAATTAGAAAAGAAGTCAAATTTTCTACACAAGGAAGTCTCTTAAATCAAATAAAGTTTACCCTATTTATAACATGTCTCTACTACCCTCTTCTACATCTCTACTACCCTTCTATCCCTCTACTACCCCTCTTCTACCCATCTTCTACCCCTCTACTCCTTAACTACCCCTCTACTACCCCTCCTCTACCCCTCTACTATCCCTCCTCTACCCCTCTACTATCCCTCTACCCCTCTTCTACCCATCTACCCCTATACCCATCTACTACCCCTTTACTACCCCTCTAGCCCTGTACTAACCCTCTATCCCTCTACCCCTCTACTACCCCTCTTCTACCCCTCTACTGTCCCTCTACCCTTCTAACCCTCTTCTACCCCTCTACTACACCTCTACCCTTCTACCACTCGCCTACCCCTCTACTACCCTTCTTCTACCCCTCTACTACCACTCTTCAACTCCTCTACTAACCCTCTTCTACCCCTCTCCTACCCCACTTCTACCCATCTTCTACCCCTCTACTCCTTTACTACCCCTCTACCACTAGACCCCTCCACTACCCCTCCTCTACCCCTCCTCTACCCCTCTACTATCCCTCTACCCCTCTTCTACCCCTCTTCTACCCCTATACCCATCTACTACCCCTCTACCCCTTTACTACCCCTCAACCCCTGTACTAACCCTCTACCCTTCTACTACCCCTGTACCCCAACCATATAATTACATAACACATAATAACAAAAGAATAAATGAAACATACATCCCACATAATACCACTCACTGCAACAAAATTACTTCTAAATAAACACTTAAGGTCCCAAAAGCGAGACCTATTGGCTATGCCAATGCTTGTTATAAATGGGTATGACCACAGCACCGCTCCAAGTTTCAGGTAGGGGGAACTCCGGACATGATGGCATTTGTCAAGATGTTAATATAAGGGGCCCAGATGGAGACCTCCGATCGATACATATCACCTGGTATGAAATCTAATCCTGGGGCTTTCCCAGCCTTCAAGGACTGAATAACTGCACTGGTGTCCTCTAGTGAAAAGATGTCGTCCACCTCGTTCGATAGCCCTTGGAACTGGAGTTGCTAGTATGGACAGATTGCTCTTGCCGTAATGGAAGATGATCTGTGATATTACCACTGTTTAATGAACCAGAATTAGAGTCATAAGGGTGTGTGTCCTGATTAGGAGTGGAGTAAAGGTTAGTAAAATGTTGAACCCAGACCTGATGTGGTATATGATGGAGAGTCGGGGTATGAGCTTTTAGACTACCATGGGCAATGATATGCCAGAAGGTTGAAACATCATTTCTTTGGGAAGCCTCCAGCAGATCTTGCCAGTTTTGGTCATCCCACTCCTTTTTACTTGTCTCTAAAACCTGCTTATAAAAGGATCTGCCTTCGCGTATATATAGAGGGTTTAAGGTTTTACTGGTTAGCATCAAGCTGTTTTTCACCTGCATGCTGTCCTTGGAGAATCATGGGGCTGAACCAGCGTTGAATTGTTAGGTGCCGCCTGTGCCTACCTCAACCTGGAACAACCGCTTCGGGCACTAAAAACATGGTTATGGATATTGGTAATGGGTATTGCACGTAAATTAAATTCCAAATACGGCGAAAGAGCTGAAACAAAACACTCGTAAATTGTACCATAAAGCCTAGGACAGGAGACTACTTTCGACCACTTAAGAACCCTTTTAGAGTTCCCTACAATAACTTCTCCTAGAAACCCATCTTCCATTGGGACATCTAACAATCCTTTCTTTGAGAGTTAAAACTAATGGGTTGTGGTCACACTCAACTCTGTCTACGACCCTAAAATCTGCCAACCATGACCAAAGGTCAAGGGAAAGGAGTATATAATCTATTCTGCTTCTAGCAGCCCCTCGATGGAAAGTGTGCACTCTACACGCATCAGAAACTGATCTGCCATTGCATGCCCGGACTCTGTGAGAGCTCGTAAACAGGGCCAACTGGGTAGCAACGGCAGAGCAGGATTTCAATGGGGCATAGCCATAGACACATCTTCCTGTTCCAGCACTTAGGAAATATAATCGAGTGGCTGATAGGTAGTGTTAAAGTCACCCCAATAAGAACTTTTGGCTGGCTGGATTGTGACCATAGATGGTAATCAAGAATACTTATGGTCCCAGAGACACATGAACTAGGCAAACTGCGACATAGATATTCTAGATGTTAACGGTAAAGCCGTTACTAACCCTTACAGTTAGTCCTAGAATGTTGGGTGACTCGATGGTCAGTTGCTTAATGTCCCAAGCAAGAGCTACTTTTATCCATATCAGAGGCCTCCAGTAGGACGTCCAGATGTAGAAGGAAGAGCGTCCATAGCATATGTTGTAAACCCTGATCTATGCATGGGTTCTAGGGCCCATGTCTCCTGGAACAAGCATATATGAAAGGTGTCAGTAAGGTCTCCCCATGATGAATCTGCCAACTTACTACGTATGCCTTCAATAGTCCTTGAAATAATCTTCAGCTGCCCATCAGGGTTACAACCTTCTTGGGAAATAACTCGGGAGGGGGCATCTCCTCCTCGGGTACAGTCTATCAGATCTCATAACTGAGGGTTTAATCTCTCAGTATCTGCCGTAGTAATCTCAGGGGTGGGGGCAATACTGCTGGAGTCAGAAGGTAGTTAGTCAATCCCAGAGAGGGGCCTCTCTCTACTAGGATCTCTTCCTATCGTGCTGGGGCGGCAACGAGAGTTGGGCTCACTAGAGAAAGCAAGTTGTATCTCTGGGTCAGAAGTACGAATGTCTTGGACTTAGATTACCAATAGCCCACCAATGATTTCAGAAGAAGCTGTCTCAATTGTATTCTGTGACTGAAGGACGGATGATTTCCTTTGTACATTCAGTATGTCCGTCATAATAATCGACTTGCATTTATAGTTGTTCCTTAACCAGTGTAAGACTTTGTTGGATAATGATGCCCTACTCTCAAAGGCATTTTTGCTCATGTTTGGGACCTTGATCAAATTGAATATGTAGTTACCCATGTGTGGTGTGGGAGTGCAAGATCTACTGACTGTAGGACCGCACAAATCCCTATCCATCTGACCATTCCTTCCAAATCCTCTATTCTGCGACCCAATAAGACCTGGTATGATTGGTGCATTAAAAGACCGGACAGTGGGGGTATCTAAGCAATTCTGACCATGAATAACGACCTGTCCTTGAACCAAATCACTTTCATTGCCCTGATGTCTCTTGGGTTGTAAAGGCTGTAAAACCTGCCAAGGCCTCCCTGCGTCCAAGGTATTTCCATGGGTACACAGCGAGGGTGCTGTTATGTTTTGTTGGCCAAGTGGCAGCGGTTGGCAGGAAGGTGTAAATGCGGAAGGGCCAGGAACACAAGGCCGGGGAGAAGTGATCAGAGTAATCTGGTCTACTGTGATATTCAACTTACTTTCTAGGTACTTTACCAGCTCCTTTAGACCCAAGCAAGCAAGCACAATTTCATACAAATTAGTTGTGGAGTCATGTGACCTAGAAATAATGGTAGTCTTCTCCCTCCTACTTCCTAATACTGGTGGGCATTCTCGAATATCCTGCATCAAGGGCGAAAATCTATTCGAGCAAATCGCCACCGGTTCAAGAGGTGGAGGTGGGCATACTGGCTGGACATCAGTAATCTCCTCTACTGCCGCTGGAGTTGGAACATTTGCAGAACCAGGAGATGACCTGCTTGTGTTGGGCCGTGCCCTTTCAGATCTTTGGGAAAGAAAATTTGACAATGTTGATTGTGTAGATATTTGGCTCTTCTTGGGGGCTGACAGTCCGAAATGGCATGGGCGGGTTCAGGATTGTCTCAACCTCTTCTATTAAGTCATTTATTTGACTGAGTGGTTTTATCTTTATGTGCTGCTTTGTTCCTATCACGTTTATTAGGTTTGTTAGGAACAGTAGTAATCTCAACAGCTTTTCGTTTACCCATAGTTCTGTGATGGGACATTTCAGTAATCACGGCTCTGAATTTGATTATCACTGGCCCAAGGTATATAATCTAAGCCTACAATCCTTTATTCCACTGAAAAGCAGACTCACCGCAGCTAACACGGGCTAGATAGGGTCTCCAGTGGCCACATTGGTAAGATGAAAAGGAAAATAATAGTAATCTATGACACACCACTTCCTCTACAGTTGTCAAGCCACCTAAATTGCCCATAATATGTTATCTCATTTAAAATGAGAGTGCAGAGCGCTCCCTCATCTAGCTCGAAGCCTAGGGGTACAACTAAATGCAAATAACCAAAGAAGTGGAATATTACTAATGCCGCATAGAAATCAAATAGGACCTTACAGTGGCTGAAGCCCCAAAACTAAATTTAACAGTACTTGGTAGGCAATTATCAGCACATCTTCCAGGACGTTATGTATGACGTAAAGAGGGGCTCCCTGTAGCCAGCCGTCAGCTTCTTCCTCGTGAAGATGTGAAATGCGCAGAATCTTGTGTATGTAAATAAAATCCGCAATCTGCCAGGCGATAATCCTTAAAAACGGGGATGCTGCACAAACCTGGGAATATGTTGTCGCAAGCTGAATATAAGAGGGGTGGCCCAGCCGAGCCTCCAACTGGCATGGACGGGCCTGCCCTTGGCCCAGGCTTTGTCCGAGCACGTCCTGCACAGCGGGGCTCTGGCGCTGAGATATAGCGCAGATGTGCTTGCTTGATGGTTCTGCAGAGAGTTATGGGACACATAGTCCCAGCGACCACTGTCCTGCGGCGGCTCACCCCCTGGGTTCAGCAAGAGCAGAGGCTGCTCCCCTTCAAAGTGGGCTCCAGGCAGGTTGAAAGGTAGGAAGTAGAATGGGGTTTGGAATGAGTCAGAGTGGAGGTAGAGGATACATTGAGAGAGGTATAGGGTGAGAAATAGGGTTGTGCATTGGAGAGGGTAGTAGATTGAGGTTTGGGATGTCAGAGTATGGTAATAGATCTAGATCTATGTTGTAAATAATAAAGTCCAACTTTTCAAGTGTTGCTGTACTTTAAGCTAATTTTTTTTATTTTTTATATAAATGTTTTTAATTCAATAGTAAAGCAATGGTAGATAAATAGTTATGGTAAAAATGTACTTATTAGTGCAGTGACCTATATACATGTTATTAAACAACTATGGACGAACCCTGTCTATGTGAGGCACCATCACTGGGAGGCAGTGTTAGAACCCACTGGGTTTGTAAAAAGACCCCTCACACACCAACCTGGTTGGTGTCATGCTTCATCATTGGGGTCCCAACCGGGAGGCCGAATGCCCCCCGGTTGTGCTACGACGCCTGATTACAGCGGAGCTGGTGTAGTGCAAAAGTGTGATGTGAATTAAAAATATCTCTGAGAATCCTTGCCTCATTTATATTTATTACTGGCGGCTCAGGATATCATTAAAAATATATGTGATGCAACTAAAAAGAATTAATTATCTTATAGTTGGCTATGTGGTGGGTCTACATGTTTCAGCCCGCACAGGGAAGTAGGAGGGGCTTTCGTCAGGACCGTGCAGATAACGTGAGTGGCAAAAAAAGTGTGTTGCCACGTGAAAAAGTGCATACATTTTTTTTAAAATAGTACCTACACACACGCTAAGGTGTGTGGACTGTGTGTCCCGGGACGTCGAGAGACCACAATAGGTTGCTTACGGGTTCGCTCTGATACCAAAGCCGTAGATAGGAGCGAACTCCTCCCGAGCCCCGATCAGCAAAACACTCTCAACCATAGTGTTCTCTACCATATACGTGTCCGTAAGTACGTTGACACACAGTCCACACACCTTAGCGTGTGTGTAGGTACTATTTTAAAAAAAAATTATGCACTTTTTCACGTGGCAACACACTTTTTTTGCCACTCAGGTTATCTGCACGGTCCTGACGAAAGCCCCTCCTACTTCCCTGTGCGGGCTGAAACATGTAGACCCACCACATAGCCAACTATAAGATAATTAATTCTTTTTTAGTTGCATCACATATATTTTTAATGATATCCTGAGCCGCCAGTAATAAATATAAATGAGGCAAGGATTCTCAGAGATATTTTTAATTCACATCACACTTTTGCACTACACCAGCTCCGCTGTAATCAGGCGTCGTAGCACAACCGGGGGCATTCGGCCACCCGGTTGGGACCCCAATGATGAAGCATGACACCAACCAGGTTGGTGTGTGAGGGGTCTTTTGCAAACCCAGTGGGTTCTAACACTGCCTCCCAGTGATGGTGCCTCACATAGACAGGGTTCGTCCATAGTTGTTTAATACTTATTATACAGGGGATACGGACGCACCCTCTTTCTCCCTTGCTCTCCCCTTGTTTTTGATACTATATACATGTTAAACATAGGCAGAACTAACGAATATTTATAATTTATAAACACGATTATTATACACATTTATACAAAGGAATACACATCTAGGTACACATATAATCCAAATAACTGCTTATATGCACAGGGATATGCAGTATATTTATGTTTGAATGTGGTGGTTTTGTGGGGAAGAGCCAACTCTTGAGTAGTCTTCTGAAGATAAGGTAGTTATCCGTGGATCTCATGTTTGGGGGTAAAGAGATGCATAGTTGGTTGCTTGAACAGAGAAGGATGTGCCACCTATGGTTTTTTTCTTGTATAGTGGGATTTTGAGGTGAGGTGCCAGTCTAGAGTGGAGGTTCCTTTGTTGAATGTATTTTGTGATTTTTATTTTTTGTTATGCCCGATGAAGAGTGGGCCTGTTCCATGTATCGCTTTGAGGGCGTTACCAAGCAGCTTGAATGTGGATCTTCTGGCAATCAGTAACCAATGTAGGGCCTTCAAGGCAGGGGAAATGTGGGCTTGTGGTTTTATATGTAAGAGTAGTCTGGCAGCAGAGTTCTGAATCTGTTATAGTCTTGTTTTATAGTTGTTAAAAATGATCCGTGATAGAGGCTATTGGCGTAATCGAGTTTGAACAGAACAAAAGAGATAGCAACCTCCACCTTGTGTGGAAATCCCAGGTGGGGGAAGATGCGTCACAGACTTTTTATAGTAATGAAGCTTGATCTTGCTAGTTTGTCCATTTTGGAAATGGCCCTTTTTGCAGGGTTATCCCCAAACGTTTTGCTTCTTCCTCCTATATTTTTCTGAACTGTTTTTGTTGGCTTTAGGCATCTGGGCACTTTACCACTGCTAATCAGTGCCAAAGTGCATATCCTCTCTGTGCAAATTGTGAACATAATTGGTTGTCCATGATTGGCATATTTGATTTACTGTTAAGACCCTAGTAAAGTTCACTGTGTGTGCCCAGGGCCTGTAAATCAAATGCTACTAGTGGGCCTGCAGCACTGATTGTGCACCTACATGAGTAGCCTGCTAATGTATCTCAGACCTGCCACTGCAGTGTCTGCGCACAGTTTTAAAAGTGCCATGTCGACCTGGCAAGTGCACCAACTTGCCAGGCCCCCCATCTTCCCCTTTCTTACATGTGAGGTACCCCTTAGGTAGGCCCAAGGTACCCCCATGGGCAGGGTGCAGTGTATGCGAAAGGTAGGACATGTACTGATGTGTGTGACATGTCCTGATAGTGAAATACTGTGTATTTCGTTTTTCACTATTGAAAGGCTATCTGTCCCATAGTCTAACATAGGAGTTACTTTGTAAAATCTTACAAGTATAACTTTCTATTGGGACAAGATAGGGAAATGGAGTTTAAGCTCTCTGAACTCAGAATTTAATAACCCATCTTTTTAGGGAGATGGTGTGTTTGAAAATGCCACTTTTAGAAAGTAGTCATTTCTTATTTAACCATTCTGTGTGCCTCTGCTGATTTGTGTATTGGCTGTCTGGGATTGGAGTGACAGGGGCTGGGGATGTGCATTCGCTGTAGGCAGCCACAAGGGGGGTTGAGGTGTGTCCTGCCTTTCCTGGGTGATTCATAGCTGAGCTGAAGACCTTGGCTGCATTTAGAGTGGTCTGAGGAGTTTCACTTACACCTGAATAGGCAGTGTCTCCTCTGCACAATGCTGTCTCCACCTCCTGTAGTGATGCTGCAATAGAGAGGACAGAACTGGTTTGGACTGGGCTCAGAGACCCTTGCCACAAAGACAAAATGGGGTATAAGTAGTGGAGCTTAAAACCCCAGAGAATTAGATCACTTCTGGACTCAAGAGGAACATTTTGCCAAGGAGAAGAGCTGGAGAGCTATAAGGAGTAGTACTGCCCCTTTGCTGTGTGCTTTTCTGGGTTGGCCTGCAGTTGCTGCTTCTGCCAAGGAAGAGGGCAAAGACTGGATCTTTGCTGAGAATCTGCTTGAAGAAGAATCGCCAAGGGCTTGTGTGTGCTGGCCTGCTGTTCTGAAGTCTCAGGGACACAAAGTCTTCACCAACAACTCCCCTGAACTCAACTGCTGGGAGTTCTGACCTGCTAGGAGGTGCCTATTCCAGTTTTGGGCCTCTGGGAGCTTGTTATTGCTGTTGGGAGCTGGAAAAAACTTAAAGAAAGCAAGAAAAACAACTCTGATGTCACCAGTGACGCTGTGACCTGTACTGAGGCCAGGGGCACCGCCCGTGAAGTGCATGGCGCACCGCCCCGTCTGCGCCGCAGCTCTGATGCCCTTCAACACCAGCACTCGCACCGACGCTGTCACCGCCAGCATCCTGCTTTTGCTGAGCCGATAACCGACGAGGGTGACTTCACAAACTCTTCGACTTCACATCGCCTCCCCAGAACAGACGCCTCACCACTGACGCCGCCGACTTCCCCTGTCCTGGGCTCAACATGTCGCCTTTTCGCTGACACAACGCCTCGCCTCCCCTGTGGCATCCAGGGAACATACCTCAGCACCGATGCCTCACCTCCACAACGCCGTGCATCGTCCATAGACTTCGTTTTACAAGGTGCTGATGTTTGGGGGTCCGCGTGACTCCATGCTAAACGCCGAGCACCTCGCGGTCGGTGCTGTACTTTAGATTTATGCCTGTCACAACGGCGTAATAGCCCCAGGTGGAGCTATTTGTTTCTACAAGTGCTGTTTCTGCAAGTAACTGTTTTTTAAGTGCTATTTTGATATATGTATGTTGGATTTTTGTCATTTTGATTTTGTTTAGTTTAGATAAGATACTTTATTTTTCTAAACTGATGTTGTGTCCATTTGTGGTGTTGTTACTGTGTGTTTTGAGTACACTTTACACGTTGCCTTTGGGATAAGCCTGTCTGCTTGTGCCAAGCTACCAAGGGAGTGAGCAGGGGTTATTTAAAGTGTGTATTCCCCTTACCCTGACTAGAAGCAATGGTCCCTACTTGGACAAAGCTACATACCTCTGTCCTCTTGGGCATTCATTGATAGTTTGGAGTCCATGGTAATTCCAAGGTTTCTTACTTCCTTAGATACTTTAGGCAGCGTTTCCAGATAGTCTGCCAGGTGGCGAGTGGGCCATAATTTTTTTAAACGCCACATGTGAGTATTTCCGTTTTGGAAGCAAATTTGAGATGGCTCAATGTCATCCACTGATCAACTGCTCTGAGGCAACTGAAACTTTGTGAGTTTCCATTGTCTTTGGGGCTTTCCAGTTTAAGGAGTATTTGTGTCATCTGCATAGTTATAGCATGTGAGGTTAAATGTATTGATCAGTGCCGGTAATGACTTCACGTAGATGTTGACAAGCATGGGTGAGAGGATGGAGACTTGAGGGACCCCTGCTTTTGTGAAATACGGTTTGGATGAGAAAGGGAGGTATTGATGACATTTGTTCTGTTTTGAAGCTAGGATGTGTGTGATCCAGTTGGGAGCAGTCCCCTCTATGCCGGCTTAGTAGAGTCTTTGTATTAGACTGTCGTAGTCCACCACCTTTTTCTCCCTCTACACTGCCCAACGAGAATGATGCGCTGGGTAGTGTAGAGGGACAAGAAAGCTAATTGCAAACTGTTTACATGTCAATAAAAATGATTTTACATACATTGTCTTTAAATGAAGCAAAAAAGGTGATACTTTGTTAATTTTTTGCTGCTTCTAACATGTAAGATCCCACATGCTGGGTTCACAGTGATGAAAGAAACTGACCTACCAAGAAAGCTTCTAAGTCTCTGTTTGGTGGAAGTGCAACTGAAAGAGTAGCACATCCAGATGGCTAATGCTGGCATTTTCACCTTTAGAAAGGGAAATTGCTGCTTATTTTTTATAGGCGCCGGCACTATCACCCCTTGATAGAGAGCTTTGCTCCTCCTGATAGAGCACTAAGCCTCCTTCTCGTGTCCTCCATGTATTTTGGAGAGATTAATTTTCTAGTCTGAAAAATAACCCTTGCAAGATTATTTCACAGTGTACAGAGCCATTGTGTAGTTGTAGACGGGGCACAGCTTTAACTGTCCGTCATCAGACAGACCTATTGTATACAGTATAGACTTGTGTGTGCTCCTTGCTCATGATTTAAAGGCTCGTGTGTAGATTATTCCTCCCCTTCTGATTTGATAGCTTTCTTCTCTGTTCTTGTGTTTGTCCTGCCGGTTGAAAACACTATTCAGTTTGCTTTCATTACACCTTTGGGATCCCAAGTCACAAAGCCATTTGCATGTGTAATTTGAATTGAAAGATGCAAAAGGGTTGACTTGAGTGCAAAATTCGCTATTGTCAAACACGAAGCAGTCTTTTTGATGGGTGAATAAGTACCCTTACTTCTTCTGTGTAATGTGTTGTATCTGCAAGTACTACTATAGTTTTTGTGAGTGGTTTCCCCATTTTTGTGCTGCCAATCTCCATTTAGAAATAATTTCCCTGTTGCACCGTCTTTCCACCTTTCCTTCGCCAAATGCATACCGTTATGTTATGTCTTAAGTGTTGTAGCCTGCTTGCACCCCATCCTAGTGGCTACCCTCATCACTCCCTGACACATGTAAATTAACAATGTCAACTCCTATATTTCACTTCCACACACATAAATATTAAATAGTTTGAAAATTGGTTGGTGCCAACTATGACTTGGGGGGGGGGGGGGGGGGTAAAAAGCTTTAGGGACCAGGATCTAAAACATTTGTTAATGTCAAGGTTTGTGGCATTTTAGACAACTATTGGGCTCCAAGGCCTTACCATTTGTAACTGGTTACTGGAAATTATGGCTGGAATTGACCCGCAGCCTTAAATAACTATTTGTAGGAGACTAGGAACTATAGCTGTTCTCTTGGTTCTGCAAATGGGACTGTCCAGGTGAGCTAATCCAACCCCACTCAGTGGGTTGGAATCTGCAAGCTCTCCTGGACTCCTGGGTATCATTGAGGGCAGATATGTTCTCTAAGAACTAGTGCTTACCTTAGTTGATGTAGAAAAGTCTCTGCTTCCATACCAGCTGGGTTCATGGACGTTGAATCCGGAGTAGTTATGGTTCTTAGAATTATTCTCTATGCAGGTCTTCGGGGCTCTGTGCACATCTTCCAGGGTGAGGGACAGCTTTTCTCATTCCAGCGCAGTACAGCTCCAAGAAGCACAGGAAGGTCATGAAATTTGTAGTAAACATTTAGAATAGATGGTTTTCAACATTCTGCCTCATGTCTCCACCATATGCTTTCTCAAAATGCTTGATCATGATAGCCACTCTCCGGTATTTTTTTCTCCAATATTTTTCTGTGCAGGTTTGGACATTTGGCCACTGTCAAAGTGCTGATATTGACATTGTTGGCCCCCCACTTTTTGTCCGAAAAATAATGTGGTTTCGATTGAAAGTGCACAGAGTCCCTGCCAACCAGGTCCCCTGTGCCAGAGCTCCTTCTCTAAAAACTGTGCCAAGATTGACAACTTCAGACCCCCTGTAAGTCTCTAGTAAATGGGACCTTGGTACCCAGGTCATTGGGACTGAAGAGGGTCCCCTAGGAACTTCTCATCAAGGCCATGGAAAGTGCCACTGCAGTTTGCATGACTTGGTGCAGAGAAAAACGTCAGTCGACATGACACACTGCCTGTGTGCCATGCCAAGCAGCACTACCTAAGGTATAGGTATGTCACCCCTCTAGCAGGCCTTGTGAGCCCTAAGGCAGGGTGCACAATATCTCAGGTGTGGGCATATCTGCATGAGTAGATATGCCCCTACAATATTTTAGTATATTCTTAATATTGTGAGTGCCAGTGAAGCCATAGAGAGTACATGCGCTGGAAACTCGGCAACTCGAGTTCCCCAGTACCATGATGGCTTTACTTAACCCAGGAGTGTTTGGCACCAAACAACTCCTCTCAGCCTACCAACCCTGGTGTGGTCTCTGACTGGCTTTAGGCAGCCTGCCACCACCAGACATGTTTCTGGACCCCCAAGGGTCGAGAGCCACAGCTCTCTAAAGCCAGAAGAAAAGCCCATCCTGGGTGGAGGTGTCACTCCTCCTTCAGGATGTGCACAGTGTTCGAGAGGAAAGCTTCAAAGGCCTTGCCGCCTGTGTAATGCGACCCCTGCCTCTGCTGCTAGCAGACGGCAGCCCCCGGTTCAAACCCAAAATTTTGGCGGGAGAACCAGCAGGAAATCTTAGTGCAGAAAGGAGGTGTACCCCCCTTTGCCAACTCCACTCCGCAGGTGCCGGAGGCAAAATGAAGCACATTTTTCAGTGTTCCCCCATCTTGAAGATTGTAGGACTTATCCAGTCAGGGCTAGGGCTATGCCCCCTCCCACAGGAAGGTGGCATAATAGAGGGTGTGGACACCCAAGATAAGGAACCCATTGGTCCCTACCTGTCACTCCCCTGTAAAGCCCCTAAATCTAATTTTTAGGTGGCACCCACAGACCCTGAAATCCTATTTCTGACGACCTAAGAAGAGCCAGACACTACAGCGTCGCACCAGCAGAGAAGTCTGCAGACACCAACTGACTTGGCCCCAGCCCTACCGACCTGTCTGCAGCCCTCAAAGAACCTGTGCTAAAAGATGACCCGTCCTGCAGCCCAGCAACCTCCAAAGCCTTGGGGGGACTGACTGCCTGCCTGCGACAAAGACCAAGATCTCCCGAGGACAGCGGACCTATCCCGAAGAATTCAACTTTAAAGAACAAAGATCTCTGCCTTGAGGAACCGCGAAACCAATGCCGGACCCACCTCTGCACCCAACGCCTACGGCCCAAGTCCAAGTGGCTCACCGGTCCTGTGAAGGTTCCCCAGCGCTTCTGCGCAAGAGTCCACTGTGTGCTGACCCCTGCCAGACTCCACCTCTACGCCTGCAGCCTCAACTAGAAGACTGCCGATGACCATGACCTCCCCGGTAAGACTTTTCTAACACCTAAGGACACCCATGCACCTGAAGCCCCAAAGCCTTTGGGAGCATGACCAACGGTGTCCCTATGTCCCCTAGCATCTCTACATAACTGGGTAGCTGTGGTTTTATTCATTAGGCCTCCTTGCCTGCCGCCTTCCTTCAAAACCGATCTCCCCCATTGGTTTGCATTGGGCGCCCAACGCTGTGTTGGCACTCTGCACCCGACCGCCCCTGTGCTGCTGAGGGTGTAAGTTTGGTGCTGTCTTGTGGCCCCCCTGTGCTTATCTTAACCCCTGGAGACTGGGTTTCCAAACCATGTTACTCACCTGCGAGCAGCATCTCTTCAATTACCCCCTTTCTCCATTGGATAACATAGGCGCCAGTTTCCGAATTTGAACCCTACACCCAGCCACCCCAGTGCTGCTGGAGGTGCAGATTTGATACTTACCTGATCCTTGCCTGGTGCTGATTCTTCATCCTGAAAACCAAGACTGTAAGTTGTATACTTACCTTCAAAAACGCATTCTTGTTTTCCTCCCGTATGTTTGAACTGAAAAATGCACTAAGTGTCCACTTTTTAAAGTGAAAATTATTTCTTAGGAAAAACGTACTTACCTTTTTACGTATTTCTTGGTCTTAAAATCTCGACAGAAGCTTATTTTTTATAAAATTGGTGTGGCTCTCCCTTTTTGAATCGTGTCTCATTGTATTAATCACTGTGTGCATAAGAAAGGTCTTACATTCCTCTGTGTTGGGTCTAAGGCTGTCCACCCACGCTACCATAAATAGAGCACTTTGGGTTTACAATGAGCCCTGTACACTTCTGGGGGAATCTCTGGACTCTGCACGATATAACCACTTAGTGGTATATCATATAAAAAGCCAGCTTTCTACAGCCACTGAAAGATAATTTATAGCAGAAAGTTCTCAGGATCTGATGAATCTGAGTAAATCTGCAAAATGTAGGCATCCGACGATTCAGGATTAGGAAATGGGGAATATTTTGAATGAGAGGTTGTATTCTACTCACCATTTCGGCGAGACCTTCATGGCTGATGGATGATTTGAAATCTATTCATTGGGGGAGTCTACTGATTGAACCTATTTTGCTGGATGTGTTGTTGAGTTATCAATGGATTACAGTAAATCACCTTAAGTTGAACTCAAGGAAAATAGTGTTCGAGGCATGTGAGCTGTAGATCACATGCTTTGCATACTCCTGCCATCTAGTGTTGGGTCTGGATGTTTGCAAGTTGTTTTTCTTTGAAGAAGTCTTTCCAGTCACGAGGTAAGGTGACTCCTCCTTTCGGTGATAGTGCGCATGGGCATCGACTCCATTGTTAGATTGTTTTTTTCCGCCATCGGATTCGGACGTACATTGCTGTGCTCCGGTTCGAAACTGATCGGAAGACTCGTGGAAGACCGTCTGGCCTAACCGCGTCGGTCCACCTCGCAGTTGATGGAATGGACTTCATTCAAATTCTATCCGCGGTGCCACGCAAAATATCCGCGCACCGACTCGCGCAAAGTGTGCAACTTGTGCTTATCTCCAGAGCACAATGAACAAAGCTGCGACGTGTGCAGATAGTAGTCGTGCTCGACGTGGTGAAATGCAAAGACAGAACATCGAATGCATGCCGGACATCTTCGGTGAAGGATCCGAGCAAGAAGAATTCGATGATGCACAAGGGGCTGAAGAGAAGCCCTTATCTATTCCTAAATCGGACTCAGAGATGGAAGAGGACATACCCGCAGGGTCAAGGTCCCATGAGTACTGAAGACCCCTTGCCCCAAATTCCAACTCAAACTAAGCAAAAGGCTCGGTTCCACTTCTGGGCCAAGGTTGGCACAGAGACGATGTTTCTGATGCCTTGGCACTGAAACACATTGTCAAGCCTTTCGGCTCGGGGTCGAGTTGGCCAAAGTCCGGCACGGAGCCGAAACCTTCGAGCTCAAAGCCAAAGACTGCTTCGGAGCCGAAACCCTTGACGCCAAAATTGAAAACAGTTTCTGAACCCAAACCTTCCGCGCCGAAAGGTAATTCCATCCCGGCACCGAAGTCGTCTGTGCCAAAACCGAAAAATGCTCCTTCGAAGCAGCGGGATCCGATTCTCGACTTCCCAAATCAGATCCTAAACAAAAGGAACTTTACATTAATCCTGAAACAGGACATCTTCTTACCAAACTTCCTTACAAACGCAAACCTGAGTCAGAGGACATACAATATAAGATTCCTTTAAAAAAAGAAGAATGTCTGTACTAACCCTTCTCCTCCTCTTCCACCACGTTCCCCTACACCTTCACCACCTTCTCCAGTATTAGAACATTTACTTATCACACCACACAACTCTCCACCCTTACAGCCTGATGATGATGTAGATGATGGAGATATTCAATTACCTGTTGTAAAGACTACACTCTTGATCCACCTATAGATAACCCAGACCTTTCCCCTGCAACACCTCCCCCTCCTGACGACAACGTAGGTTATTTAGAGTTGCTTGCTAGAGCTGCACAATATCACCGGGTATAACTACACAAAGAATCCCTAGAGGAAGGTTTCTTCTTCGAAACTGAGTCGTACACACAGATCTAGTCAGACTCTCCCTATGCTCAAAGGCATGATGAGACATGCCGATGACATCTTTAAGGACCCTGTTCGTGCTCGCGTTCCGACTCCCAGAATAGATAAAAAGTATAAGCCTGCTCCGTCTGATCCAGTCTTCATTAAAGGGCAGTAACCCCTAGACTCACTTGTTGTCTCTAATACCCGTAAACAAGCTAATTCACAAACATCTGGGGATGCCCCCCCTCCAGACAAGGAGACCACATCTTCAGACACCAATGTTTCCTCCTATAAAGGCAACAATCGACCTTCCTCCACAAGAAGTTTCTTTAGAGGAGGATATAGAGGAAACAACGGCATGGGTAGAGGAAAGGGTTCCACACCCCTTAACTCCCCTTCCTCTAACCAGCAGTGACTTACCTACCTTTTCCCCAGATCATTTAACACCTGTCGGGGACATCTTCTACAATTCCTCCCCAGTTGGCAGTCTATAACAGTCAAATGGGTGTTAGGAATTATCCAACATGGTTATTGCCTGGAGCTTACCACAAATCCCCTAAACATTCAACCTCGTTCTCACAAACTGTCACCAGAACATTTGCATCTCCTCAAACAGGAAGCCCAGTCTCTCTTGCTAAAAGGAGCTATAGAGCCAGTACCATTACAATATCAAGGGTCAGGCGTTTACTCCCTGTATTTTCTAATTCCCAAAATGGACGGCTTGTTAAGACCTATTCTGGACCTCAGAGAACTGAACCATTACATACTGTCAGAACATTTCCACATGGTGACACTTCAACAGGTGCTCCCACTTTTACAACCGGACGACTTTCTGTCTACTCTAGACTTAAAGGACGCATATTTCCATATTCCAATTCAACCCGCTCATCGCAGATATCTCATATTTGTGATAGCGGGTCAACATTACCAATTCACAGTACTACCGTTTGGAGTCACCCCTGCTCCCAGAGTATTTCCCAAAGGCCTGGCAGTAGTCGCAGCTCATCTGAGAAGACAGCACATCCACGTCTTCCCCTATCTGGACGACTGGCTCATCAAAGCCGGCACTTACCAGAAGTGTCTCCAATACACTCAAGCCACAATTCACTTACTACATCAATTAGGGTTTACAGTGAATGTGTTGAAGTCCCATCTGCAGCCTTCAAACACACAGCTTTATTTGGGAGCCACCATAGACACTCGAAAAGCTCTAGCCTCTCCCAATGCAGTCAGAATTCACAATATTCAGTCTCTTCTCACTCAGTTTCAGCCCAACCACTCATTACCAGTCAGAGTCTTTATGCAACTGCTAGGAATGATGGCATCTTGCATCATGATCGTACCCCATGCAAGACTTCACATGCGTCCCCTTCAAGAATGCTTAGCAAGTTAGTGGAACCAGTCGCAGTGTCGATTAACCGATCTAGTGTTGGTAGATGGCCGCACCCATCACTCTCCGCAGTGGTGGAACTTACAAAATGTATTCAAAGGGCGGGTTTATCGACCCTGTTCCACAGACTGTGCTAACAGCAGATGCATCACTCACTGGTTGGGGTGCTCACTTACAGGATCAGAAAATCCAAGGATTGTGGAGTCTAAAGAACAAAGATCTCCATGTAAATCACCTAGAGCTACTAGCAGTGTTTCTAGTGCTCAAAGCCTTTCAAACTCACCTCGTAGGCAAAGCTGTCCTAGTCCGCATGGACCACATGGCTGCTATGTACTATATACAAAAACAGGGGGGGAGACACTCTCTCCAACTGTCACGCCTAGCACAAGCCATTTGGAAATGTGCTGTACAGCACAAGATTTATCTCTTGGCAGAGCACCTTCTACGAGTAAACCATCAGTTTGCAGACCTCATCAGACAGAAGCAGCAAATCCACGAGTGGGAACTTCATCCTCAGGTTCTCCTCCCCTACTTTCAGGAATGGGGATTTCCTCAGATATACCTGTTCGCCACAGCAGAAAACACAAAATGCCCAAGCTTCGCCTCCAGGTTCCCACACCCGCTCTCCAAAGGCAATGTCCTATGAATGAACTGGTCGGGGATATTTGCCTACTCTTTTCTGCCTCGCCCACTCATTCCACTGTTAGTTCGGAAGCTCATGCAAACATCCCTCACACTAATTCTCATAGCTCCCACATGGGCACGTCAACCCTGGTTCACCTCCCTGCTGGAGCTGTCAATAGTTTCACACCAAAAGCTGCATCTCACCTTCAGTCTCCTCATACAGAGCCATGGAGAAATCGGGCATCCAAATCCCCAAAAACTCAACCTGGCGATCTGGTTCCTGAAGTCAGAGTTTGGTTATTTACACTTCCCACCAGACTGTATGAATATCCTAAGAGACTAGAAAGCATACTACTAGAGCATGTTATGCAGCAAAATGGAAACTATTTATCTATTGTAACAATATCAATCCTCTTGATACTTCTGTACAGAAAATCACCTGTTACATTTACAGCAATCTGGACTAGCCTACACATCCATTCGCTTACATCTAGTAGCAGTAGCTGCATACTTTCAAAACAGACAACACTTATCTCTATTCAGGGTACTAGTGATTAAAGCCTTTCTAGAAGGATTAAAAAGAGTGATTCCACCAAGAGTCCCACCTGCACCTGTGTGGAACCTCAACATAGTACTTAAAAGGCTAATGGGGCCGCAATTTGAACCAATGCATAGGTGACGATTACAATTCCTCTCATGGAAGGTTGCTTTCCTCATCGCAATAACTTCACTGAGAAGAGTTGGTCAGCTCCAGGCATTAACTATACAAGAGCCCTTCCTTCAGCTTCATAGAGACAAAGTGGTTCTTCTCACCAATCCTAAATTTCTTCCTAAAGTAGTTTCTGCCTTTCATATCAATCAATCGGTTGAGTTACCTGTGTTCTTTCCTCAACCTGATTCGGTAGCAGACGAGCTCTACACACCCATGATGTTAGAAGAGCTCTACTTTATTACGCAAAAGAACAAAAGAATTTCGCAAAACAAAGCAACTTTTTGTTGCTTTGTCTCCACCACACAAAGGCAATCCCATATCTAAATCAGGCATTGCAAGATGGATCGTAAAATGTATCCAGACAAGTTATGCGAAAGCAAAAAGAACTTTGCTAATAACCCTTCGAGCGCATTCCACTCGCAAAATAGGTTACTATGGCCTTCTTAGGGAATATTCCCCTAGCTGACATCTGTAAGGCAGCAACATGGTCTACACCGCACACATTCACCAAACATTATTATGTAGATGTGTTAGCGAGGCAACAAGCTAATGTAGGCCAAGCAGTGCCTAAAACACTGTTTCAGACCATTACAACAACTACAAGTTAGCCGCCGCTTCGGGAGTATACTGCTTTATAGTCTATGCAAAGCATGTGATCTACAGCTCACATGCCTCGAACGGATGTTACTTACCCAGTAAGCATCTGTTCTTGGCATGTAGAGCTGTAGATTCACATGCGCCTCCCCGGTCTCCTGTAGTTGTTGCAGTTCTCAGTTTATATACATACGCATGGACATCTCTATTCTACACTTACTAACTCCATTCTCACCCTCTGCGGGAAAACAATCTAACAATGGAGTCGATGCCCATGCGCACTATCACCGAAAGGAGGAGTCACCTTACCTCATGACTGAAAAGACTTCTTCGAAGAAAAACAACTTGCAAACATCCGGACCCAACACTAGATGGCTGGAGTATGCAAAGCATGTGAATCTACAGCTCTACATGCCAAGAACAGATGCTTACTGGGCAAGTAACATTATCCTTTTTTATGCAACCCTAACTCTCAGCTCTTGATATTTAACTTTTGGCAAATCTCAGTTGGCACATGTCCAATCCTAGTTACTACTTAAAAATATTGGGGTTTTGATCTTGCTTTTATAACTTCTCACTGCCATTGTGCAGATCTGTTGTTTAAATCAGATGTTCAAATACTTGAATTTGTCACTTAGGTGTCCTCTGTATTGGCTATGTCTTTAGAATACGGACTAAGACAAACCCTTGAAATGCAATTGACAGCATCACAATTAACTGTATTTTTCTCCTTCCAGTAAAGTATTTGCACATTCTTCTTTGCACCCCATTAAGTATCAGGTTGTTGAAGTGAGTTTATAATAGCGACTAAATCTCAAAGACCTCACATCGACAAAGCAATCCGCAGCTTGCATATGGTTCTTCATGAGAGAAAATGGTAAATTGAGATTCTGCCTAATAGAAGGTCATGGATGCTTCATATTAGGCGTCAAATAGTTTGAAAGATCTAGATTATTGTAGGAAAGTGCCCCTTTTAGACATGGTCACCCCCACTTTTTGCCTGGTATTTGTTGTCATTTTGAAGTGCATTGGGTTTCTGCTAACCAGGTGCTCAGTGCCAGTGCTCTTTCGCTAAAATAAGACCACTGTTCAATTGTTCCCCAATTGGCAAGACCTTTGGCACCTCTGTAAGACCCTAGTAAATGATATGGGTACTACAGAGGGTCTCTAAGGGCTGCAGCATGTATTGTGCCACCCTAAGGGACCCACCACCAAACTCATGCGGACTGCCATTGCAGGCTGCGTGAAATGGTGCAAACAAGTGTGAAAACATGACATGATGCCCACAGACACTACAACATGCAATATATGTAAGTCACCCAACAGCAGGCTTTACAGCCCTATGGCAGAGTGCATTATATTACATGTGGGGACATATCTGCATGAGCAGATATGCCCCTGTGCTGACTAGTTCAATTGCTAGATAGTATAAGTGAGCAGGAGAGCCATCTTAAGTACATATACTATTCACTGTTCATTATGAGTTCGCCAGCTACATTATGGCTTCTCTGACACCTATGGTGTTTGGTATCAAACATCTTTTCTTAATAAATTCTTGCTGATGCCTGTAGTGTATTTATTAAAACATGCGCCCAGAGGGTATCTTAGAGGTGCCACCTGAAAACCTACCAGCCTCTTATTGTGCTGGCTGACTGGTATTGTCCAGCCTGCCCCCACAGACATGTCCTGATCATCCTGCAGGTGATAACCCGCGCTCTCTGAGGCCAGAAACAATACCTTCTCCGGAGGCAAGCCGGATGGCTAGTGAATCTGCATAGCATGGCAAGGGACTTCAAAGCCCCTGCCGCTTTTTGATATGCAACCCTGGCTTCCGCAGATCAGGGCCTCAGGGCAGGTCACCTCCTGCCCTGAGGCCTATTTGGCACCAGGACAGGTGGGAAATTAGATATGGAAGTAGGCGTGTTGCACTACCAGGCCAGTCACACCCCTAAGGTGGGCTGCCTGATGTGCCCCATGAAAGGATTCCACCATTTTGATTTGGGTGGAATTAGCAACTCTGGGACAGGGTTATACCCACTCCCCAGAGGAAATGGTCATATAGGGGGCATAGTGACCCCAAGGGTCAGTAGCCCATTGGCTACTACCCTTAATGCCCCTAAATTCAGTATTTAGGTGGCCACCTGACATCAGGAACTCTGATTCGTCTGACTGAAGAAAGAAGATAACAAAGAAGAGCCGAAGAAGCAGGATCTGTGGACTGCTGGTGGATTTTGCCGCAAAACCCTGCCTGCTCCTGTCCCAACCAGCGTGACAACCCTACTCCTCCTGCAGCTGTGCATCCTCCAAAAGCCTCGGAGGGCCTCCAGCACTTCGCCAAGCTGTCAGCATCTCCCTTGAAGTGGAGGAGCCACCTGCCTGTAGGCACCGACCACAAGGTCCGGCTCACCGTTTTGCTGTTCACCGGATCCATTGACGCATTAGCTGCCCAGGAAGAGACACTGCTTCAAGAGGTAAGCTCCGTCTCTCCACCGAGTGTGAAGATGCCGGGTCCGACCGGATCTGCCTTGCACCAATACCCGGGACACTGGACCCCTTGCAGCAACCTAAGCTTGTTTGTGTCCAATCTGGACTCCAACACAGAAACAACCGACCAGCATTCGAGGGATGTCTGCCTCGCAGAGGCCAGCACAGAGAGTGGCATAGCTATCCTGTTTTGTCCCCATCTACTGGTCCAAACCGAGAACTGGGAGTGCCTTTTAAGTACAGGCCCTTCCTACCAACACTCTCTGCAACCAAGCTTCCTGGCGCAGGTCTACGACAATCGACTGTGCTCCCTTGCTCCAAGGACCCCCACGAACTGAGTCCCCTGTTGAGATCTCCCAAACTTGTCACAAAGTCCCCGTCTGTAGCCTGTTTCTAGGTGACCCCTGTCTTTGCCTGTGGTGTAGCGAGCCAGGCTGCTAACCTGTCCAGCACCTCTGCACCTGGATGCTCCAAGTCAGGTAAATCCAAACTGCTGGTGGTACTTTGTACCTTGGCCCCCCTAGCACCTTAAGTCATAAAGGGAACCCCCGGAATTCGACTGTATGCAGTGTATGTTTTTTTTCTCTGTATGAAAGCCTTACAGCTTAAAAACGCATTTATGCAACAGTTTTACTTACCTGTGAAAATTGATACCCTCCCCCTCCCCCCGTGCTGCTCTTGTTCGCTTTGCTTGTGTTCGTCATGCCGCCCTCATTGTGGCTCTCCCTTGTGTGCTGCTTTTCCCGTCCCACTTCCTGTTGCTTCCTGCCATTACCCTCTCCTCCGTTGCCCCCACCCTGCAGACTTATTTTTTTTTAAACCTGTTTTATACTTTAAAAAAAAAAAGCTTTCATTATGCTTTTTCCCCCATTTATTTAGCGGTCCGTATTGGATCAGTAATTACCAAAAAAAGGCACTCCCGTCATTTTGGGAGTGAGCATGCGTGGTCACAATGACGCATGTTCACTTATACAATGATGCAGCCGCGACATTGCACCTTTTTCCATTTTGTACATGCTGTATGGTGTACAGCATGAATTAAAGGCACTGGCAGAGCCAGTAGGTCTCAGACGCAAGACCTAATGGCTTTGCTAATGCCTATTTCTTGTTGGTACTCTATACGTCCCTGCTTCGTTCTGGATGCAGTGCTTCTCAGAAATTTAGTGGAACTGATCTGTGTGTAGGTTGTGCGTTTATGGAATGATGGCATCAATGCGTACATACTGGTATGGACCCTAGACCACTAACCCCTACGTGACTTTGTGCCCATCTCTCAGTATTTTAAAATTGTTCCAGATTCAGTCAGATATCTGCAAATGAATAATATAATTGAATATTTAGACCCCCCCACATACCATAACATTCTATCTACCCATTGCGCCATTGAAGGTCTTAAAATAAAATACGCAGCTTGGCGCTAGTTTTGTGTATTGGGTAGGTCGGAGTTGATCAATAATTACTGCTGATCTCCACCATACTTCTTATAGCCTTTGTAAGTCTTTAAACCAGAATGTAATCTTTCTTCATCACTTTCTGCTGCAGGTACATCTTTCTTGAATATGCATCTCCTTCGAATGCCCAAGATGCTGTAAAAAATGCAGATGGTTACAAGCTGGACAAGCAGCACACCTTCCGAGTGAATCTCTTCACTGATTTTGACAAGTAAGACTGGTTTATACTGCTGTGTTTCTTGGCTAATGAGTTATAGTTGCCTTTGCATTAAATTTTAACTTGATCCACATTCCGTCAGTGCAAGCCTTTTGCTAACTTGATGCCCCCGATTGTTGCAGGTACATGAACATCAGCGATGATTGGGAAATTCCAGAGAAGCAGCCATTCAAAGACTTTGTAAGTTTGTTTTGAGTGCTATTTAATTTTTTTTATTTAAATGGTTATTTGAGGGCATGTAGAAGCTTATTTCTTTAGATGTAATGATGCAGGTCTAGTTACACTATTGATGGCATGGTTCCCTTTTTGCCTGATAGAAGTAATCTGAAGTATAACTGGGGCTACAGTGAACAGAGGCATGGCATAATTTGTAGCGGATGGACATGAGGAGAGAAATAGTTTACCACTTTTAGGTGTGTGATGTTGGTGTGTTCCCAAACTTAAACAGCTCTTAATTTATTTCAATGCAGGGCTAGAATGAATGAGAATCCTAATCATAACAGTGGATCTTATTTTGAAAAATCTTTAATACATCCAAGAACTGCAAAGATACTGTAATGGCACATCCCCGATGTAAAAAGGTCCCATCACCAACCTTTCCCATCAGACTGTTGTAAAATCTTTGGAGTTAACCGCTCCCCCAAATATTAAAGAAATAAAAAAAATCTTCCAGGGTGTAGAACATGTTTCCATTTGTATTTAATTTTGAATTAAGTCAGATTCAGAAACCTAATATTTTTCGTGTCTCTCTTGGCAGACAGTTCTGCCCTACAAAGGTCAGTTGCTGTGTATATTGACAGTTTTTGAAGTATGAAAGTGTGATTTATTAAAGAAACTTTAATAGTTGCCATTGTGCACATGTGCTAGTAATAGAATGCTACAGTTTGGTACACTGTTTAATTGTATGCCTGTTTAGAGCTCCAAAGCCATGCGGATACTGAAGCGTGTTAAGCATACATAGAAATATACTTGTTTTACCTTAACCTTTCATGTGCCAAATATAAAGATGGCTAAACAGCAAAATAGAGATGCAATTAAGGATACCTACACTTGAAAACATCAAGCAAAATAAATGCTACAAAACCAGGAGCCCTATCTATTGTAAGCGACTAATATCTGAGTAACAGTTACAGCAGGAGACTGTCAGGTTTGTGTCTTCGCTTGTAGTTCTCATTGGATTCTCAAAACCTGGCAAGTGTAGGGTATTGGAGTTAGAGAAGGGGTTTTGAGAGTTTTGTAAATTGTTGATTGGATGAAGAAGGGAGAAGCTGGGAGGCACCTGGACTATTCATCCTTAAATGGTAGCAATGTTACATTTCTTTTTCTGAATGGTATTGCAGACATTATCATGGAAAAATGACTTTTACTTTTGTTTGGTGCTTTCTCCTTTGGGTTGTGACTAACTACCATTGGTGGTATGTAATTATGAAAATGATTGCAATAGTGTTTGCTTGTTCTGCAGTAAAACTCTTCTCTCTGATGGATACTTGCATCAGGAGATCCCTTCCCTTTTGATTCTTCCCAGTTGCCAGTTTGCATCCTTGGACCGCTAGCAATAGCTCTTTCTTACCAGTAGGTAGCAGTTGTGACTCAGACCCGCCCCAAACATGACGACACAGGGCTGCATACAGGCGCCGCACCTGAGCAGTGACGCCAATTCTTTTTTTTTTCCCCACTCCCTTGCCTACTGATCCACAGCTCTGCTCCTGACAATTTCAGTGATGTCTTTAAAGCAGTGCTTCCCGAACATATTAGAACAACAAACCTTCACGACCCACCTACTGTTAAAGGACATAAGGCTGTCTGTATTTAAAATTTTTTTTTTTTAAATAAATGCAACTAAAGCATTGTGTAGTAGCACACTCCTGGTACCTGAGGCCATTGTTGATTCTGGCTCGGGTAGAGTCCTTCACAAAGGGTATGTTTCAGATGCTTAACTTTGCTCCAGTTTCATTTGGCTTGCTGCTTAGTCCCATGTAACCTTCTGGGCCTCCATTTGCACCTCTATTGGCTGGCCCTCCTACAGCACTGACTCCGCTCAACATCTAAGTGCCCCACCACAGGGCTGGGCTGCTAGTTCTCTGCCGGGGCTCTTGGCACACTGTGCTATATTGGCGCTGCCACCAGCTCCACATATGCCGATACCACATCTGGCAGTGCTGCCCTCCGATCCGCATCCTTTCTCTGAGTTTTTTAACCCCTTGTTGTACTACACAACAAATAAAGTGGATTCTGACTTATTTCTTTCAACTGCTGGTGGAGGAAAGGGAGGAGAGGGAGAAGGAGGAGAGAAGAAGGGGGAGAGAAGGAGAATGCGGAGGTAAGGAGGAGAGAAGGGGGCGAGAAGGAGAAGGGGTAGAGAAGAAGGGGGCGCCTACATCTGGACTTGTAGAATATCTGTGGCCTTGACTCTTTTCCTGATTTGACTTTTGAATCGCCAAATGGCCCCCTTCTATAAGAGTTTTTTTTTGTTTACAGTAATTCGGAGCGCTGCAGATGTTAGAACTATTTTGTGAGGGACAGAATTCTGATTTGCTTATTGAAATCCTTGAGCCGTGCCCACCTATTTCTGAGGTTTTGCCTTCAATACAGCTTTGGTTGACACTACATTAGCAGTGTGAACTTTTGCTTGCCAGCATGGCTTTGGTTGGCGCTGCATTGGCAGCTTGGTCTAAGCCCTTTTTGACTCCGCCGTTCCATTGCTAATTGCCACCTGTGGACTCCTAGTTACTGGCACATAGCCCTAGGCCTTAGCCTTGCGGTGCAAGCCTCGCCTTGTAAAGTTAACCCAAACTCGTTCCCTTCTACTCCTTCGAAGAGGAGTTGAAACCTATTGATGTGATCACAAAGAAAAGAAAATATTTTCTTCAAATGGACTGCAGATTCCTCACTTTTATAACAGTTGGAGCCATGTGGATCTTTAAATGCCCTAGAAGTGACAGAGCGGGCACATTTATAGGCACCACCTCTGCACAGTTAAGAAAGTTCCTTTCTTTCCACACCTTTCAACGCAGATCAGACGCTTCGCTCCCAACTTTGTTGGGTGTCTGACAACTCAAAAAACTTTCCATGCAGTTTTCTAGGGACAGTGTCTCCCTGAAGACAGGATTCACACTACGCAAGAATCAGATGTCGGTTACAGACCCACACAATGTGTGTCTTTGTACCTGGGCTGCAGTCACAAATTGGAGGCATGTAAGAATGATGCTCTCAGTAAAGTTGATTCCAGAGCCATAGGTGAAATTAGGTCACTGAGCATAATAAGAGGTAGCATTCAAAACGGCGGTCTCGCTCCTGCTGTAGGTTATGAAGCCACTGCTTTTCGAAGTTCTGTTTTTGTCTGAGATCTTCAGATAAGTTGAAAAAAAACACACTGGAGCCGTAGTTTGTTTAGGTGTGCCCTGAATTCCTTGGGCTGTCGTTGACCACAAAACAAATTACACAGCCTTTCAGGAAGCCATGCTGCAGATCTTTCAATTGCTGTCGCCTGCCTCTGGGGCAACCTTGAGACCCACCTAAGTGCATGGGGCTCTACTCGGATTTCTGCCATCGGTTCGACCCCCTCACCCTCCCCAGTCCGTACTAACACCTCACCAGGCTTCTATTCTAAGATGGTTCCTTCCATGCTGAATCCAGTCCTGACAAACGTCTCTGATCCTGAAAATACTTCGGCACATGCAATCCTGTATCATTCTATGAGATTACCAAGGTACAGTCATTGGTCAGTCAACCAGGTACTCTCCCTACTCTAAGACACAGTATTACCAGAGGCCTTCTTTGACTCAGAGTCCATTGAGGGCTTTGGCTTGCAAATATTCCCTACAGCGCTGATGATAAGGAGACATACAATCTTTACACTTATGGAGTACTTTACCTAGACATACAGGATGCCAGTGGGCTTGACACCTCCCTTTGACCGAGATGGGCTCACCATCTTGTCGCCAATGGATAAAAAGCACCTCCTTTGCAGTAGTAGTAATGTGCAGAATAGCAGTGGTGCTAGATTTACAGCTGCCTACAGTTGAAAACAATGCCAATTTGCTGGCGTAAATACTTAAACCAAGGCAGTTGTCGTCACTCATTTGCCATTCAATGAGGCGCCCATGGACAGTCTCATGGCCACTTCGTCAAAACAGTGGTCTTTGGGGCATGACCAGCAAGATTTTGCCAGCCTTACTGTAAGAGTTCTTGCTGCGCGATTCAGGGCAGACTGGATGCTGCAAGATATGTACTGTGTGCTGGCCTGGACACCACTGATCGCATAGGCCACACTATACAAAACAGCGCAGTAGTTAAGCAACATGGTTGGATGTGGACAACTGTATTCTCTGGCATCGAGAATCCCTCCTAGGCATGTCCTTTGATGGGTCTAGACATTTTGGAGAAAAAGCTGCCTTGGCACATGCCCAGTTTTAAAAATACTCATGCCACAGCATGATCCTTTGGTTATTTTTGCCATATTGCCTATTCCACCAGCAGTACAGAATATTTAGGGGTACCCCAGCAGCATAGCATACCAGCATTGTCAACTTACTCAGCTGGTGCAGCAACTGTCCCACTCTTTCCGAGGAGGCGATCAAACCTTTTCACTGCAGCAGGGGTAACATTCATCTACTTTCTACTCTCCTGCTGCAGCGGCATTCAGGCCACTTTGATTTGCCCTCACAGAAGCGTAGTCATCCGGTAGGAGCTAGCAGCAGACATTTCCTCCCTGGCTTGGAATCCAACCTATTAAACCGATGGGGTAAGCAGATTGTTCAAAGGGGCTATGCCCTACCTTTCATTTCTTCCATGCCTCAAATTCCCCCGGCTCCAGGTCACAAATCGGTTGCTCATGCCTCTGTCTTAATACTGGAAGTCAACCTTGTGCTGGCCAAGAGTGCCATTTAACGAGGGCTGGATTCTGAGGGGGCGAGGGGTGCTACTTTCTCTTACTGAATGATGGAGGCCACAGGCCTACACTGGACCTCTGGTCATTAAACTCCTTTCTGAGAAAGGAGAAGTTCAAAATGCTCATTTTGGTGCATATGTTCTCTGCTTGGGATCCTGGAGACTGGATGATGTCCTTGGACTTGCAGAGCAGGTATTTTCATATACCCATCCTGCAGTACCACAGACACTACCTGTGGTTCATGACTGAATCGAGACACTTCGAGTTTACCATATTGCTCTTTGGCTTTACCTCGGCCCCTCAGATGTTTCTGAAAGTGATGGGCTGGGTGCAAGTGCTCGTAGGAGGTCCACTCTACGTGCATTCTCCTACTGTGATGACTGCCTGTTCAAGGCAGGCTTGATGCACTCAGTTACAGGCCACTTCTGAATGACTGCTCTCTTGACCTCCTTTGAATTTTCCATCAGTGAGCCAAAGTTCCATCTGAGCCCGATGCCTTTGTTGGGGCTATTCTGGATAGGGCGGTGGTCAAGGGCTTTCCACCACCACAGAGAGTCTGGGACATTCATAATGTGATCCTGTTTCAGGCTTAGTTCTGGGTCTCTGTGAGGATGGTTCTGCATCTTCTTGGACTCCTCACCATGTAGATCCTCCTTTTCCCATATGCCAGAAGGCAAATGCAAGCCCTACAGTGGCACCTCCGGTTTCCGTTGGCTTGGCACTATGTCTGTCTCAGATTCCATCCAGGTCCTTCAGGACACAGCCTGGAATATTTTGTGGTGGCAGATGAACAGTAACCGGACCTGCGGCAGACCACTCTACCTTTCCCACCCAGACTTCACAGTAGTGACTGATGGATCACTGCTGGGGTCATCTGGGAGGGGTGAACATGAGGCACCTTTGGTCTCCTGTGGAGCATCAGCTCCTTATCAGTCTTTTGAAGCTTTGTGCAATTAGACTGGGCCTAAAAGGCGTGCTTTCTCCATCAGGGGAGGATGGCGCAGGTCTTCACGAACAACTTGAACGCCATATGGTACTGCAACATGCAAAGCAGTATGGGTTCCTGAAACGTGCCATGAGGCTTAGCCCCTTTGAAGATGTTGGACCTACTTCAGATCATCATGGTGGCCAATCCCCAGGAAGGGCTCTTGAAATACGTGGGACAAGCTGAGCAGGCATCTGCTGATGTACCATAAATGGTGTCTCCATCGGGAGATGCCACTGTGCATCTTTTAACAGTAGAACCTGCTGTGACTAGATCTGTTTACCTTCGCCAATAATGTGCAATGAAAACATTTGCACAGCGGAGCTCTCTTAAGGAGTGTCACTGGGAAACTCAGTCTGCATGTATGCATTCCCACCATTACCTGTCCTGCCCTGTCGTCTGAGGAAGATCACGACAGTGAGGGCGCAGGTCATGTTGATATCCACAGGTCCTGGGTAAGTAGGATGCAGTTGCCATATCTTGTACCAGCTCCTTTTCAGGAGGACCTGTTGTCTCAAGAACAAGGGAAAGTCCTACATCCGAATCAACACATTTACACCTCCATACGTGAGGACTGAGCGGCGACTGCAGAGTTCCTTTGATATGCCGTCTGAGAGAGTGGATGTCATCCTTGCAACAAGATGTACTTTGATGATGAAATCCATTAACACTGTGAGAAATTTGTGGTCTGGCATGAAACAAGTCCTTTTGATCCTCTGCAGGCTAAACTTTCTGATCTATTGTGTTTTTGTGTTGTTGGCTCAGCAAAGTCTTGCAGTGTACACAGTTAATGACTATTTTTAGGTTGCATATAGACTACCAGATAGAAAAGCTGTCTGGTTGCAAAGACATATTGGGCTCATGCTGAGATATTTACCTAGGAATGCATTCTTCATATTGGCTTTCTGTTTTTTAACTCCTATTTGCTTGCAGTCACTAGATTTATTTGTTTTGGGTTGTTCAGCATGTTTTCGTCCCTCCCATGGAGTATATCCTTTTTACCAGCTCTGATGGGCTCCTTGTATTCTTCCATGAGCGCTCGCTCGCAGGAACTTTTTTTTTTCTTTTCTTGAGTAACTCCTTGAGAGTGCTTGGGTTTTCAGCTGTCTCCTTTGTATGTTGGTTAATGGAATAGCTGCTGCAGCTCAGTGAGTTGTAATAAATCTACTTTAGTTGTTTGAAACGTTTACCTATGTTCTATGTGCATTGCCAAACTGTGGGCTACAAGGATGATTTAATATCTAACCCACCACTCATGGCAGGCTACTTCAAGTTTCTGTCAACATTGTGCTCAAGCAGTTCGCTTTTCTTGAGCGAATTATCTTTCTGCATGCCTTATTTTACTTATCTCTAGCACTACGAGTTCATCAATCAGGCATGCATGTGACCATGCTGAAGTTCAGCAGGTGAATGAGCAATAAAGAGCTCTTTAAATTTTCTTTTTATCTTTGCACATTTGCTTTCCGTTTAAAGACAGAGGTTGTCTCTTCTGACAAATTGCTGTTTGTTTTAAAAGGGAGATCATTGATCACTTTTCTTTCTCTGCCAAATGATAGGATTTTGTAAAGTGAACTATGTAGCAATCTTGCTGAGTAGGAGTGTGAATGGGAAGGCTGCAAAATGTCTTTTTTTTTCTAGCACACAACAAAATTGAAATACCTGTAAAGGAACTGAACAAATATTTCAGACTATACTAGCAGTTAGGAAAGTACAATTGAAGCAATGCAATTCTGAATTGTCGTGGAAACAATGATTTTAATAGAAGCAAAACAAATTAATACAATTGGTGATGCACAAACAAAATATTCGCTGAAACTACACTTTATCGTTTGTGCGCTGTATAGTTTTACCCGTAAAACCATATCTGCAAATTCAGTGGTCATTTTAGTGGAAAATGTGTGGTCTAGTACTGACCGTGTGCAACTGCACTACGTTTTAGTAGTATAATTGAGGCCGTGTTCTCCAAAATGTATTACCAGCTACGTACTACACTCTTAACACTCTCCTCTTAATACATGTGCTAATCTTGTTCTTAATGCAACCCATGGATTTTTCACAATCTAGGACTTCAGTGATATAAAAGTAATGGCAGCAGCCCCACTCTTAAAATGTTTCCAGCACCACTGGCACTTGCCAATTATGAAATGCCCTTTGTGCATGAACCCTTGTTGATAAGCTTATTTTTAAAGATCCTGTTTCTGCACAGGTCTTGAAAGAAGCAGTGTTCTGTAATTTAAATTGCATTTTCTCAAATATCTGGAATGCACTTCTCAGCTTTTACTTCCGTATTAAGTGTTACTCACTGAAAAAGACAAGTTTCCATCAATGAAGAATTTATACAGATTTCTGTATTGCCATCTGTAATTCACATGTCAACAAACCATTACGGATGTTATTAGCATGTGCCGAAGACAGTGCAGGGACACATTCAGTGGTCTTCTCAAATTAATCTAAAAAGAGACCGTGTTCTAATCAACAGCAGTAATGGAAGTGTGCTCATGGACATTACATACAACAACTAAAGAACCACCCAGAATGCTCCTTTTACCAGCATTAATTAGTGCAAGCCTCGACAAAGCGGATGGCTTTGCCAAAGAGTTTTGACGGCACTTGCTCCCATAACTAAGCCTGTTTCTAATGATTCCTAATGCTCACAGATAAGAGACTAAAAGAGCCAGGAAGATTGGGAGGACTAAGATTCGATTCCATTCCAGTTCAATAATTAAGTTACTTCCTTTGCACACCTGACTCGCAAAAGGTAGCAATAGCAAACCGAGAAAACGTACCCCAGGGTACGGTAGATGGATAGTGACAAAGGTACAGCATAACACAGTAATGTCAGTTCTGTTTCTCTTCTAGACACTAGGAGCTTAATTGATAGGGCAGTATTGAATGAAATACTCAAAATAACTCTACTCACTGTCTCTACATGCTTCCCTCCACCTCCATCCATCTTATATCCACTTCACCCCAACCATGCTGGCATTAATTCGGCCTTCGGCCACAGCACAGAATGAACTTTTTGATCCATGGTAACGTTTTTGCGAGTACCCATGGTATACAGTAACGCTAAAAACCATTGGCAAAGCAGACCGGTCCCAAAGGCGAGAACTATTGGCTTTTACAAATGTTTGTTTGCTAGATTAGCCTTAACTTTTCAAGTCCACGTTTGTGATGCTCTTTCTTAAAGGTCTGACTTACATTCTTGTCTGGAAACCTTTTGTCATGCGGAAGCGGAGCCTCAATTTGGTCCTCACATTCCATATTTGTTCACCATTTGAGCCAATGTATAGTTGTTCCTATGACACCTGACAATTAAAACTGTCTTTCTTACTGTGATCAACTCTGTGCGCTTTCTGAGTGAGCTGCAGGCTCTGTAGGAGAACCTCCCTATACTGCTTTCTTTGCAGACAAGTTGATGCGCAGGACTCTGGCTGCCTACCTGCCAAAGGAGTGTTCCCTTTTAATGTCGTAGTCAATTACTCTACCTGTCTTCCCCGCTCTGCCATACCTCTCGAACTAGGAGGAGGTGTTCCGTTTGCTTGACCCTAAAAAAGCCATGGACTTTTTTTATTGACCGTACAAGTAACCACCACATTAATGACCACCGTTGTTGATTTCTCTGTGACCAAGAAAGGCAGAACATTTCCGAAGAGGACTCCATGGTGGATAGTCCTTTGTATTATATGTTATGCGTCAACAAGGAACAATCCTTCTGATAACCAGCGAGCCCATTCCACAAGATCAAAAGCTGCAACATCTGCACTGGTTAGGAGAGTGTCTCTCCTGGACATCTGTCAGGCTGCAGTGTGACGTCTGTGCCTACGTTCACAAAGCACCACTGCCTTGACAATCGGGTCTGCAGAGTGCCATTTTGTCCTTTTGGGAGGTACTGCTGTGGTATCTATTCAAAAAGGAGAAGATTGTAGCTAGAATTATCCACCGGCAGAATTAGTTACTTTTGGAAATGCTCTTTCTGGTGGGTACTGTCTTTAACTGCAGATTCCTCACTGCCTTCTCTTATGATCTGTGAAGTGGATAACTTCAGAACGTAATATGGTCGCAAGTTAGATTTCGGCACACTGCCACCTTCTGTTTTTTACATTGAAAAACAAACATCGGTACACAAGGGTGGCATCTATAAGCAGCCCCCTCTGTTACTCCCGAAGCGGAACAAGAACGCCACAGCGTCGCCTGTTAGCACGCAGGAGTCGTTGCTGGGATGAATGTCTGGAATCTGGGATTATTTAAAAATGAGAAATCTGCGGTTAGAGTATACACCAGAAAGAGCTTTACTGAAAGTAAGTAACTCATAGTTCTGGCAGCTTGGCGTTGTGGTGTTCGAATGCTTCTGGTCTGGCTTGCTATTGCACCACCCTTTTGAAAATGGCATGCGAGTTTGGTGGGACCAGGGACAGGTTATTCTAATGTCTCCAGATTGGGCTCAGGGGGCATCTGATGCTCTAAAACGTTTAGGACCTTCTGTCCTGGCATCAGGACTGGGTACTTACTCCAAACCTCCACAATCTACGCCTTCATGCTTGGAAATTGAGCAGCACTAGCAGAGCAGCTTTGATCTTTTGTCTGAAGTAGTGAATGTCATTTTGGCTGGTTGCGTTCTATATACTCCTGTCATTGGACTAGATTAATCTCCTGGTGTAAGGAGGAGCAGGTTGTCACTTTGCAGGCAAAGTTTTCTAACGTATTCTGTTTTTGTCCTGGTAAGGTTTTCCTCTGGGCGTGATAAAGGTTACCTATTAGCAGTTTCAGCTTTTATTTTATTTGTCTGATCAGCTTTCTTTATTCAAATCACCTGCATGATGAGTTTCCCAAAAGGGCTTTCACATATATAACCCGCTCCATTTATCATGCTGCAGTGGGACCTCAACGTCTGTCTGTGTCTCACCATGTGAGCTGCTTCAAAGCTGTACTCTGTGGTTCCTTACTTTGAAAACTTTGTTCCTCAATGCGATTGCGTTTGTGTCGCATTAGCGAGCTGCATGCTCTGTCAGTTCAACCTGTATACTACCTGCTTCCTTGACAAAATGTATATCTAAACATGTGTATTATTTCTTCTGGAAGTGGATCTGGCTATACTTCCGTGTTAGGGTAATGTACTACACTGCCCACATTCATTTCCCCTGCACCTATCCAGGGAGGAGGAGAGAATGCACCTGTTGAAACGATGGCATACTTTAGTTTCTTTGTTGATTGGCCTCGGCTGTACTGCATATATGACCAGCTTTTTGTTTGCTTTGCTGATGTGAAAAATGGAAGAGTGATCTAGAAGTGAATCCGATAGACCAGTTATCCTCTGCATTAAACTGTGCTATGCTTTGGCCATAAAGGAACTTCCCGGTATCCTTGAGGCTCAATCCACTGGGATGAAGGCTACGACTACAGCCCTAACTTGATGTGTTTGGTCTTGGACATTTCCCAAGCTGCTGCTTTGGTTTCTACCTATACCTTCACCAAGCATTACTGATCGGATTATCTGGTCGGCAGTGAGAGCCATTTTGTCTTTTTAGTTGTACTGGTGATACTCATGGTGTAAGTGTACTTCGCAGTCTCGCCTTCTTTTGTGGTGGGACTCCTTTGTTATTGTTTTAAAAGGTGTGGAATCTGCAGGTAGAGGTAGCTGTACGAAAAATAAGTTGCTTACCTTTGCTAATGCTCCTTATGGGGGGGATTCACTAGCTACCTGCAGAACCCTCAATGCCTGCCTGCCTCCCTATTCTTTGGGATGGACGTTTGGTAATTAACAAGGCTTCAAGCTAGAAGTGTTTACTGCCTGTAATCATTTTAACTTTGTCAGACAAGTGCCAAATCTCAGGGTGTGGAAGAATTAAGATAAACTGGCATAATTGCATAGGAGTGGTTTATAAGCAGCTTTGTGTCTTCATGACTGGGGCAGGACAGAGTCCTGATGGAGGTGAATGGTGTCTGCTGATGCACAAGAGCTAATGTAAGAGTGGCTGGGTCCAGTCTTGCGCCTGGGGAAATTGACAAGATGAGGAATCTTTGGGTGAATAGAGTATTCACCCCAAAGAGCAAAAAACAAAGGTAAGCAAATTATTCATTACTGCATTCAAAAACTGACAGGCGTGGAAGCCTTTTTTCTGGTTTGGGGTTAAAGTATTGGGAATTAAGCATCCATTGCCAATCTTTGTCTCTCCTGTGGCAAATGGTCCATGCTTAAATAGTGCATATTATTTTGACTCTCATATATGGGAACGTTTGAACTGGACCTGTGCTTTTGAACCCAGTAATCTTTGTCTCTGTGCCAAAGTGAAAAATAGACATTTCTGGGGCTTAAGATACAGACAATTTAAGCAGTTCAGCTTTACATTTGACTTCTCTGCTAAAGGGTATTTTCAATAGTATTCAAATACAAGCACACAACCTTTTCATATCTTGCACTTTTTACTGATTGGTGTAATTTAGTCTCTGATCAAAAATATTAAACTGGCTAGGTGTTTACAAGATGTCTTGTATGCCTTGATTGCAGGGAAATCTGACATATTGGTTGGAGGATGCGGACTGTAGGGATCAGTACAGTGTGATTTTCGAGTCTGGAGACCGTACCTCCATCTTTTGGAACGATGCCAAGGAAGCAGTTCTAATTGAGGAGAGAGCGGTAAGTTTATGTAAAGTATCTACTAGTTCATTATTGTAATGTTTCTTCATTTCACAGGAGTGGTGCCTTTCATAAATATGGGTATTTTAAGAGCCTCTTAAACATTTATATCTGAAAGTCTTAATAGAGCTGTTTCCACGTAAAACTATATTGGCATGACATTGAACAGTTTTGACAGAAGAGGATTGACAATTGGCCAATATCTCACTTTGAGCTTAACGTACAAACACTATTTTATCTCAAAGGTTACATGTATAGCCATCATGCTGTGTGAAGGGGTGACTAGTTGCCATTTAGGGTATAGAGTATGCATCTCCAGACTGACTCTCTTCAGAGGACACCTGTCAGAAATGGGATTTCTGGCTGGCTAGGGCTTGCGCCTACGCCAGGCAGAAACCACCACTCTAGTCAGGGCAAGGGAGTTACACGCTGAAGATAACCCCTGCTCTCACACCCTTGGTAGCTTGGCACGAGCAGTCAGGCTTATCCCAGAGGCAATGTGTAAAGCGTTTGCGCAACACACAAACACAGCAGCGACACACTAGGCACACCACAAAAGAAACTCCACACAAGGTTATATAAACAAATAGCCTTTGTATTATCATAAACACATTAGAATCATAACCACACAATATACACTGTGCCAACTGGCACCAGGTAGTAAAACACAACCAGTAACTACTGGCAAAATATTGTACTCCGCATCAGCAGCATAAACGCATTATGTCTGCATCACTTTCGGCATCATCCTAAGCATAAACATCATAGCATGACATTTGGCACAACCACATTATTCACTAGCATTAGGCATCACCTTTAGGCATAAACACAGTATGCATCACTTTAGGGCCTTGTGCTCTACCAGTATATCAGGACACAAAATGACCCCAGGCCACCTGGCCTTCCTCTGGACCCAAATGCCCTCTGTCCCAAAAGTCAGGACGCCAAATGGGGCTAGGGTTCAACTCACCCTGGTTCCTCTGTTGTCCCAAGAAGAAATGCTCCCTCGTAGCAGCTGCCCGCGCTTTCGCGGTGCAGCTGTGTGCAAAATTAGCACCCACGGTGCTTAGGGAGCCCCTCCTTCCCGGGGCTCCTCTTCACGGTATTCCAGTGCCCCCAAATAGGCACTAGTAACTTTGCAGCTGCCCGCGCTCTCGCGGTGCAGCTGAGGAAATTAGGCTGGGCACAACAGTGCCTCTGAAGCCCCACTCCGGGACCTCTAAACCATGATGTCCCCTCGTTGCAGCTGCCCGCGCTCTCGCGGTGCAGCTGTGAACAAAGTAACACTCGATCCCCTCTCACCGGGACTCTGGAACAAAGGCCTCTTCTGTTCCACTCACCGGGGCTTCTCTTTTGGCCGGTAGTAGCTCCCACTGCTGGGGAACACGGAGCGAGGTCTCCGTCGGACCTGCACTCGTAGTGGCTCCTCCCCCAACCAGGCGACCTTTGCCTGTCTTCCGGCCACTGAAGCAGCTTACTTTCCAGCCCGATCTCCAGCACGCTCACTGGCGCCTCGGGTGAGCCGAATCCCTGGGATTCCTTTCGGGCAGCATGCGGGGCTCTCTGCCCCACGGGAGCCCCTCTTACGATGAGGCTACAACCGCCTGACTTCCGGCAGCCGCCGCAATAGACTTCTCTTCTTGGCCCGCCTACAACCAGGCATGATGCCCGTCTTCCTTGCCGGCCGTGCTTCTTCTCCGGGCACTGAGAACGCGGGATACGCTTCTGCTCTCCTGTACGCTCAAAATGCGGGGTAAGCTCCCGCTCCACTTGCAGGCAGCGCAGGGTAATCCCCACGCCGGGATTCCCTCGGGGCACGTTGCAGCCCATTGCTGTAGGGCACACGCGCTCCTCTTTTCCTGGCAAGATTGAAGTCCCCCTCTCTGGGGCTCCAGTAATAAAGATATAGCGCTCACGAGGCGCTTGGACCAGAGTCCAAAAAGCAAAGCTGGGCCCAGGCAGGCCAGTTCACAGGGCCCTCCAGCAGAGGGGCAGTCCCTCGTGACGGTTCCTCCTGTGGCCCAGCAGGTCCAAGCAGCACCCAAGAACAGCACAACATGGGGTCACAGCCCCAATATTTATATTACATTTTCCCTTTGTTCTGCCCTGGCACAGGGCTTGGAGAACCAGTCCCAACTGGTTCTGGGGGGTACTGAAGCACTTTGTTTACCGTGCTTCTACTCCCCTTTGTCAGGTGGGGGCTCGGTCCTCGGACACACCACAGGGAGGCGGAGCCAGCATTCACCCAGGCAGGCACAGACCTATTCAGGGTCAGGGGACTACTCCTCTCACTACTCCAAATGCAGATCTCCTATTCAGCCTAGCGCTGACTCACCCTGCCCCTCTGGAGCCACACACCTCACTAGCCCCTGTCACTCCAGAGCCAGACATGCAATACACATCAGGCAGGCAGAGACACATAGCACACAGAAATGCCAACTTCTAAAAGTGGCATTTCTAAAATAGTGATAATAAATGTGCGCACACCATTGCGCAGCATTTATTATTACTATTCCAAACATACCAAACTTGACCACGCTGCTCCTCTCCTATCAGGAATTACCACTGAAACACTTATCAGGGAATCCCCAATGCATTCCTATGAGAGGGCAGCCTAACAGCAGTGAGAAACCAAAATGGCTGTTTGTCACTACCAGGACATGTCACACACTTAAGGTACATGTCCTACCTTTCACCTACAATGCACCCTGCCCATAGGGCTAGCTAGGGCCTACCTTAGGGCTGTCCGTGAGGAGGGGGGAGCGGACCCTTGACCACAGGTCCCAGGCTCCCTGTGGCTTGCTGACGCCACCAACGCTGCACGTGATCCCTGCCCGGAGGCGCCCATTTAAACCCCAGCGGGCTCCTGCAGCGCGGGACGCGCGTGGCCCCGCCCGAGACTGGGCTGGGCCACCCCTCTTCGAAGCAGTATTGGGATAAGACGGGTGAGTGCCCCATCAATTAACTACAGCTTTATTGAGTTCATCTTGTTTTGATACCTACGTAAGCCCACAAAGACTAGCTACTATGGGAAAACGCACCACGCTACCGCCAGTACGCCCGATTACAGCTAGTATTGACAGTATGCTCGAGAGGGGGGTTAGTATTGTCTCAGGCGAAATTGAACTCACAGAAAGGCGCTTGTCCCTGGATATTGTTTCACATCTCAGAGGTGCTCTAGCAGACTGTACTCCAGATTTACCTCTGTCCCTACCCCGCGGGCTTGAACTTGACAAATCTCCTACTACAAATAGGAGTGTAAGAAAGTGGCTCTGTATATACTGAACCAAAGTAAGGTTCAGGGTGCACAGAGTCCACAGTCCCCAGACGTTTGGCAGAGGCTAAAGTTAGATATAACCTTACTTTCTAAAGTGGTAGCTTGGTCGAGCAGTAAGGCAATATCAGAGGACAGTGTAAAGCATTTGTTGTACACACTCAGTCAGCAAATGGTCTCACACACTCAAGAACTGAACTCTAGGCCAATTGTTTTGTATATAAAAATATATTGTTTTTATTTTAGAACCACAAGTAGGTATAAAAATACTTTCTCAGAATGAGATGCTTTAGTTATATACTTTCAATACACAATAGACTTTTAAAGGCAATAGCTACAGTTGTTGCAATAGGCAACACAATTCAAACACAATCGTAACATTGAGCTCAATGGGATTTTTAAGTAAACTGTAATAGAATTACTTTACAAAGGTTTTTCTTACTCAGGGCTGGATCCTGGATTCAGCCCTGGTGCATTTCCTGTAAACAGTTTTAAGGAATATTTGTATGTTGCAAAAATCGACACTTAGAAGAACTTCTGGTAAAAACCAGGCAATGTTATCCTATGGAGGAAAATCAAGGTATCGGAAAATCACAGTTGTAGTCACTTTTTCTAATTAGTGCTGGGCATCTAGATACAGCACTGGGATCTCTCCTGAGAACAGGTGAGTAATTTCGTTTTGATATTCGGACGATTTTTTGTGAATATTTCAAGATTTCAAAAGTTGACACTTAGAAACTTTTTTCGAACAGTCCATTGAAATGCATTGACTTTTACTGTAATATGCAGGTAGGTAATTATCGCGTTACTTTTCTAACCTCAGGACTGGGTCCTAGATTCAGTCCTGGGACACTTCCTGCAAACAGGTGAGTAAAGTCGTTTTGGTTAAACACACAATTTTTAAGCAATATGTTTAGTTTTTGAAACTCCACACTTAGTCGTTTTTCTCAGAGAAAAACACCCAATGTTATCCTATGGAGGGGAAACAAGTTATCGGTTTGCAGGTAAGTTTTTGACTGTGGGAGTACAGGTTCTGGGGTTAGACTCAGGGGTCCTCCAGGGTCCGTGATGCACTCTTGTTGCACCCACAGCGGCACTAGGGCGGCCGGATGCAGAGTGTTGAGGCCCCAATGTTATCCTATGGGGGATAGGGGCCTTCGGTTGGTGGCTGCTGGCTAGCAGGCCACTGGGTTGTGGGAGCAAAGCTCCTGGCTGTAGACTTGGCACAAAGGGGGAAGCAAGTGAGCACCAAAAGCGCACCCACAGCGGCACTCGGGCGGCTGGGTGCAGGGGGCTATTATGGCGTCGGGTTCCCTGTTGAAGTCTATGGAGATTCTCCGGACTGGACAAACACTTCAGGCTTGGAAACGAGTCTCCTGGGATCTACCAACACTTCGAAGGGTAAGTTGAGATGTCTTGGCTTAGGTAGGCACCCTGGGTTTGGGCACACAAGGCCGTGGGGCGTCGGGTGCATGGGTGCCTTTTAGTGTCGGATTTTTCTTACCGCTCTGGTCGCGGTAGGGGGGACCCTCTGGACTGAGGCTGCAGGCTTCGTCTGGAGGCTTGAGGCAGGTCAGGAGTCGCTGGATTCCAGGTCCGGATCGCCGGGGAGACCTCCTCTGGGTGTTTTTTTGCTCGGGCCGGGTTCGGCGGGTGCAGAGTGGGCTGGATTCGCGATCCCGGGCTGGTGCCAGGGGTGCTGGTTTTGAACAAATTCGGTGTTCACGGGAGAAGCAGGCGGTTCAAGTGAAGGCAGGCAGGTCCTCCGGGGTTTGTGAGGTTGCTGGCTGCAGGACACACCGGGATTTCGCAGAAAGCAGGTTCGAGGGGAGACAGGCCGGTAGGGCTGGGGCCAAGTCAGTTGTTGTCTTCCTCTTGTTAGCAGGCTGCACAGCTGTTTGGTCCTTGTTCTTCTTTTCTTGTCGTCGTTGCTGGATCTGAGGAAGGAAGGTTCAGGGTGCCCCTAAATACTAGATTTAGGGGCGTTACAGGTAGGTAAAGGGCAGGGACCAATGGGTCCCTTCCCTGGGGTGGGTACACCCCCTATCCTGCCACTCTCCAGTGGGAGGGGGGCAGGAGCCTAGTCCTGATTGGGCAGGGCTCCCCATCTTCAAGATGGCGAGAGCCCGGAGATGTGCTTCACCTCGCCTCCCCACCTGAGGGGTGGGGTTGGCAGAGGCTGGCACACCCCTTTCCTCCCTTGGGGTTTCCCGCCAGTCTTCCTGCCAGAGTGGGTGCTAGAACCGGTGGGGACCAGTTGCTGAGTACAGCAAGTGGTCTGGGGAGGCTCACAAAGGCGGCATGCCTTGAAGCTTCCCCCTGCCCATCCTGGGGGTAGGAGACCTAGCACCTCGCCCAGGACGTGCATTGTTGCAGGCCCAGGAGAGCGGATGGCTCTCTGCCCAGGGGTCCACCAACATGTCTGCTGGTTGGCAGCCTCTCAGGCAGGACGTGGATGGTGGGTTAGGTTCAGGGGGCAACTCTACGTTGCCCTCTGTCGTGCATCTTACATTAAATCCCACACTGGCATCAGTGTGGGTTTAATGTGCTGAGAAGTTTGATACCAAACTTCCCAGTCTTCAGTGTAGCCATTATGGTGCTGTGGAGTTCGTAATGACAAACTCCTAGCACCATATACTCTTAATGGCAGCACTGCACTTACAGTCCCCAGGAATGGACCTGGGTACTGTAGGGGTACAGGGCTCATGCACCTGTACCCTCACCACTGGCATAGGGCACCCAGCTAGAGGGGTGACTGATGTATGCCAGGGCAGTGGTTTGTGGGCATGGCACACAGGGATGTGGGCCATGTCGACTCTTCACTTGGTTCTGCACCAAGACACGCAGTCTGCAAAGGCAGAGTGTGAGTGTCAGGGTACAGGGCCTCTAAGGGTGGCACAATAAGTGCTGCAGCCCTTAGAGGTCTTCCCTGGTCACAGTGTCCTGGTTACCTGTGGTACCATTTACCAGGGGTTGACCTGTGGCCAGAGATGCCAATTGGGTATAGTTTTGGGGAAAGAACACAGGCCCTGGGAACCTGATTGGCAGGGACCCAGGGCACATCAAGTCAAAGTGCATCAGTGGTCTGGCAAAAAGTGGGGGGGTTACTGCAACAGAAACCCACTTCCTTACAAGGAGCACCAGTGGACCGGACATAACTGTGTCAGCCGAGTTACACTCAGTCAATAACACTACCACGCCTGTTGGAATCCCTGCAGTCAAACGGAAGAGAGAGGCTGGGAAACCCATCAGTACCAAAAGGAAACAGCCCACTCGCACCACCCCCGCACAAACCTGTCTCTCTGCCTGGATACAACCATCTTTAATTAATGTTATTGATAACCCTGAAGTCTCTGATGCTCCAGCGGCATCATCAACAACATTGACTACGAGGCTGAATTGCTCAATCGGCATACAGACTGAGCCATCACCCTGTTTTGAGAGCAGCGGGGATACTATTGCCGCCCTAGTGAACAAACAAGTTAATGTACTTTTGGAGGAAAAATTCACCTTACTTAAGGCTTGTATAGATAACCTGGCTGTAATTATAGGGGGGGCCGGTCACTCAGTAGGGAATGTACAAATGCCCACTACTACCAAGGGAGGAGGCGGGGGCTTTAAGGGTGTAACAACAAGCATACCGAGTACATCGACTCTCAACTCGCTTGGAAATCAACCCTCCACTGCTAGTGTTATCACTTCTGTAAGTAAGCCATGCGTGTCACTTGATCAAACTTTGTCCTGCCCCGACTTAAACTCAGGCAGACAGGGCATTGGCATTGAATCCATCAGCAATCAAGCCACTATCACACGCACCCATCGCAGACAGGAGAATGTAAGCGGCCCCAGTAGATCCAAGGGAGCAGCTCAGAACCCATTGACTGGCAGCTCGAGTAGTAATGTTTTATCCCCCACAAATAGCAATCCTCTGGCAGCTAATCAAGACATCTTGAGTCTGCCGCCTGCTGCATGTCCCTACGTGCTGGTCTTGGCAGGGGTACCAACACTAAAAAAAGGACCAGCACGAGACATGGGCTCAACTGCGCAACAAATGTGTTGATTGGCTGTCAAGGCATAGGAGGTTTCAAGTATCTGATTCGAAGGATATCATCATGGTACGCAGAGTTGGGTGGGTTGGCGCTTCCATAAAAAATATCGAAGGGGACTGCATTGTAATTAATTTTCGCAGGCCAGCCTTGGTGAGATACCTACTGAGACCTTGTGAGCTTGAAACCTTTAGGAGTACTAACATTTGCTCATTACCTCTTGGTTATTTTTATAAACCAAACCAAGGGCCTTGTTCCAACGTGACTCCTCCTGTCCACATCGCGAATAGGTTTCAGGCTCTTTCAGGTCTGGATATGCAAGATTGACTACCTTCTCTTGCGGTAGCACTTGCCCCTACAGATAGCCTTCCCCATTCAATGGATGGGAAAACGCTTGTTTCTGACACTAGTCCCTCTAATTCCATTGCATTTTGCCCTCCAACTCAATCACTGCGGGCTAACCTAGTAAAATCTGGTCCCACTCTGACTATAACTGATGAAGCTAGGATGAAAGTCCTTTCATGGAACATAGCTGGGCTAAGGTCAAAAAAGGGTGATATCTCCTGGGAACACTTCCTTGCCACTCATCACATTATTGCTCTACAAGAAACATGGGAGCCCACTGACCATTTTTACTTGGATGGTTTCATATCATTCTGTAAACTTGCTACACCGTCAAACATGGGTAGAGCTAGGGGGGGTCTTCTTTTAATGTTTAGTCTTAAACTTTCTTATAATATCAAGCTGATTGACTCCTGTTCGCCCTATGTGCTAGCTGTAGAATTGTCAGGGAAGAACTTACCAACTCTGCTAGTGGTTAATTTTTATAATTCTTTCACCAGAACCCACGAGACCGAGCACCTAATGGCACTAGAGGGCCTCTTGGGAAGTTATGGTGAAAGAACAGAAGCCTATTATGATACACTAATTTTGGGAGATTTTAATACTCGTATTTGCCCCATTAATTGTTTAGCAATGCTGGAGGAGGAAGATGGCCTGCAGGAGCAAAATCACTTTGAGCATTCTCCGTCTGGCACCTTCTTAGAAGGCATCCTATCAGCTCATAACTTGAATTGCTTACAACAATCAGATAGGTCCGCATCTGTACCTACCTACGTTGGTCACGGCTGTCAAAGTATAATTGACCATATTCTGGTATCCTCCCCGTTGATATCGGCCGTAGGAACTCTAAGTGTTACCCAGAATTGTTTTAGTGACCACAACCCTTTGACATTGGATCTTCACCTTCAAGCTGTCTTCAAGGGCAGGATCACTAGTCAAGTTACTAACATAAATATTAATCTTAAAGACCAAGCACGCAGAGTGAGGTGGGAAAGGATCACACCCGAAAGCTTTATTGATCTGTTTACTATTTGTGCCACGGAGTTTAAGGTGTGTCTAGACCAGGAATCTCATGCCAGATGTATCTTGGATGCCTTTGAATTAATTGCGAAACAGGTTGCCTCTAATCTATCTACCACGACCAGAGTAAGGTGTCCAAAACTAAAAAGGTGGTTTGATACCACCTGCATGGCTACCCATAAGGAGCTCATGCAGGCTCTCAAGCAAAAACCGAGGGTGGCATCATTAGTCAAAAACAGCAGAAAGGCATATAAACTTGCAGTTCAGAGCAGGAAAAAACAATTAAGGGAGATGGCTTGGGAGGAGCTTAGCCAAGCCAGTGTGCTGGCCAACAGCTCCAAATTTTGGTCTGTTAACAGTCCTTTCTTTGACGAGACACCAAATTCCAGCAGAGATTGTTTAGTTCCCGCAGAGAAATGGGTCCAGCACTTTGGCAAAATTTACAGTAATAACAACCTCGGGGACTCCGTGGGACAAACTGTTCCTGGATTAGCAGGTTCCCCTCTTATTTTTAACACGGACGAGGTCCATAAAGCCATTTTTACAACTTCAGGGGGAAAAGCATGGAGTACCGGCTGACCTTTACAAGGCAGACCCAAAAGTCTGGGCTAAGATCTTAACACGCGTCTTTAATGCAGCCTGTGTGTCTGGTTTTCCCTTATCATGGGCAAAGGCGGTTATCATCCCCATTTTTAGGTCTCGCCTGAGCCAGCGCATGCGCTGCTCTGGCGAGAGTTTTAGTAAGCGGGTTTTGGAAGTGCAAACAGTGGCTTTTGCTGGCGACCAGCTTGCGTTCACGCGAGCGTGCACGCGCGATCAGGCGCCATATGGCTTCCCTTGCCATCTGGACGCTTGCGATTACTTTCACTTTCACGGCCGCGCGGCCGTGTCAGTTTCACGGCCGCGTGGCCAATGCTTTTTTTTTTCTTCCTATAGCGTGCTCATACTGCTGCCTGCCGTTTCACGAGCGCCGCAGTTCTTTGGTGAAATGTAACCACATTCACAGTGTTCTCATCAGCGCCGAGCACCTTTTTTTTTTCTTTTTTTTTCCTTATCTCATGCTCGTCCTGCTGCCTGGTTATTACTACATCATCGGAAAACATGTGCCTTGAGGTTACATCCCTGCTCTCCAGCAAGCACAGAATCTCGGATGTATTCCCGTCTCAGATGAGGTTTTTTACTTCCACGCGTAAATCACATGAACTGCTGCCCCAGTCACAGCGTGTGCACCAACAGGTAAAAAACTTACAGGGGAAATGTACACTGCGGGCTAGAACGAAAGTTGTAGAGGGAACGACATGCAACGTATGGATAAACGCGGTGTACTACGTTTTGTTTTGGTATCTAGTACTCCATACAGTGTATCTGCAGGCCATCTCCACATCATTCCTTGCACCCTCCCCCACTCGCTATTACGTCCCCATTATTGCTTCCTCCCTCCCTCCTCATTGCTCGCCCATCCCCCACTCCCTCCTGCCTACTTGCTTACCGCGTCTTCCCACTCATTTCCCCCATCTCTGCTTGGGCATGTATCACTGTCAACATGGAAGTGTTGTTTTCATTTCGAATAAACACCCCCGTGCGCTCTGTATTACTTCCTTATTTTGATCTTTTGAAGTTTGCTGCGCTGCTTTTCTTTGCTTAAGTTTGCTTTGTTGTTAATGCCCAGCACTGACAACATTCATATACATACACTTTGCTTTGTCCAGCGTGGCACCTCAAACCCGTCTCTGTAGCCCCCCCCCTTCCCCACAGCACTGCTTGCCCGCCCCACCACAGCTCCCAGAGCCCACATTAACTACGTACCAATTTCCTACGAGTCAATATTTGTGAGTTGAATCGTGGGCAGCATATCAGAGATGATTTAGCACAAACGATGTCAGGCGAATTATAGAGATGATTTAGCACAAACGATGTCAGGCGAATGTGCAGAGGGTTACAATAAGTCCCCAGAAATAGATAACAACCGAGTGGAATTCAATCATTGGCTATTACCGCAGTGCTGTTCATTTTCAGACTCCCCAGATATAGGAAGCAACCACTCCATAGATCATTTGGAGGTCTGTTCTGTAACAGATATTCCCATGTAGGAAAAATTACAGGCTTAAAATTTTAAATAAAGAGTACGTCTGATTTCTGGCTAGATATTGTACTGTTTATTTCCCACACCGGGTTCATACAGTCTGATGTAGCATCTTCCCTCGGGCACCACGGCATGCTTCAGGATAAAATAATTTGGACACACCGCTCTCTTCACGTTCCTGTGTTTGAAGCTTTCCTTAAGTCTGAGTAAATGTCTCACCAGAGGACCGTAAACGAGGTCTTGGTCCTCAATCCAAAGCGTTGCAGACCCGGTAAGCATACCTAGACTCGCACATGGAAATACATTTGTAAATAGTACGGATTAGGTTTCATGATTGCGGAAAGATTCTTCAGTAAGGCCGTCTGCACTTGTTAGACCACTGCCAGGCACATACAGAGGTGGATATTTTAATTTCCTTCATAGGGAGAAATCTTCAGTGGATCCGTGTTCAAGCTGGCACTAAATAATCACTAATGTACAGTAATGAAAGCAGCAGCTCGTTTATAGATTCATTATTCAAGTTGGATGTGTCCCACATTGCCCCTGAAGTAATGTTACATTAGGATACCTTTCAGTTTTCCTATAATTAGCAGCCTCGTATTACGTTGCCAGATGTTTTGATTTTGGCAATATGCTTTTTTTTCTTTTTTTTAATCAGGAACAATAAAATAACTAGCATTGGCATAGCCAATAGGTCTCGCCTTTGGGACCTTATAAGTGTTTAGCCATGCAACAGTTACTGTTGTTGCAGTAAGGATATTGTGCTGCATAACTAAACACTTAGAAGGTCCCAAAGGCGAGACCTATTGGCTATGCCAATGCTTGTTAAAAAGGGCGCAAGGGATGACCCGGCATGTTATAGGCCCATCTCGCTCCTTGATTCTGCGGCCAAAATCATGGGAAAAGTAGTCTTGGAGCGCCTAACAGCTTGGCTTGATCATGCGAACATCGTCTCTGACCTCCAATATGGTTTTAGGCAGGGGAAAGGGACTCTGGATCAATGCCTTAACCTTCACTTGGTGATAGGGAAGTATACTTTCGCCAAGGGAGGGGACCTACATCTGGCTTTCATGGACTTCACCTCAGCCTTCGACCTTGTCAATAGGTCTAAGCTGTGGTTGATCCTTCGTGATATGGGGCTAGATGCTGATCTGATCTTCCTGGCTACCGTCCATGACAACACAACGGCTGCAGTACGCTTTAATGAAGATGGGAGCTTGACTGACTCCTGGGCAGTAAAAAGAGGGGTTCGGCAGGTATGCATATTGGCTCCTCTGGCTCCAAAATGTTTCCCGCACTTCTGTACGCCGATGATGCGGTTTTAGTGTCCAGAACAGCTAGGGGGTTGCAACTACTTTTAAATTGTTTTATAGACTTCATGGACTCTTTGGATTTAATTACCAATTAAAAAAAATCGCACGCCATGACCGTAGGCTCTAGGAGGGCGGCAAAGGCCAAATTCTACTGTAAGGGGGCCGAGCTAACAAAAGTGTCCACCTTCCCATACCTAGGGGTACTTTTCGATGACCAATGTTCATGGTGCGCTCAACGCGCACTTAAAAAGAACGTTTTAGCAAGAGCAGCGGAGGCTACATTAGATTTTGCGAAAAGAATAGGGTTGAAGCCGTTCCCTGCGCTCTTGAAGGTCTATAACGCGAAGTGTATTCCTATGACCACCTATGGCAGCGACATTTGGGGTTATAAAGACGTGAAAGAAATCCAAGGGGCCGAGAACAATTTTATGCGCAAACTTCTCTCGGTCCCTGTATCCACCCCAATTTTTAATTCACATGAGGAACTGGGAGTGGGTTATATTTCAGACCTGATTGCGGCTGCGCCGCTCCTACGTTGGTTGAGAATTTGGGCTCAACCAACCCCAAATTTAAATCAACTCATTATCCTAGACTGTTTAGCCCTAGAGAAGGCTTTAAATATTCCCTGGCTGAAATATATTAAGGATCAGACTGAGAATCTTGGCTGCCCCGATCTGTTTTTGACCCCTACTCCATTGGGCAAGTCCGCTATTAGAGCTTTTAAACCGCAGTTTTTAGACAGACGACAAGGCCTAAGGGAGGAAAAAGAACTAATCAAACCCTCGGTGAGAAAGTTTGTCACACTGAGCCTGGGCCAGCAGATGCAACCATATTTATCATATGTAAACAAAGCTTACCATCTCTTTGTTCTGACGAGATTCCGATTGAATACGGTTCCCTGGTTACTGGCCTTTCCTAAAGGCTACTCTAAACCGGACTCAACAAACCCTTGTCCTTGTGACAACTTCTCTGAGCAAGACCCTCTTCATATAATGTTTTTCAGCGCTCTTTACGACTCCTTGCGCAGGAAGTTCATTCTCCCCCTGTTAAGAGGCCGTAATTTTGTGCAAATAAGGCCGGCGCTGATTTATTTACAAATGCTAGCCTCTCCTATAGTCTGTGTCGGGGTGGCAAATTTTTTAATTGGGGCTATTAGACATAGGAATAGGTTGTCGTCGAGCTAGCCTTTGTGGATACCGTGGCAGCATAAATGTTTATTTCCTAAATAATGTAACATAATCTTAATGAGACCATATACTCGCACCCAGTATCCTGCTTTATTATGATTGCTTTTAATTTACCTGCCACCATGGAAAGCTAACGTAGGGCTATTTTTACCATGTAACGTTGTAATTTTTACCACTAGGATGAAGTGTCATAAAGGGCTGACCTTTTTATATGAATACTTCTCGTATGAATCTAGCAATGATGTTTTTCTTAAACTGAATGTTTCGTCCCTTTTTATGACGGTCTGTATTTTAACCGGCTGTTTTTTTTTTTTTTTTTTTTAAAAGCGATGTGTTTATGAATTTCGTGTTGATATGAATTTTAGATCGATTATCCCACTGTGCCATGGAGTAACTGTTTATCTGACTTTTTTGCAACATCTCTGTTTATAACTGTCAAAAAGGCGGAACACTGTTTTCTTTGTTTTTTAATGGTTTTTAAGATCATTAGGACATGAACTTTTTATTGGTTCACATGATGCTTTATACTATGTTTTTCGGTGTACTTTTATGGCTCTAACCAGCCGAATAAAGTTGATTTTGACTTTTGACTTAGGGGTGACTGACATGCAGTAAAAAGGGGGATCACAGACGTGGCACACACTTTAGGTGCCACGTCACAGCGGCAGTAAACTGCGCGCACAGGCCCTGCAATGGCAAAGGCCTGGGACAGGTTTGAAAGGCTACTTTGATGGGTGGCGCAAGCAGCGCTGCAAGCCCACCAGTGGCATTTAATTTACTGGCCCCGGGTATATTAGATACCACTTTACTGGGGACTGATAGGTAAATTAAATACGCCAAACAGGTGTAGACTAATCTTACCATGTTTACCACAGAGAGCACACGCACTTTACACTGGACAGCAGTGCTAAAGTGCCCAGAGTCCTAAAACCACCAACACCAGGTCAGAAAAAAGACTAGGAGGAAGGCAAAAAGTTCAGGGATGACCCTGCAAAAAGGGCCAAGTCCAACAACACCCATTCAGTTACAAGTCAAGACTTGAGGGGTGGCCTTTGTGCTTTAGCTTACAGACATATATCCCAGTTTTAAACTTTTCTTGCCACTACAGTAAAACTCCCAGTATGAACTGCAGCTAGATATGCAATCATTTTATGGTCGGAGTTGTACACATGTAATGATTTTAAGTGGAACAACTTTCCAAGTTTTGACCTCTGCATTAGGAATTTCGAACCCCAAAGTTCATTCCATTTCAGATTTGGACTGGCGCAGAATTTGACAATAACCTTAACCCTCCATCCCCCAAATAGTTGAGTTTAGTTTTCATTAATCTGTGTATCTTGGTGAACCAAACAATCCACTATATTTGCTGACGATACAAAACAAGAACAGTTATAGTAACATAAATATAATTATCTTTCAGTCCAGTGGGTGCTCTACATTTTTTTACAGGCTATGTCATTGTTCCAACTGTAACACGTTACTCGCCGAAAACGCTTCGACACCTCGTCGGGGTTAGTAAGCGCCATATAAATGCAATTACACTACAATACACTACATTATATTTCTAATAAACTCATCATCTTTATAGCCTAGTGTGGATCTGGGACGCTTTTTGCTTTCTTAATTTACTAACAGAATCATTTTATTTCTTGATTGCTTGTCCACCTGTTTATTATTCAAATAGATTGCCTGGGAGGCAAATCATGGGTATTTAATGAGTTTGGTTCGCAAATATTGGTTTATGGGTAGGCCTCCTACCCACTTAGATCACAGTCTGCTGTTGCCAAGTGCATCCACTGCTTCAGCCAAAACAAATAATCAAAAGCCCTTTATTTCAAACTCATGGCTATCAACATGCTGGCTTCTAATTAATTATTTTTGGTGTATCTTTCTCAGCAACCTAAGTCTAGAAAGGTGCTGATTCGTCCTACATCATCTACTTTTAAGGTTACACATTAAGGGCTACAGATCAGCGCCTTTTCCCCACCACTGATCAACATTTACATGCTCTTGTAGATTTAAGTACTTGCGTAGTACAAGATGCGCTTCCAAATGTATGCAGACGATGCCCAATTTTAAATTACCTAAAGAACATCGGTTAACCACTAATATAGTACTAAAAACCATGACCCTGCATGCCATTGAATGATGGAGACAGATAGTAGTTTTAGGTATTACACCCAAATACTGCTGTTTGAATGAACCTTAAGCCAATGGCTACTTGTGATTACATCAGAGCATTACAAATGCTCCTAGTATCCTTTTAGCCTGACATTTACATTTTTTCAGTGCTGAGGTGAAGTATCATGCAAATGGCTTACTGATGCTAATTACAGAAACCATCCCCCTGTTAGGCTACAGTTAGGAATTATAAGAAAATGCCCTCTTTTTGCATGGTTGCCCCCACTTTTTGCTAAACTGCTGATGTACTTTGACTAAGTGTGCCCTGGGCTCCTGCCGAACGGGTACCCAGGGCCTATGTTCTTTCCTTAAACTGCATTGAAGACAAAACCCAATTGGCATCTCTGGCCACAGGTCAGCCCCTGGTAAATGGTACCACAGGTACCCAGGGCACTGTGACCAGAGAAGGCCTCTAAGGGCTTCATCACTTATTGTGCCACCCTTAGAGGCCCTGTACCTTTACACACACACTGCCTTTGCAGGCTGCGTGTTTTAGTGCAGAACAAAGTGAAGAGTCGACATGGCACACATCCCTGTGCCCCATGCCTACAAACCACTGCCCTGGCATAGGTCAGTCACCCCTCTTGCTGGGTGCACTATACCAGTGGTGAGGGTACAGGTGCATGAGCCCTGTACCCCTACAGTGTCTAAGCCAATTCTTAGACATTGTAAGTGCAGTGCTGCCATTAAGAGTATATGGTGCTGGGAGTCTGTCATTACGAACTCCACAGTACCATAATGGCTTTACTGAAAACTGGGAAGTTTGGTATCAAACTTCTCAGCACATTAAACCCACACTGATGCCAGTGTGGGATTTAGTGAAAAATGCACACAGAGGGCATCTTAGAGATGCCCCCTGAAGAACAACCCAACACTAGTGTCCAGGCTGAGTGGCTGCTCACCAGCTGCCACCACCAGACATATTTCTGGACCACTGGGTCGAGAGCCTGCTGCTCTCAGGGGTCTGAAACAATGCACATCCTGGGACTAGGTGCCAAGCCTCCTCCTTCAGGATGGGCAGGGTCCACGAAGGGGACGCTTCAAAGGCTTGCCGCCTTTGTGAGCTTCCCCAGGCCTTTTGCTGCTTCCAGCAACTGGCCCCCACCAGCTCTGACCCCCACTTTGGGCGGGAGAATCGTCGGGAAAACCAAGTGAGGAAGGGAGGTGTGCCCACCTTTGTCAACCCCACCCCTCAGGTGGGGGAGGCGAGGTGAAGCACAACTCTCAGTCCCAGCCATCTTGCAGATGGGGGGGGGGGGGAGGGAGAGAGGACCCAGCCAACCAGAGTGAGGCATATGCCCCCTCCCACTGGAGAGTGGCAAATTAGGGGGGTGTACCCACCCCAAGGAAGGGACCTATTGGTCCCAACCTTTACTTACCTGTAATGCCCCTAAATCTAGTATTTAGGGGCACCCCTGAACCTTGCCTCCTCAGACAAGAAACTACCAAGAAAGAAAGAAGGACCGAACAGCTGTGCTGAAGCTAAGAAGAGGACGTCCATTGACTTGGCCCCAGTCCTACTGGCCTGTTCCCACCTTGAACCTGCAGAAGCAAAACTCTGGTGTGTCCTGCAGCCAGCAACCTCAAGAACCCCGAGGACCTACCCTGCCTTCCACAGAAAAGACTTTGTCTACCGTTAACACCGGATTTGTTCACCCACAGACTCTGGCTCCGGCCAAATGCGCGAGTCTGCACCCGTCTCCCACGGCCCGAGTTAGTGGCCCAACACCACGAGGAGGTCTCCCAGGCGATCCTGACCCGAGATCTGGTGATCTCTGACCTGCCTCGATTCTCCCAGTGAAGCCTGCAGCCTCTTTCTGGAGGATCCCCCCCCCCCGACTGCGTCCGGAGCTGGTAAGAGAAACCAGAGGCCTAAAGACACCCTTGCACCCCACAAATAGAGAGTAGGGTGCTATCTACTTTTACCTCTGCCTACCTTTGGGGTTCCACCGGACTATATACAGAGCCAGCTTCCTACAGAAATCTTTAATATAGTATCTTGTCATCAAAAGGAATTCAGTGAGCCAAAACAAGGGCAATTCCTTAGGACTCAAACTCCAGAATGTTGCTGTGGGCCTGAAATTCAGAGTACACTCAAATTGAGGTTTTAAGGCTAGTCTTTAGTTGAGAGCTCCATACTTGGTATAGTGATAGAAATTTCCCTTCTTGCACCCAATTACACTTCGCTCTGTACAAAAATATGCAATAAATACTTATACAAAGAGGTCATATTGGTTAAGTGCAGAACATATGTACTATCTGCAACTCCGTAGTCACACTTTTGACAGCAGGTGAAGACGATGGGTGTGATTTAGATCTTGGTGGATGGTTTACTCCTTCACAACGGTGACGGATATCCCCTCCGCCGAACTATATATCCCATTATATCCTATAGGATTTATATTTTGGCAGACTGGATATCCGTCACTATTGCGATGGAGTAGCCCGTCCACCGAGATCTAAATCCGGCCCTGTGTTTATGTGGTCTTGGGCTTTGTTGATGGTGGGGGAGGTAGGAAAGTAGGATCTGGTTTCATGGTTAGCCCTTGCTTTGTGTCTCTGTGTTTATGACCTAGTCTGCTGGGATCCTGCTAATTAGGACCGCAGTAACTGTGCTTTCTCCCCTAAATTGACATGGTAAGTACTTTGGTACCTCCACAATTGGCTACTGGTGTGCCCTTGTAAGTCCCTAGTATTTGATACTAACGTACCTAGGGCATTAGTACACCTGGAGTCTCCCATGTGCTGTAGCATGTATGATGCCACCCATGGGAGTCCACTTAAACTGTGACCACAGGCATGCCATTGCAGCCTGTGTAAGTTGGTGCTTGCACCTCTCATGACAGATGGGTTTCCTTATATCTGAGGTCACTACACTTAAAAAATAAGTCACCCCTATGGCAGGCTCTTCAGTCCTGAGGGCAGGGTGCTTGGTTATAAGTGTGAGGGTGCCCCTGCATGAGCATCGACAGGACACCCCTACAAACCTCGGAGTCGATTCACCAGGCTTTGTAAGTACAGTCAGCCATTTTTAGACATATAGTGGACATCAGTCATTACGAGATGTGTAACTATAAAGTGGCTGCACCGAACGTGGCCATGTTTGGTATCAAACATGCTTGAAACATACCCCAACACAGATTCCAATGTTGAAGTATGATCCCATGTACTGGGGGGGAGGGCCTTAGGGGACCCCCCATACTTCCGTTAACAGCCTTTCAGGGTCTGCCAGCAAGGTAGTGCTGCGGCCGACCACAGACACAATTTTTCGCTCCTGCTTCTGAGCCACGCACGGGAAGGTTAAACAATAGGTTTCTTGTCACAGGGAGGTGTGACCATCTCCCAGACAGAACTTAGTGTATTGGGCTGGGGTGGGGCGCTTGTCAGTGCCACTAGACTGCTTTAAAGGGCACATTTGATGCCCTCCTTGCATACTCTAGTTTGAACCAGTTCAGGAACCCTTGGTTCCCGCTCTGGCGTGAAACTGGACAATGGTCATGGGTGTATCCTCCCCTCTGTCCAGCTCCTCGTCTGGGAGGGACCCTCGAGTAGTTCCAAGCCTTTCCTTGGAGTACTTAAGGGCTTCCCTGTGTGTGGGACCACCGAGACTGCACCAGGGAAGACTCCTGCTGCTCCTGGTCTCGCTGTTCAAGTCTTCTTCGTAGTCTGTGCTTCACCCAGGTTCTTCCACAGACCTGTGGCCATCAAGAACACCTGAAGAAATCTCCATTGGAGTGGAGGAGTCACTCCCCTGCATTTGCGGGCACCACAACAAAGCTGACCAGTCTGCTGCTCCTGTCATCCTACGGATTCGCTAGGCCCAGCAGCAGCAGTGGTGGTTCTGCAGCTCCCTAGAGGCCTAATCTGTCTACTCAGCAATTTTGAGGACACTATCCCTCGTCTGGTGTACTGTGACCTAACCCCTGTGCACTGAGCCGGCTTGCAGTTGCCAAGTCTTGTTGGATCTGCACTCCAGAGATCTTCGGGCTACAAGCAGCTCCAGCACCCAGCACCTCATCTCTCGAAGATCAGCGTCCTCACTGCATTCTCTGCACCGTGGGCCTATATCTTTGTTGAGCTGCTAGAGGTCCTCCTGCGACTCCTGTGCCTTCGACTTGTGGGTCCTCCTGAGAGTCTTCTCTTGCGTCAGTGGGCTCCCCTGCTTGCTAGGGGCCTGCTCTGACTCCTGCTCTGACTCTCCCATTGGGACCTTGCTGATCCCAGCGGTTGCTCCTTTTCGTCTTCCACGCCAGTTGTGGCTACCAAGGCTTGTTGGTGCTCCCGCCAGACACCGACCACCTAGACACCGTCCTCTGATGTGGGTAAGCTCATGAACGGCTCCTGGTCTTCCTCAGCGTCTCTTGGTCCTCACAACTTCAGCGACAAGGTCACCGTCATTGTGTTTCCGTGCCTCCTGGTCACATCTGAGTGGCATAGACTCTGTCCCCTCTGCTTGCAGGTTCTTCACTTCCAGAATCAACTCTTGGATTCCACCTGACTCTTTCGCAATCTTCTCCAGAGGCATCTTCGAAGTCTTCCATTGCCGTCTATGGCAGGTTCCGGCGTCATTTTACCCCTATGCACCTGGTTTCCCTGGTACAGGTAGCCTTGTTCCTGGGGCATCCATGGATGGGGTGACTCTCCAACTTTCTGTCCTCCAAAGGGTTTCTTCGGGGTCCTCCGGGAAGGGTCCTTCTTTAAAACTGCAACCACAACTTCTCATTGACTTCCATCGGGCAAGCTGCTGTGTTTCCACTCTGCACACAGCCTCCATGGGATTCCTTGGTACTTGCCTTGGGTGGTTCCTTGTGTCCCCGGCTCCTCTGGGTCTTCTAGTCCAAGCCCCGTTCTCCTTTGCAGTTCGCGTTCCACTTTCTTAATATATGGTTTGGTCTCCCCCTGAAGACCAGTGTATATTTGTGCTACTTGCCTGATTATTGCAAAGTGTTCTTGTGTATTGTGTTGATATCTCCTGGTAGGAGATATACCAATGTGTTAATGATAGTGTGTTAAAGACTGTGTGGTATCTTTTCATCTAACCTGCCCTACATAATAAAGTTGGTAAAACAAGCAGCTTTACCCTCCTTCAAGATAAGCCTGAGAGCTGCTCTCCACAGCTGCCACTCTCAGAGCTTTCAAAGGGTATGAAAGAACACACTAAAATCACCATAAGGGTTGGCTGGATTAGTGCAATGTGCAGCACTTAAATAAGTGTGCACCATACACTTAGCTAGCTTCCTACAAAACATGTTACAGATTTACTAGGCATAATAATAGCATATCAAGAATAGAAATTTCATTCTGCAACGCAAGATCGTCACGAATAGTCATTATTGTAAAATATTCCCGCCTCCATGTGGGGATCCAGAACACTTCATTTATAAATGTATCATGTACATATATGGGAGATAAAAAGCCAGCCAAACGCCAGCAAAATATGAAGTCTTGAATTAGATTTTCTTCTGAATACTTTCTTTGACTTTAAGAATTAAATGAACCACAATTGCAGCATTGGATATCACGTGCTGCAATAAAGCACAAATCTCTAAATTCCGAAATCAAGTCCAATAAAGAATAAAGTGCCCTGATACCAAAATGCATAGTGTACATTATACTGGAAGTTGCCTCACAGGCTCTGTCCTTTTTTTCCTGGTTCATGCTGAGAGGATCTTGGAACACTTCTTGTGTTGCACAACACTATCCTGGTTTTTACTTAATTCAATGTGTTTTACTTGTTTTTCAACTGAAGGTCAATTTCTTATCTATGCTTTCAATATTTGTGAAGTGCCCCCTACTATGGTTGTAATGAGGTTGCCTCAGACTAATGTGATTTATATGTGGCTTGTTCGCCACCTTCACATTTGGCCCAAAGATTACAAATTTTGTGAAAAGAAATTTAAAAGCCTAAGAGCTAGAGAAGAGATCCACTCCATGGTGAAGCCTGAAGAGATCAACGTGAAAGCAGAGAAGAACCAACATGCAGGGGGTGCTAGGAATATGTTTTTTCTTCTGAGACCGAACCGTCTATCAAAAGACTCTGAAAGAGGGAGACTGAAGAAAAGAAGAGGCTGCATTTTCGACATTTCTGCTCGACGTATGTTTTAATGTCAAGGCATGGTGACATATCAACATGTTCTCCCTCATTGACCAACACCACTGCAGGTTCGACGCTGAAACATGGATGCATCTCTGTCAAAGAAGAAAGTCGCACGCCCAGGCAAGCTTTTAGCATAGAAGCATTTGGCGTTTATGAACCCCGTACCAAACTGTTCATCGATTAGACCTTCAATGTTGAGATATTCCTCCTTGCATTGTTTGATATCATGCTGTTTCTCATAGTAGGTTATGGTTTGCAGATTCAAACTCCTCTTACACGCCTACTTCACCAACCAGTTCTCAAGCAAGGTTGTCACCCATTGGCTAGATCACAACCTTCAAGAATGTTTGGCTGAGAGATCTGGCAAAATTAAACCAGTTGAATTTCTTCAGACTTAACACTGCAGCCTCACTCAACTCATAGGCCTCTGTTATGATTGGCATATGGATTTGGTGTACTGGCTTAAGAAAAATTCTTTTTTTTCGCGTTGACCAAAATTGTGACTCCAAGACTGCTAAAAAAAAAAAATACATACTGTCGGAGAAGGACCCAATATCTCTTCATCAAAAGCCCAAACCTGGCTCTTGATAGTGCCTGCAGTAAGAGAAAAACATGCTTTGTGTCCCAGGACATCTGTTACTTCTGACAGAGAGAGCAGATTTATAGAGGTAGCAGGGAGTAAAGTCTGAGGCAAGGTGGTGACTGCTTTCAAGTTGACCAGAACTTTAGCGCTTTAGAAGGTATGACAGAGAGCTTTGGGAGAGCCTGCAAGGCTTTGCTGATGACCGAAACACATACAGACATTCTTGGATATTGCGCGTAAAGGGCCTTTAGTCTCCAGTCATCTCATCAGCTTCATAGACTCAGTAGGCGTATCCATTTCTGTGTTCTGCCACGGTATCTCTCCGAAGTGATCTTGGTGGCTGTGCCTCACTTTCCTAAAACTGGAGGCGCATTTGAAGACCATGAACTTTCCTTTCACTGACTCTATTCTATTCAAAACTCTCCTGGAATGAGGCAGAGGCACTCAAGGCTGTAGACCTTGAGGAAAAGAAACATTTTCAGGTCTCAATAGTGGTGCTTGACTGTTGCTACCAGCCAAGGCAGATGGATGATGGTTCAATCCCCTCTTTGGTCATATCCTAAGACCCAAGGTCAACAGCAACAACAGTTGACATACTACAGATTATCTACCAGAAACAGACGAAAGCAGCAACATTTTTCTACTTCATGAGAGACAGGCCCATTCTGGACTGTAACTGCTCCACTGCCCTGGTAGGAGGGAGTATATCATACCGTTAAAAAGAGGCAAGGTGTTAACTGCAACAAGTCGGTTTTACGAATTATTCAGAGCATATTTTTACCTCTCAGAGAAAAAGAAACACTTCTATGGGTTCTTCGTGGGCAAACTGATTCTTCACTCTTCAGGGTTCTGTAGTTTGGTCTGAAATCAGCATTGTGGACTTTTCCCAATAGCACTGCAGTGGTGGTGAAGTTTTTTCAGTTTGTCTACAATTTTTCAGGAAAGTCTCCTTATTGACAAGATTCCTTCTCAAACTGCTGGCCAGATGTCTTCACTTCTGGGGTTGATGGCTTCCTGCATTGTCAGTCCATTTACGAGGCTTGATGTGAGGATCTACGCCTGTGCTTGGAAGATCAATAGGAAAGAATTTGAGAAGACAAATCAGGTCTCTTCCTTGGTGGTGGTACAAGACGTTGAATCTACCATTTTGACTATGCCGTCCATCTCAAATCATCATGACAGGTGCCTCCCTGTATGGATGGGAAGGCCATCTTCAGAGCTTGATGGGCAGGGTTTGTAGTCCAACAAGGACACCTATGTCTTATTAGTGTGTTTAATTTGATAGCATTCCATGTAGCTTTTATGAATTTTCTACTTTCTCTGACAACAAATCATTCTAATTTTAGATGGGCATTGTGACCAGAGTGCACTAGCTCAACAAACAAGGGGGTTCCACGTCCTGTTATCTTTCTCTTGAGGCCTCTGCAATCTGAATTGGCTGTTGACGATACACTTGCTCCTGTCTAAGCATTTCGTCTTCTGCGTTTTTGAAATTCTCAGGGAGACATGCTCAGCAGATTCGTTCTAGAAAAACACAAATAGGTTCTTGACGATGAAGGCATTTTCTCGAATTATGGTCTTTCTCAAATAGATATGTTTATAACCTTCAGAGTGTGGCTACCGGGATCACTAGGCAATTCCTTTTTTATGGACTGGCCAAATTTATCTTTGCTTTTCCACAAAAACCACTGATTCCACCAATCCTAACGAAATTGAGTTATGCCTACATGAAGATGACTCATTGGTCGAAACAGTGCGGGTTCCCAAAACGTCTTTCCCTGTTCTTAAGCTCCCACAGAAATCTTACATGAAAACCAAATTGCTGATCAGGATGCGTGGGGCAATTTAAAGGAAAGGGCGTGCAAGTTCTCATGGACAACACAACTGCCATGTGGTATTGCAACAGATAAGGCAGATTGGGGTCCTGTGTCAAGAGGTGCTGGGCCTCTGGAGTTGAATGGAGTGTCAGGGCATCTCCCTAATCTTGAATCACCTGGCGGGATCTTTAAATGCCAGGATGGACAAGATCAGCTGGCGATGCCTGGTGGATCACCAACAGCGGTTGCATCCCAATGTGATTCAGGACATCTTCTGACAGTGGGGAGAGCCTTGGTTGGATCTCTTCACCACCGTCAAAGGTGTAGTGTCAAAACTCATGCACTGTAAAGTTCCCAAAAACACACTCTGTGGGAGATTTATTCAGGCTAGAGTGGAGCATGAGACTTCTGTAAACCTTTCCACTCATACCCGAGTTCTGAAAATCATCTGGTACGACCAGGCCAAAATCATCCTAGCAGCTTCAGATTGAGAGAGGAGTGTGTGGTACCCAGATCTATTGGGCCTGAGCATCTGTCCTTTGCTCAGCTTCAGGAGGATCTATTGCAGCAGAAGGATAGGCTTCTGCACCTGAACCTGTGCAGTCTACACCTCCATGCATGGTGAGTAAGCAGTGGTGGTTGACAGTGGTCGATCTACCTACAGAGGTAGATATCACCCTCCTGGCCAGGCACCCCTCTTCAAAATCTATTTAGGCAGGGCGCTGCAACAAATTTGCAGCCTTGGGGTGGTCTCAGCAGCACAGATCTGTTACAAGCGAAGCTGTTAGATGTTTAGTTTGTATTGTTTTTGCGCAGCAACGGCTTGCAGTGAGCACCATGAAAAGTTATTTGATTGCCATTTCAGGGGTTTGCATTTGCAGGACCTGCTGTCTTTCTTTAATCACCTGTTGTAATGCAGTTTATTAAAAGTTTGACACGTGTTCCCTTCTAAAACTTTTGTGATGTTAGTCTGATCTTAATTTGGTCCCAACAATCTTCATGTTTACCCCTAAGAGCACGGCTGTTCATTGGACCTACTGACTTTCAAAACCATCTTCCTCATTGCGATCATTACGGCTCATTGCGTGAGTGATCTCTAGGCTCTCTGGGTGTAGCTGCCCTATACCTCCTTTTTTGTGGACAAACTACTGCTTAGGATAAGGGCAGCCTTTTTGTCTAAAGTCATGACGCCTTTTCATGTTTGTCAATCCATCGCTCTTCCGTTGTTTTCTCCGCCTTTCATGTTGAAGGAGGAGGAGACGCTCCAGCAGCTGGAGCCCAGACGAGCTTTAAGCTTTCACATCGATCGCGCAAAAGACTATTGGGTGGACAGTAAGCTTTTTGTTGGTCCCTGGGGCAAAGAAAGGTGAGGGTCTCAGAAAAGGACTGGACATAGTTCTTGGTATTAAGATCTGCTACCCATTGGCAAAGAACCAGCCTCCTGCTTTAGTATCTATTTTTAGAGTGTGGAATCTTCTGTTAGAAGCATCCGAGGGGGGGGTGGAGCTTGCCGAGGCCCAAAATGGCCGCGTTCTGAGCGAGCTCCGCAGGCCATCGAGACTATCCGTAAGGTATCCTGACATCCGAGCTGACAACAATCTGCCCATTCCTCGCCGCTTAAAGCACTTGCGAAGCACTCTAGGCCGGAGTCACTGTCTACCCCCACAGAGCGCCTGGAGCGAGTGAAAGTGCTGCGGACGTGCGAGGCCTGTTGCGGCCTGATGGTGAGACCCAACACCGGCGACCGCGGAACTAACTGCGGCCTGTATGCTGATGTCCTGGCCCAGTGGCCGCCATAGAGAAGGTCGAGTGCCTGGCCTCTAGTGCGATTCCCTGAGTCTGCTGCCGCCTTATCACTTTAAGCCGAGTGGGAGCGGCGGCGCCGGGCCAGGGCGGAGCACTCCGGCGGCACGGGGGAGCTGATCGGGAGGCTTGCTGCCGAGTCCTGGAGCCTGTGCGGGTACTGAGCAGGCCGATCGCCCAGTTGTATGGCATCGGGGCGCGCCACATGCTGCCTACTGCTGTGAGAGCTCCCTATCCCCGGTCTATGGAGCGCGGAGCGACCTGGCCCTAGTGTAGTGTTGCTGGCTGCGGTCGGGGGAGCCACTTGGTGACGCCTGGCGGCCGCGACAATACAGCCTCCAAACATGGCGCCCACCGAGAGGGAGACCTGTTCCCTGCTGTTCCTGACTCCCGGGCGGTGGAGCGGATTGTGGGGAGAGACCTCATGCAGCTGGGGCAATTCAGTGAGTGCGGCCTTGAATGAAATCTGGCGGTAAGAGGCCATACTTAGCCAGCCTGTGGCGCAACAGGGATCCTCCATTAATGCCCAGATAACTGGAGGGGCTCTGCAACGTTAGTGCATCTGTTACTCAATGCCCAGAGGCCAAGAGACACACCGCGGTGAGCGCACACCTGTTGACTGTCGAGTGTTGGCTACCGCACCCTGATCGCAGCCTGGGGGTGCCCCCGCATCTCGCTGATCTCCCTCTTGGGCTGCTGCTCTCGACCCACTCATAACCTCCTGTCTTGGATTAGAGCCTTCACTGGGGCCAAGGAGTAATCGCCCCGTGGTCCCTAGCTTCTGTGTGCTGCGATTGAAGTCGCTGTGGGCCCCGGTGCTGTGGCGACTTGGCTTTGCCCCCTCATCAGTGTGGACAAATCTCAGCCTAAGCTTTAGTTTGAACAGTGAAAGTCGAGGCATACGGAGGCGGGAGAGGCCCGGTCTCCCGAAAGGCAGATGGACTCTGTCGAGGAGTCTGCTGGAGATATCTGACAAATACTGACCGCACTGCAGAAAAGTCTGTCTACTATTGACGGCAAAATTGACACATTGGCCTATTGTATGGACCGCATGTTGGAGAGGCTCAACAAACACGCCTAACGCCTGGACGTGGCTGAGCGTCGGAAGTAGAAGAGGCCCAGACGGAGACTGATACTGCCCAGAAACAGTTGGGGAAAATCCTTACTGTGCTGTAGGACAAGGCAGAGGACTTGGAGGCTAGATCAAGGAGTTGTAATATTCGCATTACAGGCCTTCGGGAATCTTCTGTAATGGGCAACATGGAGGTATTTATAGAGAAACTCCTGGTTTTGCAGCGTGAATCCTTTTCTGGATTCACAAGCTGTGCATCATTCCGCCATCTAGTAACTGGGTCCGGAATTGTCTTTGTTTTTTTCTTGTTTTGGTCGCTGTCGACCACCATTTGGTGCCAGGTACGTCCCTTGTGTGACATCAGACGGTATCCTGGAGGTCGACGTGCGTGGTGGCCATCTTCAGATTCTTTTTTCCGCCGTTGGGTCTGGAAGCAAGACGGGAAGCTCCGAAGAAAGTTTGCGTTTTCCCGAAAAACTTCAAGAAAAGAAGATAGTCATCGAAAGGATCAACGAGAAGAGATCGATCAACGATGCAGAGTCGTAGACCGAAGCAGAGCGGCACTTTTTTCTTCACCAGAGGAGCACTCCAGGCCACAAATGGCGAGGTAGGGGCCATGGTGAAGACCCCTTTTAAATTCTGCCCAAAGTGCCATCACAAATGCGCACAGCGTGACCCACACACCGTGTGCAACCTCTGCCTACCCAAGGACCACCAGGACAAAGACTGTGAGGCCTGTGCAGGAGGGGGAACGGCCTGGTGCAACCTTGATGGCCCTGCTGCGCGATAGAAGGGTGCCAGCTGGAGTTAAGTAACTACGCGCAGCGACAGGAGAGATGCTGAGAGATCAGACTGAAATAGCCGACAGATTTAGTCAGTATTATTCAGACCTGTATCGCTCTAGAGCGTCTGCTGATGAAGCAGCGATTTTAGAATACCTAGAGCATATCAAGACTGCCATGCTGGCTGACGAACACAGGGAATACCTTATGAGGCCGCTAGAGTCTTGGGAAGTCCTTGCTGCTTTAAAAACTATGCGCGCTGGAAGCCCCCCGGGGTAGGACGGGCTCACCGTCCCAGTCTACAAGGAGTTTATGGAGCTCAGAGCCCTTCACTTAATCACCCTGTTCGAAGAGATGGGTGAGAGGGGGGAGATGCCCCCCTCCATGCAGGAAGCCTTGATTGTCACGCTCTTGAAGCCTGGCAAGCCTCCCAATGAATGCTCGTCGTTCAGACCATTATCTCTACTCATTGTAGACACCAAGTTATTTGCTAAAATCTTGGCGAACCGACTGGCTCCTCTGGTGCCTCTGCTGGTTGGACCTGAGCAGGCGTGGTTTGTCCCGGAGCGCAACTTAACGTACAATCTGCGCACTGTGTTTGGCGTGATACAGCATACCAAGCCGGAGATCAAAGCTGCTGCGGTCTTTCTCGACGCAGAAAAGGCTGTTGATTCCGTTGATTGGATCTTCATGATAACAGTATTTTTTTTTGTTGATAATCAACTTTATTGATTTTGAGAAAACAAAGAGAAGGTTCGCAGCAACAGCATAGTACACAGGTTCGCATATAAGACCCTATGAGGGGTCGATAGCAATGTTATACAGTATGCACAACGAGCGAGCATTTTACATGGCAAAAACAAGCAGTCTGTTGGAAGCAAGGAGCTATCCCCTTGAACCCCACTATCCGAGTTGGTCTGTCCATTTACCCCATACTTTCTGGTATTTGGCCAGGCAGCCTCTGGCTTCAAACAAGGGCTTCTCTTGAGCGGCACACCAGGTCCACCCCTCGGCGCCATTTGGCTATGGTGGGGGGGGTCACGTTTTGTCCAGGCCATTGCGATGTTGCGTTTGGCCACCATGATGGTCGTCCCCAGGAATAGTTTATCTGCTCGGGACCCATCTAGACTGTTCATAATGCCCAGGAGGAGGCGCATAGGGTCGTGAGGCACATGCCAACCCTGGATATGTGTGAGTTCGGATTCTATCTTTTCCCAGTATTTTATGAGGTGGGGGCAAGACCAGACCATGTGGTAGAAGTCTGCTGGTTGGTACCTGCAGCACGCGCATTCAGATGAGGCACGCAGCCCCGCTCTGTGTAGTCGCACCGGGGTAAGGTATGCAGTGTGGAGGTAGTAGATCTCGATGAGTCGGAGTCTGGCAGAAGCAGTGATGGTCTTGGGGACCATAAGGGCGTCCCGCCAATCTTCATCTTCAAGGGGGCCCAGCCAACCCTCCCAGCGAAGTTTGAGCGAGTCCAGAGTTGCGGGGCTGTTGTTCGTGAGGGTACGGTACATGCGTGATATGCCTCCCTTCCCAAGATTTCCCATTATGACCTGCGCTTCCACTGGGCTGAATTCAGGGATAGTGGTGCCCCTCGAAATGTGTGTATTCAGGGCGTGGCGCATCTGTAAGTATCTGTAAAGTTGAGGTGTGTAGGGTAAAGCGGTTCTGTAAATCCTGAACGGTCCTCATAGGGTCTCCCACCCACACGTCACCCAGCTGTGAGATGCCAATGTAGTCCCAAGCCTTAAACCCTTGCAACACCGTCACTTCAGCTAGCCACACGCCCTGCCAGAGTGGTGTTTGTTGGGTCAATTTGGAGTCCCACTGTGTATGACGCAGGGCCGAACGCCAGGCCAGATAGACTGTCCGGGTCACCATTGGAAGTGCTTTAGGAATGGGGCACCCGTACATGAGGGCCTGGATTCGAGGGAAGTTCAGGTCTCGAAGTTCAGTTCTGTAAGCTGAATCGGACCATCCTCCGGTGAATCAGTCGTGAAGGACAAGCAGCCGGGTGGCTAGATAGTATAGGTAAAGGTCCGTCATGCCCATGCCGCCGTCAAAGGACGGAATGCGGCAACGGGCGAGAGCCTTACGAGGCCTCTCACCTCTCCACAGGAACCGTGTAGTCATGGCGTCTATGTCCCGAAACAAGCTTCGGGGATAGTGGAAGGGGGTATTTTGAATAATGTACAGGAACCGCTGGAGGATCATCATCATCTTAAATAATGCCACCCTTCCGAGTGGATTAAGTGGCAAGGTTTGCCAACGACTGAGGTCCTCCTTAGCCTTTTTGACAAGCGGGGTAATGTTCAACGCCCATTCTAACTCGGGGAGAAGAGCGACCCATATACCTAAATATTTGAATGACTGCTGTCTAATGCGAATGTTAGTCTGCCAGTCGAAACATTCCCAAGAGAGATGAAGAGGCACGAGGGTCGATTTGGCTGGGTTCAGCCGGAGGCCAGAAACCTTATCGAAGGCTTGGAGGGATTGGAGACATTTAGGGCTGGAGTGGGCCGGGTCCACCAAAAAGAGCAGGACGTCGTCCGCGTATAGGGCAATTTTACCGATTTGGTGGCTTCCCCACATCCAACCTTGAATCGAGTCATGTCTGCGGATGAGACATGCCAGGGGTTCCATCGCCAGCACGAACAGGAGCGGGGAGAGGGGGCAGCCCTGTCTCGTACCTCTTCGGATGGGAAATATCTCAGAGAGGGTTCCGTTAATAAGCACTCTAGCCCTAGGGTTAGAGTACAGGACTTGAACGAAGCGCCGAAACTGCTGATCCACACCCATTATTCTGAGCACTTCTTCAAGATAGAGCCAGTCAACAGTATCAAAGGCTTTCTCGAAGTCCACAAGGAGTGCTAGGTAAGGGGTAGGTGTCTGGCGGTTTGCAAGGGCTAAATGGAGGCGTCTTAAGCAGTGTCTGGTGCTACGTGCTGGCATGAAGCCACATTGTTCCGGGTGGATCAGTTTGATAAGGAGTGGACGTAGGAGTTGAGCCAAGAACGTAGTGTAGATCTTTACCTCAGTGTTGATTAGGGAGATCGGCCGGTAGTCCGCACAGGCAGACGAGGGTTGTTGGGTCTTGGGAATGACCACAATGGTTGCCGTATCTGTCTCCAGGGGGAATGCCCCGACTTCCGTAACGAGTTGGAACAGGGTGGAGAGATGGGGGACCAGCAGCTCCCGGTAGGAAGTATAGTACTCCTGGGGGAGTCCGCCCGGGGTTTTCTGGGATGCCAGTTGGGAGATTGCTGCACCCATTTCCTCTGGGGTGAAGGGAAGGTCCAGACTCGCTGCCTCTTAGTGTGTCAAACAGGGAATGCGGACTTGCAGAGGGTTTAGAAAGTCTGGGAGGGAACCCTCCAGTTTGTGGGCTGAGTATAAGTGAGCGTAGTATTCTGCAAAAGCCTGCGCAATCTCAACTGAGGTATGGCAAATGGTTCCCGAGGATCTGCGGATCTCGGGTACGATTCGATTTGACAAGGGGTATTAGGCCAGTCTGTGCAGCAGCTTCCCGTGTTTGTCCCCCCAGCCGTACACCCTGGCGACTGACGAGCGCCACAGCAGTCTAGCGAGATTTGCTTGATTTCTTGACGTATGGCTGCCAATTGCCTATCACGGGACGCGTCTGGTGTTCTGACAAGGTCAGTCTCCAACCGGATCACTTGCGCCTCGAGAAGGGCTAAATGACTGTCTTGGGTTAGCCGTTGCGCCCGAAGGCGGCTTTTGGCCACTCCCCGGATGGTGGCCTTACTTCCCAGAGGGTGCCTGGTGAAGATACCGAGCCCAGATTTGTGAGAAAATATTGCTGAAGTTCCTCTCCTATAGCTTTTTGGAACTCCTTGTTCTGGAGAAACCAGGCGTTCAGTCGCCACATCGGGCGTAGTCTGTCAGGGGCGTCACCTGGGCGCAGGAGTAATGCTGAGTGATCTGAGATTCCCCGAGGGAGGATGGACAAGTCGGTCACACGCTGACGGGAGCAGGCATGAAAATCATGTCAATGCGTGGGTGTGGTGCGCTGCTGAGGTATGCGTGTATTGGGAAATACGAGGGTTCCAGACCCTCCATACGTCACAAAGGCCTGAGGTGGTCACCTAGTCAACCACTTCTTAGCATAAGTTGCCCTAATGGGGGGGAAGGTGTGCCTGTGGTGTCGAGGGTGGGTTGCATGACCGCGTTGAAGTCCCCTCTCAGGATCGTCTGTCCCCAGGGCAGAGTGGAAATGACGTCAGTGAGATGTCGCAACGTCGAGGTAAGTGTCGCGGGAGGAATGTATATGGACAGGAGATTAAGGGTATTCCCTTCCAGTGTCCCTGATAGAGTAACAAATCGTCCTTGTGGATCCCTGCTAACGTGAGGTGGAGCGAATGGGAGAGTCTTTTTTAGCAGGATGGCCACCCCCCCGGGAGCCCCTGTTAAAGCCAGAGTGCCACACCCTGTCAAAACCGTAGCGCGCAAGAAAGGAGCAATGGGTTCTTAAGAGATGGGTCTCCTGGAGCAGGAGGGTATCGGGGGGGGGGGGAAGGAGGGGGGGAGTGTCGTTAACGTTCCAGGACATGAGCCGGAGAGAGTTATACCCCTGGGTTGTGTGCATCGTGTGGAGCAAGTGGCCTAAGGGGGCAAGTGGCCTAAGGGGAGTAACAGGGTCGTGCCCTGTGGTGAGCTCTAGCCGGAGTGCAAGGCAGGTGTAGCCACCTAGAGCGATGCCCAGTATGCGGGGCCGTGGTGCGTGTGTGACCTCCCTGTGTTAAAGTGCCACGTGCTGTTGGAAAAGGAAGTTTTAACATAAAACATAAGTCTAAACATTGGACAACGGTCCTGGTCCCTCCCACCCCTCCTCCCCCCACCCTATACTTCTGGAATTGAAGCATCTGTCACCCTATAACTAGGAAAGAACAAACTAAACGATCACGTTTAGCGCTGGAAATACGTGGTGGACCCCTCCGCCAGTGTCGGATGTAAGTGTGCCATCGGCAGAGTTCTCAAGTTCTACAGTGCGACACTGTAGGGTTTGTATTCTAGAGCTACAGGTAGTGATGTCTCTGCTCTCAATCGCCGCCCTTCGGAGGCCCTCAGATTGCTGGACTGCTGGAAAGATCCGAGTCTGTGGCCGCTAAGTCTAAAGTGCCCAGGAGGATGCGTTCCCTGGATGAGTCCTCTGCGGATTTGCTCCTTTGTCGGGGCGGGGAGCCCGGGGGGCTGGCAGTGTTCCTGGATTCATGGGTGGCCATGCTTGGCGATCTTGAGGCCTCCCTGCGTGATTGTATGCGCCTCTTGCGCTGTTTGGGGGTCAAAGGTCGTGAGGCCTGGGGACCCGAGGGCTCGCTTCTCGGTCAGCTAAGTTCAAGCAGCCTGTGGAGTGTCAAAACTGCATTTTTCCCTAGAAGATGACGCGGAGACGTGCCGGAAAGAGGAGTCTATATTGAAGGCCAAGAGCACGCATTTTCTGTTTGACCTCTGCGTAGGAGCGTCGTTGGGTCTGTACCTCTTTGGTGTAGTCTGGGAACATCATGATGGTGTGATTCTGAAGTTTCAAGGTCCCGAGGGACCGTGCTTCACGTAGAATCGCATCCCGGTCTTTAAAGTTGAGGACCCGAGCTATTATAGGGCGATGTGGGGCTCCGAGTGGTGGTCTGGGTGCAAGGGAGCGGTGGGCCCTCTAAACCGTGAACCAGGCTGAGAGTGTGTCCTTGGGCATCCAGGATGCAACCCATGTTTCGATGAAGGTGGCCATCTGCCCCCGCTCGGCCCCCTCCGGAAATCCCACCAGGCGGAGATTATTGTGGCGTGATCGGTTTTTGCCGTCCTCCGCTCATCTGTGTAATTCCTTAGTGTGGGATTGCAGGCGGGTCACTTGTTCCTTCAGTTGGTGGACATCATCCTCCACCGTGTAGAGGCGGGACTCTGCTTCCGAGATGCAGGCCGTGGCGTTGCGCAAGTCCTGCCGGATGAGGACATGTCGACCCTGACCTCTCCAATCTTCCCCTCCACTTAGGCCTGAGATGCACTGTTCGCCTGCAGGATTGCGGCCAGATCCCTACCCTGGCGAGACGGGCTGCCCCCCCCCCCGGGTCCTGCTCAACCGTGGTGAATTGGTCCATTTTCGTTTGTGTTTGGGTGGTAGAGGATTTAGCGCCTCGGTCTTTCCCCATGTTCAGTGGTGGGGGGAGTTCCAGCGGGGGCAGAGTCAGGGCGTCTCTAGTGCAGTCTCTTGCAATCAAAGGATTCCATCCCCTTCTGGCTCTTCGTGCTGTAGCTAAGAGGGGGCGCACCTGGGCTCGGGGTGGAAGACCCGTGAGAGGCGGAGCCCCGGGGCGTGGAGTGGGCAGCCTCCCCAGGATGTCATGCGTGTTGACTCGGTTGTAGGAGCGACCCTCTCGGGGGCGAGTGGATATGCCCCGGGCCAAGGGAGTCCCGCTGTGCCGTAGCGTTAAGGCTGTAGGCCGGAGCCACACTCAGCATTGCGTCTGGGGCCCTACACTTTCTCAGCAATGAAATCCGGTCATTGGAAATCTTCAGGCTTTAGCGTGGGTCACAGATCCAGTCTATGAAGGGAGCAATCCGCCGCCTCTCCCCAGGGTCAAGACAACAGGCTCCGGCTCCCCCCACGATCGGGGCAGCAGAGCCGAACTCCAGGCTTTTACTGTGGGCCCAAAATCAAAAATCCCAATGGCCCCCCCGGCAGGCGCGCAAGGATCACCTCAGTGGGATGGGGCCCAGTCCATGGGGGTACCGCGGGAACACCAATCAGGGGGCCTCCGTCCCCAACGTTCAAGGAGATGTCATCAGGAGTTCAAGTTGGGCCGTCCTCAGGCCCTCTGCCAGGGAGTGACTTGCGGCAGGACCCGGAGGCGAAAACGGGGGATGCGAAACACAGCAGGCCAAAGCCGAGATGGCCACCCCCAGGCCGCTACTCCGTGTCCCTGCACATCATGGGGCCGCGGGAGCGGGTGGCCCAGGCCTCTCGGATGAAGTCTCTCGAAACCGACAACCCCCCTCCCCCATGCCCCCCCCCCTCCCCCACGGGCCCGGGGATTCGCTCGGACCCGGGGGTCCACTCGGACCCGGGGTCAATTATGCAATGTAGAGGGAGGGGTGGGGGGGGCACTCACCACCATGTCGGGGGCCCAGCAGGTCTCGGATTCAGTCACCCCAGCCGGGCGCGGCGTAAGCCCCTTAGATTTTCAGCGCCACAGCACGGACTCTTCAACGCCGGGGGGGCAGCTCGGAGCCTCCGTCCGGTGCAGCTCCCAGGTGAGCCGCCGATTGCCTCCAGCGACACCTCCTCGCCCTCAGGATGGGTGCGTGGCCTGCGCGGGCATGGATTGCTGTGTCGGCCCGGGGAAGGGGCCGGGGAGAAGGCCGGAGCCAGGTCGATCCGGCGGCAGCTCCACGCTGGGGGCTCCCATCAGGGGAGCTCCGATGGCAGGTCTCACCTCTGGGGGACTCCGGCGATCCTCCGATGAACGGGGGGGCCTAGAGAAGGGCCGGGTCCGCCACCCTCAGGGCCGTGCCGCAGGCGAAGGCAATGTCTCCGGGTGGACACCACCAGTCCCATCAGTCCTCCCAGGGCAGCAGCACCGTCTCAGGGAAGGGAGACCTCATCGCCCAGATGCAGGTAAGGCGCTGATGGCAGTGGATCTCAGAGCGGATGACGGAGGGGTCCAGAGCACTCTTATTGCGGCTGCCATCTTGACGCTCCAAGCCACGCCCCCATGATACCAGTATCGAGGCGGATGGGCGTGGGTGACAGCTTCCTTCAGCTAGTGGCGATCCTATACAATTCCCCTACAGCCAGAATAAGGTTGGGGGACTTGGTAACTGCCCCTATCAAGATTTCTAGAGGCACTCGTCAGGGGTGCCCTTTATCGCCTCTGCTATATGCAATAAAGGCGGAGCCTCTGGCATGTGCCCTCAGAATATCATGGGCACAGAGGGATTTGCTTCCCGGGATATAACCTAATAGTATCTACTTATGCAGGCGACACGCTTTTATATATCAGAGACCCTGAGCCCAGTTTGTCACCGATGTTGAGAAGTGGTGCGATATGGCGAATTTTCAGGCCTCAAAATAAATTGGACTAAGTCTACTATTTTCCCACTGACTCTGGCTATGGAGCCTATTGAATTAGATTTCCCTCTGTCCTGGTCCACCGAGCCGGTGCGCTACCTGGGCGTACAAGTTCACACGAACTCCGAGATGGTATTCAGCTAAAACTATGGCAAAGCAATCGCTAAATTAGAGGAGGATGTGGAACCCTGGATTTGTTTACCACTGTCACTTCTGGGTCTCATCTCCCTGATGAAAATGGTAGTGCTACCAAGGTTCTTATTCTTGTTCTTAAATGTCCCGATGGTGCTCCCTGCACACTTCTTCAGAGTCGTCAGATCATTATTGGTGAGGTTAGCTTGGGCTGGCAAACAATCCCGCGCCAAGTGGGATATACTCGCACTCCCTTATTCTATGGGGGGGCTTGGGGCGCCTGATTTACAGCTTTACTATCTGGTGGCGCAATGCTCACATGCTTTCCATTGGGTACACCAGCAAACTGGGCTCCCTCACCTGCAAATCGAGAGGGTTGCGGCAGTGCCCTCCCCCCTTGCAACGCTGCTGTTTCAGGCACCATCACGGCGTGCCAGTATTCTAGATTCTGTTAACGCTACTGTGCACGCATGGCACAACTTGTTGAGGAGGCAGGTGGGCACTATCCTATACTCACCGCTGACTCCGATAGAGTGGTGCCAATGGTTGCCGATATGCAACGAGAGGGAGATGGTTCACGCGTTGGCGACTTTCAATATCACCAAGATCGGGGACTTGTTCACGGAGGGTGGGGCGCGCGGGTTGGCTGAGATTGATGCCGAGGGACATGTCACTCCTCTTGCAAGGTTTCATTTCCACAGGGTGAGACATGCTCTTCGTGGGATGCTCGGGGACGAAATGGCGGAGCTGCCTGAGGTTGCTCCTTTATGCTGCGCACAGAATCCCCCAACAAGATAGTCTCCAGCATTTACAGCATAGTGCAGGATTATCGTAGGAATTTTTTCACTAAAGCAGGCTGGAGTGGCAAAATGACCTTGGGAGGCCATTGATGAAGCCACTTGGCGTTATTGTTGTGGAGCCACACAGCGTGTCTCCTTGAATGGACAACATCGCCTCATTCATTTTCAGTTCCTCAATAGAATTTATTATACTCCAGCTCGACTGCATAGATATGGCCTTCGAGACTCTGCAGTGTGTGAGCGATGTAGCGCCAATCCGGCTGGGTTTATGCATGTAGCCTGGCTATGTCCTGATGTAGGTAATTATTGGAGATTAATATTTCAAACGCTGAGCGACGTTACAGGATTGCCACTGCTGCCGGACCCTCTGTTGGCCCTCCTAGGGCACTCAAGACAGAGAGGGAAAGATGCACGTTGTTTAGTCGACATGGGTTTACTGATGGCAGAACGCATGGTTGCGATGTGCTGGGCCCGGGGGCCAGCGCCCACTATTGCAGATTGGTCTAAAGACATGATATATTGTAATCCGCAGTCTAAATTGTATAATGAATTACATCCCTCTCAGAATCGCACCAAAAGTTTTTGGGGCCTGTATCAGAGTTACTTAGCCGGTAAGGAGATGAACGCGTCGGAGTGAAGTGATCTGACTCGAGGACATCGACAGGGTCATGGACATACCCTATGTGCCCCTCCTATTTTTTTTTTTTTTTGCACAACCACCTGTCAATTGCTGTGTACGTTTCATCCTGTAAGCCCCCTGCCTAGCCTGTGGATGACTGTAAACCCAAAGATGTCCATGCATAGATATATTATGTGCCGGATGGTGTATATGATGCTTCACAGTTTGTATAGTTCTACAGATTTTAACTTTGTAACAAGCAACGCAGCTTGACCAATATTGATGTAACACTGTGACTGTATGCGTTCTTTTGCTTTTGTTTTATTGTTTATTGCAAAATGCAATAAATAAAATAAAAATTAAAAGTAGTATCCGTCAGAAAAACAAGTTTCACACCTTTGGGCACTCTCCTTCTGGTGGATACTCTAACCGTAGACGACTCTTTGCCTTTCTACCTCCCTGTTCTGTGGAGTGGTCTCTTTCCATCTAAAAAGGTTTCAAACCTAGAGATCTGCACACTGGTGCCTACAATTCTCTTGTACTCTGCATCAGAGGGCGCAGAAAGTGTTAATTAAGAAACTGAAGTTGGTGCGTTGGTGTGGTGCCTGTATGCAGCTCTGCTTGGTCCCTTCCGCATGAAGTCATCGTGGAGCACACATCGCACAGGAGTACTTCTTTGAAAACCTTCCAGATCCAGGCTGGTACCCAGTTAACATTCTAAGGTTGAGAAATCTGCGGTTAGAGAGAGTAACCACCATAAAGAGCTCAGATTCTAGTGCAGATGTGGTGGTTGGTCAGGCCTTTCGAAGTATTGCGTTCAATGAAGTCCTTTCAGTCAGTTAAGCCTCTTGTCTTGCTGCTCAGGAAATAGACCGCTTTTTTTGTGGGCCAATAATTTTATATATTATAGGTTTATGACTATCTGTGAAGCTCCTACAATGTGCAGAAGGGGCTGTTACTTGTAATCCTAGTTTTGCTTCGCAGGTATCTTCACTGAAGATCTAAATAACCCTCCCAGTTTCCCACTCTTTACAATTTTTTTAATGCCAAGTGCATTCTAATTTCTGCTCGGTTTTCTCAAAAGTAAATGAGCCAAAGAGGCAACTGCCAAAACAAGACCTACTGGAATATGAAAGCTGCTGGTTCTTTAAAGGGACAGTCCATGTTTTCACTTCTCTGTGCATTGTCCGTATGAGACGAATTTTCTTCCATGAACTGTTTTTTCTCAGTTTTGTGGTTTGGTATTTTTTATAGCACATTTGCGAGCTAATGCTGAAATGATGTATATTCTGGAACATTCCGGAATATTCTATATTTATGACTTAAGTGACAAAACCAGTGCAGAACTAGAATTACCAATCAATAACAGTTCCTTATTTTACTGCAAGCTTTGCTGAATAACTAATTGACAGCCTTTTTAGCTCTTTTTGGATTGTTTCATTATGTTGGTATCAGTCAAAAATGTGAACTTGATTTTTTTGCCCCCTAATTTGCTTTGTAACATTCCACTCATGCGTGATGTGTATTTCTAGGGTACCAAAATTAATAATATGTATTAATTTTATAATTACTCCTGTTTAAAAGGTTAGTACGACAAAAGTGCTTAAGTGGGTTAGGTGGTTGCCTGGCAACCATCACCAGATCAAAACGCTGTTTCCTTTCTAACTCCTGATTTGATTTTTATGCAGCGGTGGACAGAGACTTATGTACGATGGTCCCCAAGAGGAACTTACCTATCCACTTTCCATCAGAGGGGCATTGCTTTGTGGGGTGGAGAGAAATTCAAACAGATTCAAAGGTTCAGTCACCAAGGAGTGCAGCTCATAGACTTCTCTCCCTGTGAAAGGTATAGTATATGAGTAGCTTTAGAATACCTGTGTGAGTGGCTTGGTCTCATGCTTTGTATGGTTTCATTGCAGTAATTGGATAATGGCGTTTTCTGCTTTCTTGAACAAATTAATAAAACATACAAAAGTTTCTGCCCACTGTTTGTGGACAGTGCATTTGTGGTAATCATTGCCAGTGTTTATTTGGGTATGGGATGTTTTTATTAATTGTTGAAACTACCGGATTTAAAAAATAAACTAGCTCCATCAAGTGCATTAGGTCTACTTTTGTTTTCTAGTGAAACGTTTATTTTGTTTGCACAATAGTATAGTTGAGTCTGGTAGTCCTTTACAAAAGGCAACGTGTGTGTGTAATGTTGAGTAAATGGGGGCATTTCAGTTAATTGTTATCCCAGAGGATTTGATATTTTTAGCTCTTTGATGGCAATGATTTATAAATGCTACAAATGTCTTTGAGAGCAGAGACTTTACAAGAGACAACGTTTGCACGGTTGTAGAGAGCATGCAAAAGAGCAGATGTCGTATGACCTTGTGGTCCTTATCTGCCATGTGTCTGTTCAGGTATGTTTCATAGCTGCTTTTCTGTAATCTTTTCAGAAGAGATGAATACATTTAAAGGATGTGGCTTCAAGACAAATACTGACCCAACTTACAAATAAAGTAGACCGTGGGACAGGCGTTGCCCTTTAGAGAACAAAACACACCTGTCCAAGGATGAAAGCATATGCTTCATGACCACTTTTCAGGAGGGACGTCCTATTCATAGAATCTTGGGGAAACATTGGCATATGTTAATCAACAATCCATTTCTGTTGGAAGGCATCGCAAATTTTCCAAGATTCACATTTAGCAAATTAACAGATCTCCGAGACCTCCTCTGTTCCGAATTTAACTACAGAGCAAAAGCTATGGTAAATCCCTTTTTCTGCTGCAATGATATTTCTATTTGCAAGTTAGGAAAAGATTAAAAAACAAATTTAGCTACAAGGACCCCGAATACAAGTGTCTAACTTGCCCTAGTACATACATGATATACAAGATTATATGTGCATGCAAAATTTGCATACATTAAAAGTAGCATCCATTAAAAACCCTCTTATGAAAACACTACAGGAACTTCCACAAATTAGATTTCAAATCCACTCTGACAGAGCATTTAGTGCGCACACATGAAAAATTTTACCCTTTGCTCAATAGGACAAATTGAAAAGAGATCATGATGGGTCTTGATAAAAAGAGAAGGTAAATGTCATTATCTGTTTGAATACAGTAAAATCAGGTCACTGTAAAAATTCAGAGATGCATTATTGGTTAAATTGATGTTGATGCATTTCATGCTTATTTGATATAGTCTCTCCTTTCCCACCCTTAAGCTTATCCATCAGGCTCAGAGCTTGATGTACTTAACACAAGTGGATATTATTTCATGTAATGTATTTTGGTTCCAAATTAACCTGATTGCTGTAAAACCATGTGGTCATGTTTCTGCACTAACAGCTACCTGAATTCAGTTAAACAGCAATGATCCTAGAATTTGTACTGGAATAATTCAGTATGCACAGGAAACGATCCAACAGCTGTTAGTCTACCAAAGACATAACCCTGCAAACGCTAGTGTGCACATATATTATCTGTTGCTAGACCTGAAGTTCTTTCTATGACTGGTTCATAAAAATACATACACATTCAACACCATTATGATGCAAACAAATTATCTTCAACTGCAAACATAATATTTATTCATGGCTTTATAGCTGCACTATTTGGAAGTTAACCAAAATAGGATCTTTGCAACCTCCATAAATTACAAGTCCTGTTTTAAAAATGCGAAAGCAATTAGTTTTTGCTTTGTTTTTGGGAAATAAATAATTTGTGTGTATGTATATGTATGTATGTGTATATATGTATGTATGTG